>CM060958.1:53993340-54208340 GCA_030765055.1 Mantis religiosa | reverse complement strand
ATTCTTTGCTTCTGGCAAACCATAATTTCGGTATCAGTGTGTGTGTGTGTGTGTGTGTGTGTGTGTAATTTACGTCCTACAACATTTAGTCATATCGGACGATGAATGAAATGGGTGAAATAATGCTCAATGCGTCCGGGGTCCATGGAGCTTAGAGTTACCCGACATTTGTCTTTCAGGATAAGGGAAAACCCCGAAAAAACCTTATCCAGGTAACTCACCCTGACCGAGATTCGAACTCGGAACCTCTTGAACGTGAGGCATACACGCTACCGAGGCGGGCACAAATCGATCTCAATTAGAAAGAAGAATTAACATTATTTTCTTAAGATAAGTGAAGTTTTTGTTACAAGTAGCTATATTTGTGTAATTGTAAGTAACTTTTTGACACCCGGTATATGTAGGTAGATTACATAAATAGATTATATTTTATAGGGAGAAGTGGAAAAGTTGGAAGAAGATTAATGAAGCACCACATTTATTGATTGAATTATTGGTTCTTAGTTCATTTATTACAATAATCTCATTTAAATATTCTATTCAAAATAAGCACAAACCTCAAGAATGCGATTTTATTCTGCTAGTTCTTACGCGTTGAATCGTCAATCTCGATCTTCTTCGTCAGTGTATACGTAAGTTTAACTTCAATAAGTTGGAATGCCACTGCTATTGATGCTGACTTGGCACACGTTTCGTCGCGTGTCTGCCGCCAACAAATGTAACAATTTGTAACACTTTCTGGCACAAAGTTGTATCGAAGATGCCACGGACGAGAGGGAAATGCGTATGTATTGTCAATTGTTTCACAAGGAGAAACAACTGACGCCAGTGTGATCTAAGCAGAGAAGTATAAAGCAAGAGGGAGCGTTATGCTTGGTTAGTTAAGAGATCACTGAAACCTATTTTACATTTGTGTTTATATACTGTGAGTTATTAACACAATGTTCAGTTGCCTCTTTTATGGTACAGATCAAATAGAATCCAACAGAAAACACGTAGCTGTTAACGAGTAAGTGTGATAAGATTTGCTTATTTATATAATTCATAGCTACTCGACAGGTGTAGCCAAGAATTTGACCTTTCAATGCCGAAGTATGATATTTGGCAGTTCGGGAGTTCGATTCCTGTCCGATGGTCGCTAGGTGTATGCTGGGAGAGTTAGTTATATCCTCCGAATTGCCTTCACCCCTTTCATTTCAACGTTCACCTGCTTTCTTGTTTCAGGGTTGTGTCAGCGAGTTTCGGTGTTGCATGACAGGGAAAAATGTTATTCTCTGTAAACTCGGTTTTCGAGAACGGGTTGGTCTCCGGGTTCCGGGCTCTCTAAAGGATGTGCAAGTGAAAAGAGGGTAGGGGAGCTGGTTGTATGAGCAGCCACCGGGAAGTTTCAACCTGAATAAACGTAGAAACCTGGCCGCTTTCTACAGGGGCACCAACACAAAAGTTTCCTAGGTCCGGTGTGCTAAGTCCTTCCCCAAGCTGGTAATAAGTAATACTCTTTCAACTGTTGTCGTGGACAGTAAGATTATTTTCACAATGAATGCAGTTTCACAAAGTTTTCCTAAGAAAGTGTTTTTAATTTACGTCCTCCAACGTTAAGTCATATCTGACGTTGAATGGAATGGGTGAAATGATGCTCAAATGAGCCCAAGGTCCACAGAGCTTAGAGTTACCCGACATTCGTCTTTCAGGATAAGGGAAAACCACAGAAAAAACCTTATCTAAGTAACTCACCCTGACCGAGATTCGAAATCTGGACCTCTTGAACGTGAGGCAGACACGCTACCACCACGCTACCGAGGCGGGCTCAGGCGGGCTTAGAAAGTGTTTAAGTGTCCCTGTGAAGAACTGTGTACTTTTTTTTTTTTTACTTTAGTAGTCTTTGGGAGGCAGAGATTAAGTTCTAACATCTGTGCAAAATATTAATATCCTGGCGTACGGTAAGTAACGAACACAGCACTTGGGAGCTGTGTGTCTGATACGAAAGGTTAGCAAATTAATTATTATACTCTAAAGTAAATTACCATTGCAGCAACTCGTTTGTCGTTTGACAAAGAGATTTTGATTTCCTCGTCTCTGTCCTTGTCACAATACATTCTCGTGCCTATCGATGTATGAGACGTTGATGTCCAGAAGATATGATTTAATCTGAACAGAGTATACATAGGTGGTCTGTAAAGTTTCCGACCTAATAAAGATACAAGATATTTTTTTCAGATTCTTTTTTTATTTTTTTATTTTTCAACATAGTCTCCTTGTAACTCTACACACTTCTCCCAGCGATGCTCCCATCTCTATAACCCTCCAAATAGTATTCGGCGTCTTTTCTCTGCAAAATAAATGTTCACGAAGTTGATGGCCTCTTCATTTGACGAAATTCTCTGTCCTCCAAGCACAATTTTTAGACAAGGGAACAAACAGAAGTCGCTTGGGACTAGATCTAGTGAGTAAGGCGGATGGTCAAGCAGTTCAAACCGTAATTCATGGATTTTCGCCATTGCACCTTGAGGTGTGAGACGTTGGGTTGTCTTGGTGAAACAGGCTTTTCTTTTTCTGCAAATGTGGCCGTTTTTCCGCAAGTTCTGCCTTCAGCTTGTGAAATAAAGATGAGTAGTATGCCCCTGTAATGGTTTTCCCTTTTTAAAGATAATCGATTAAAATAACTCCACGACTATCTCAAACAACAGACGCAATCACTTTCCCAGCCGAAAAAAAATAGTTCTTGCTTTTTTCAGTGCCGATTCCCTCTTTACAGTCCACTGTTTGGACTGTATTTTTGTTTCGAAATGTTAATTCGAGCAAGGTTTTGGTCTAACGTGAGCACACGCGGCACCCAACGCGCGGACAGCTTTCTCATGTCTAAATGTTGATTTAATATATGACAAACACGTTCTGTTGACATGATCATAGCCTCTGCTATCTGTGTCACTTTAATTCGGCGGTCGTCTAGCACCATTTGGTGAATTTTGGCGATGTTTCGTAGTTGCAGCTTTTGGACGTCCCAAACGTCCATCGTCTCCCAAGCTCTTACTTCCACGTTTAAATTCAGCTGCCCAAAATTTCACTCTGGTAAATGATGGTGCAGAGTCCCCATACACAGAATCCAACTCATCTTTGATTTGCGTAGGCTTATTGTCTTTCAAAAATATTTAATGACAGCTCAATACTCGATTTTGTCCATTTTCATAAAAACACTCACATCAACTCACTCAAAAGACTGTTACATAACACCTGAGCGTCCAGAATGGCTGAAACTTTGGTGAGTAACTGTCAACAGATGAACAACGAAATTCATTAGCTTTTATTTACGTGTGCTGCCATCTTTATGTTGAAGTCGGAACATTTTCATAGCACCCTCGTACATAAAGTGTACGTGTAGTATTTAACGCCCGATTTTACTACATGCTGCACCGTAGGGAGTGACACTGACGATACAAGAGAAGAAGATGGAGCATCGGTGGAATGAGATGCCGGTGAAATCTGGAGAACCCGGAGAAAACCCGCTCCAGCTGCGTGTTTTTCACCATTACGGTCTCCTGGGATCGAACCCGGACCGCCTTGGTGAGAGTCGAGCAGTACATTCAGCCATGGCGAGGCCTGTACATGTATGAGCGATAGGCTTCCGTAAACAACTTCATTGTTACACATCTTTTCCGATACGCTTCCACGCTTTGCAATGTAGTACAGCTTTTTTGAGGTCCTTTGTATAAAACACATATTTGTAAAGTTTTACCGTTCTTATATGGGGATGGATCCTCGATACTCAGGATATTTATATGGTATCGACATCAAACGATACTTTATAAAATTCCCTCGGTTTCGATACTTCGGTGGTGATTCTGAAATTTTTATTTTATTTTAAAATCACAAAATATTATTGCCCGAGTAGAACATTGCGAAGGTCTAGAAATTGCCAGGAATGTGGTACTGTATGACAACATTATGCAAGAAAATAATTGTGACAGATTCACTGTCAGTTAACACTTAGCAAGAAGAAATCACTGCATATCACAGTGTCTCAATGACGATTTGTCACCTCCTTTTTTGTAGTGCACTGGATTACTGAAAAACAATTACACAAACAAATACACATGAATACAAATAACTTTTTCTGAAAATCTTGATTCATATTGAGGGCGCCTCAAAGAGTATATTTCCAATAAAATCTCAGTATTGAATTTCTGGATGGAATGCAGAAGTGTACATGGTAGAGCAAATAAGATTTTGTAAGAAATTTTCTAGAAGCTATACACAAATATATAATAGTGACTAGAGAAAGTCATGTGGATGTAACTCATCCGATTTTTAAAATATTGTTTTGGCTTCAGCTTAATGTATATATAAACTTAACCCAAAATATCTGGCACAGAGGCTCATGAAGGACCAAGATATGCCACTCGACCACTGCTATTCCCAGCTCCTCCTACAACGGGCGTCATGAGTGAGGAGGCAGGGTGGGACGTGGTTAGCGGCCGCAGTCCTCCGCAACCTGAAAGCAAAATGATGAGCAGAGAGACCCGAAACTTGATGTGAAGCCGCGGTATAACACGATATGAAATGCATGTGAAAGTCTTGGAAGGAGAGGTGATATTGGAGCAGTTGGTGGAATGAATGGCGGCAGGAACTGAAGAAAACCGCAGTTATCCTGGATTTCCACCTATCCTTCCCGATCAAACCAGTCATCTTTCTTCAGCATATCATATTAATGAAGAACTCGTCTTTAATCATTTTCTTTCCACCATTGCCTCCTCCATGTCCACAATTTGTCTCACCTCTTCATTTCTTCTTCTTTCTAATCTGAATATTTTATTAGATAGAGTCAAACTGAAAAGTTCAATGCTACGGCCGAGATTTGAACCACGGATCTCCTAGTTTCCGTCCAGTTGCTCTTACCCATTGAGCTACCATGGCCAACGTGCCGTCGTGGCATTAAATTCTCCAGTTGACTCCTACATTTTCCCAGTAAAACACCAAGGGCTGTCGTATTGGTAGGTTTTGAATAGATAGAATGGTAGATCAATGGGTAAGAATGACTGGACGGAAACCAGGAGATCCCTGGTTCAAACCTCGGCTTTGGCATTGAATTCTTCAGTTTGACTATCTGTTCAGAACCTTAGCTATACACGCCTAGTGTGAAGAAACGATTAATTTCCATCAGTTAACTGAACATTTTAGCTCAATATCTTTATTCCGTCCATTTCCATTGCCACTATCTTAGAGTTTTGTCTATCTACCAAAGTTCCATCTTTCAACATCTAATTATATTTTGTACAACAGTTTTCAAAATCCTCTTCTTTGTGAAGTTCAACATTGTTCTATTCTGCGAAACTCTATTCAGAATTGTTATAGCTCGTCATGATTGCACTATCCAATTATCTACTTCAACTTTACAATTTCCTGATTCATCAATAATATATAGGTATATATAATACGAGGGTGGGTCAAAAAGTAATGCCTCCTATTTTTTCTCTTTTAATGACCAAGAAAATTGAGTCCAATTTACATAGCTTGAAAACTACAGCATTTACGATTAATTTGTCACCATTCAATATAATCTCTGTCCTTTTCCACAGTTTTGGTCCACCTTTTAACTAGGGTAGGTATTCCAGGGTCTTGCTTCCTAGGCCATTGACGCACGGACGTTTTCACAGCCTCCTCATCTTCAAAATGGATCCCACGACGAGCTTCCTTTAGTGGCCCGAACAGATGGAAGTCTGATGGTACCAGGTCAGGGCTGTATGGGGGGTGAGGTAAGACTTGCCATCCCAATTTCTGAATTTCTTCAGTGGTGTAACGGCTGGTGTGTGGTCTTGCATTGTCATGCAAAATAAGAACATCCGTCATAGTTTTTGTTGGGCGAACTCGGTGAAGATGTGCTTTCAGCTTTTTGAGAGTTCTGACGTATTGGACAGAATTTATTGTGCATCCCTGCTCCAAAAAGTCAATCATAAGCACACCCTCTGCATCCCAAAACACTGTCGCGATAACTTTCCCTGCCGACCGCTGAGTTTTGAATTTTTTTTCTTCGGTGATGTTGTGTGGTGCCATTCGATTGACGGCCTCTTTGATTCAGGTTCAAAAAATGAACCCACGTTTCGTCTCCAATAACAATTTTTTCCAGAAACTCCTCTCCCTCCAAATTGAAGCGCTGCAAGTGTTCGGAGGCTATTGTTTTCCTTGTTTCTTTGTTTTGGGCGGTTAACATTCTTGGTACCCAACGTGAACAAACTTTTGAGTAATCCAGTTGTTGAAGAATCGTCATCACACTGCCTTTACTGAGGGAGGTAATGCGATACAATTCAGCTGCTGTTACCCGGCGATCACCACGAATGATGCCATCGACTCGCTGAATGTTGCATGGAGTCACTGCAGTCACCGGCCTGCCGCTTCGCTTTTCATCTGCCAATGGTGTTTGCCTTCAGCTTCGTTACAGCGACGAACCCATCGTCTACCAGTGCTGACAACCACCGTTGCATCACCATACACATTTTTTAGCCTTTCGTGAATGTGAATTGGCGTTTCACCTTCCGCAGTCAAAAATTCAATCACAGAACGCTGTCTAATACGAATGTCGATGTCAGCCATTTTGCAAGAGGATGCAGTGCTGCCACCTGATATAAAATTTGGAACAAATTCAAAAATAATTTAAATTTTTAAATAATTAACAAAATTAATTAAAACGAAGTTTTTTATATTTAAATAAATTTTTAAGTCATTGGGTTTAATTTTTGAATTGTAGGAGATTTTAAATAATTAGGTCTTTTTAGGTCACTTAGGAAGTTACTACTGCAGGGTATTGGAGAAGAAGGTTTGAGGAATTGCGCCAAATTCAGTTTTCACATAGCTTACTTACTTAAGGAAAAAAAATAGGAGGCATTGCTTTTCGACACACCCTCGTATTATATATATTTAAGTGCTCTAGTAATTCATGGAGATAAGGAGATGTCTCGTCTATTTCCTCCTGCTCCAAGGTAATCATTTTTGCATTGTTTACTCGTAATTTTCCTGTTTCAAAGACATTTAGTGCTGTTTTTATCATATAATTCATATCTTCAAACTCTTATCACCATTTGATCGTGTGCAAATCCTGCTCCACTGCTCTTTTTTTCAGTAATGTTACGTCCTCCAACGTTAACATATATCGGACGGTGAATGGAACGGGTGAAATGATGCTCAAATGAGTCCAGGGTCCATGCAGCGTAGAGTTACCCGACATTCGTCTGTAGCATAAGGGAAAATCCCGGAAAAAACCTTATCCAGGTAACTTGCCCTGACCGAGATTCGAACTCGGGACCTCTTGAACGTGAGGCAGACATGCTACCACCACGCTACCGGGGCGGGCTCTCCACTGCTCTGGTATACCCATACCTCCAAAAGACCCATTGTACTGTTGTATTTTTGAATGTATATTTCAAATAGAGTAGGAGACAATATTATTATTATTATTATTATTATTATTATTATTATTATTATTATTATTATTATTATTATTATTATTATTATTATTATTATTATTATTATTATTATTATTATTATTATTATTATTATTATTATTATTATTATTATTATTATTATTATTATTATTATTATTATTATTATTATTATTATTATTATTATTATTATTATTATTATTATTATTATTATTATTATTATTATTATTATTATTATTATTATTATTATTATTATTATTATTATTATTATTATTATTATTATTATTATTATTATTATTATTATTATTATTATTATTATTATTATTATTATTATTATTATTATTATTTCTTCTAAAACTTATGTGATTGTAAATCCATACACCAGCGAAATAATGAAACGCTGGCAAAGCCATCATACCTCCTCGGGGTTACTGTATCAATATTGTTTTTGAATCACATTATAGCTATTCTTCAGCTATAAAATTGCGCTTGTATGGTTCTGACGTCATTCTTTTCTCGTTGTTGCATCATCACAGTTCACAAAAACGTTAAGTGTAATTTTAGATGTATTTATTCACCCAGAATGTGGATGTTTATTTGCACTTAACATTGTGAGAGTAGGAAAAAAATTACCCAATTTGGGCGCTAAGTGACTTCGTGACTTAAGGTCATGACCCATAGTAAAGTGTTACCTCTAGCACTCGTAGAATAAATAACTATTATTAAGAATGCTGTATGTTTGCACTGACACTCCCATTTTTAAAGCTGGAGAAAGGAAGGAAGGAAGTAGTCCTAATTTGTATTCTCGCTGTCAGAGATCCCCCAAACACGGGCTCTTAAACCTCGAGTTGCTTTTGTGCAGTTTTACGCCACTTGTTTTGAACCACTAAAATGCACTGGGTTCCAGCTTCTTTCGACATGCCATATTTTTTTTTATCGCTGCACCATTTGTATTGCTAAACATATGGGGGTGAGTAAAAGTATGGAATAGCGTTTGTAACTTTGTTGTTATAGTTTTGTGAAGTATTTTTTAGAAAAGCTGTAAGATATCATGTTTTCATATTACTATGATTTTGAATAGGGAATGACTTTTTTAAATGGCAACATTTTTTTTCTTCAGTTTTTGGTCCTCGGGTCTCGGAACGTACAAGTAGATGCTTTTCGGAACTTTAATTTATTTAACTTTATTAGGACGTATTACAGCACATGAAATTTAAACCAAGAAGACACATTCATAACAAACTTAATGGTGCTGTGTTGCTGGTGCAGCTCTGGGCGAATTGAAAATTGGCTGACCTAAATTCGCAAAATCAGGATCGCAAAAACGAATTTTATACTGTGCGGCAAACCCGCATACCATTGTTAAATTAATTGGGTTCTAATTGGAGCTTAATTGGAGCTATCAGTTCTGCTATCCTCAGGTGAATGGTTGTAGGAAATGGATTCTTTGTGGTTGTTGGCTACTCAGTCGTATTAATAATACTTTGTTTGTTGTAGAATTATTTGGTTTAATTCTTGAATCTATGTTTGCTTGGATCGGTGACCACCTTTCAGACTTCAAAATCTTCGCCTCTCTTCTTAATGCACATGAACACGTTCTTCCTGTCGTAGTATCAACTTGTAAGTAAAGTTTTTCTTACTTCAACATTCAGTTCGAACCTTATTCTGATCCCCTCGCTTACTTTATCGCATGACCAAACTAGCTCACCCTTCTCAAATGTTACACTATTATTGGTTTTCCATTTTATTCCGAATTTTTGCTTTGGTTTGCAAAACTCATATGACTCACTGACGTTCCGTCCACCCTGAGTTGGGGTACGCCTACCCTGAGTTGTTTGTAATGGTAAGCATCGTTACCAAATCAGCGAAGTAAATCCCTTTAGCGTTCATGCTCAACTGCATTTTGAAAGTCCTTTGTCCCAGAACATTCCTGGCTGAAAGTATACTATAGTTCTCAGACATTGAACTTTTCCTAGCACAAAGAAGGTAACGGTCCTTCCTTCCTGTCTCTCCGACGTGTACAGATTTTTACAAGAATATTTTCTCTTTCTTGCCCGGATGCTAGTATATATGTTATATTAAATTATATTCTTCCCTTCTTATTCTTTAAGTCAACTGCTATTTTAATAATTATTTTATCCATTCTAATTTCATTTCATTATAACAAGATTGTTATATTATTTTACCAAAGAATTTATATTAATTTATCTTCTTTTTTAATTATCTGACTTCGATTAATTTGCCGCCTCCTAATCGCTGCATGATACTACGGTTACAACTGGAGTAGTGCTTTTGAATTTCGACGGGTCTTCTCTCTGTATATGAGTTAAAAATGTTCCTTAAAATTACCTTTATTTCATTATGTCCACGAAATGCCATTTCTTGTTTACTTCCCTAATGGGATATTGCATGAAAAAACTATTAAGCTTAACGTTATCATTGTATTTTACAATATATAGACGTAAGCTTTACCAAAGAGCGTTGGCAATTTTGTTAGTGCCTTTTTACCCCAGCTCCTTCAATCAGACACAATTATTTTCCTCATACTAACGAGTCTTAAATGTCCTGGCGTATTTTGAAGGTGCACCATCGCAGAGTTTTGCTAAACATAGCACTGATGTGGCCTACCGACATTTACCACGTCGATTTTGTCATTATTTTTCCACAAAGAAAAGGTTTTTGGAGAATGGAACACACTAAGACCCGGTTGCATAAAAATCGCTAACTGCAGTTCATTTATAATCGAAGATCAAAACTGAACTAAGCTTACGTTTGCCAAACATGTTGCAACTTTTGTGTTGTATCGAAAGGATTCGAGAATTATCGAAACTGTTCGACTCTGTTTAATTCAACTGCACAGAGTAGCCAATCTAGACATAACAAAAACTAAATAAATATTTCGCTTTATGGTTATTTGTCCTATAAATAATGTTATTTTAAATAAACAGTATAAGAATTTACTCCATATTGAAACAGTATTTATCGAAACTTAATCATTTCGCTTACTTTATCTCCATTATATGCCCAATGTACATCTTTTCCATTTTCGTCTGTTTACAATACTGTGAGTTGGAAAATATAAACAAAATATGGGAGATAAGTGAAGTTTTAAGTTAAAAATTATTACATTTGTATATAAAAAATGCAAGTTAAAGCAAAAGAGAAGATGCGGTCCGCTAATTTTAAATCTCGCATAACCCTTCTTATTTCACCCTTTTCCATAGGCATTCTGATGAAATGAGGTCTTAAAGCTGCAATCTCCCTTGTAACTTTGTGTATTGTTCTAAAAACAGTCCCTTTATTTATATTAAACATATCCCCAAGCACCATTTGGAAGCTTTCAGTTGCATAGAACCGTAATGTAAGCAGGATCGTAAATATTGGATTGAGTGCATAATTCCTCAGGCTTTGTGTTCTTAACTGTGTATGTAGCCTAAACTCCAGTTCTTCAACTACATGCTTTGATAGTCGAAATCTCATTTTGAATTTTCTGTCATTTAGTTCTGAGATGGGATTTCCTCTATGTTGGAAAACACGAGGAGACCTTTCAAATTGAAAATTCTAATCATCAGAGATATCAGAGTAATCTGAATTCTGAAAATAATAAAAATGTATAGGTTATGAATACAAACAATGCATATTTAACATGCATTTGTGAAATAAAGAGGCTAATTATTTATACAAGTAACCACAAAAATGATTTATTTCCTATTTATTTAAAGCTGCACTACTTATTTCGTCTCAGAAACTATTTTTTAAATTCTGCAGTTCTGCTGATCTAAGTTCAATCAAGTTAACTGGAGAAAATTCACCAGTTAGATTTGATCTTAGGTCAAGAGGCCACGAACTTAGATCAATAGTTATACAACCAAAATTCTAAGTTCAGCTTGACTGAAGATCATTTTCATATGCTTAAACTTAGATTATCTTTTATGCAACCGGTCCTAAGTCGTGTGTTGGATTCATTGTAAATCCCTTAAATAAAGAAAAATTAAACACTTCACATATCAGACAATAATCACTTATCACATAAAAAAGTTACGGTGTTTACACAAGTTTCAAACTGATAATAAACAGTAGCACATGACACGCGGGGCTCGCTTCAAGCGGTTTTTAAGAAAATCCCCCACCCCAAATTATCCTTCACGTAGAACATTGTTAGAAAATATTGATTTTCTCAAAACTGACACCGATCTCGATCAAAGCACCACACGTTTAAGATATTCTCAGGGCAAATGAAATGACCATCTTGAATTTTATGTACTATGAAGTGCTCTTTATTATGGATGACTTTGCCATCACCTATAAATCATAAGAGTTAGACAGTACTTTGTTATACAATAAACTCAGATCTTAAAAACACGAACTGTTTATATTTCTTGTTATTGATTTAAATTTTCCAATACTTGCCCATTCTTTATTTCAATAAGGATTTCTTTTCTCTCTCTTTTTTCTTTTTTCTTCCTTGGCTATAAAAGAAAGAACAGTTTCAAATCTAACCACACAGCTATCACTTTATAAAATATTTCGAAATCGCTTAAGCCGACTATATTCCTCTGTTTCCAATTTGTCTACTATACAATTTGTAACAAAACCTTTACTGCAAATGTTTATCTGTGTTAACATGA
Source organism: Mantis religiosa (assembly GCA_030765055.1). Classification (NCBI taxonomy): domain Eukaryota; kingdom Metazoa; phylum Arthropoda; class Insecta; order Mantodea; family Mantidae; genus Mantis; species Mantis religiosa. Next base: position 54,196,282 of record CM060958.1, on the reverse strand, counting down.
AGTAGGTAGAGAAATAAGTTTTTTAAAAGATACTTTGTTTAAGAATCGCTAGAAAAAGTTATGTAAATGTAACATAAGATAATTTAAGTTTCAGGCCATTCTTCATTATTTTACAAGTTTTCTTCTATTTGCGTTCCTAGTAATTTTTTCTGCATTGACTTGAATATACAGGATGTTTCGAAATGACGCCGAACGAATATGTAGAAGTAATTGATCAGCTTCTATGTGGCACATATAGATAGTTTTTACCGCCAAAAGAGCCGCATAAAAACACTCAAGAACGAGTGTGAATTAGGCAGTTACAGGAACAACGACGCGTGCCTCACGCTAACGAAGTTCGCAGGTGCCGAATAGCTGTTTGTAAACAAACCGACATACTCTACGGTAGCTTGCTGCTATTAAGAATTTCTTTGGCTTATGAAACCGCAATAAAGAAGCTATTCTTTAGTTATATCTTTATGAGTGTTTAACGTGTTCCAACATTCCGTTGTAACAGTCTATGACGGCAAATAAGCTGGTGGATATATGCAACCTTTTAGAGGGAAGTTAATGCTAGCAAGGTTGAGGATGGAAGCATTAAGGGGATGCAGCACCGAAAACCCCAAATCCAGTAATTTTCATCCAATCTTGCTGAAATTTTTACCACTTAGTTCTGAGGCATAGTGGACACAGAATTCAAAATTTGATTTTTATATCTTCAATAGCTTTTGAGTAATTAATTTGTGAAATTCAAAATTTAGGCAAAATTCAAACCGCTCCATATGATGAAAATTTTCAAAATTTTAATTTTACTATTTCTAAAAATATTCAGATAGTTATGAAGAAAAGATCTATCATATGAATTTCTTATACTACTTTTAGTTCCAGAGTAAAAAAAAAAAAGGTATGGAGCAAACAAAAAAGCCAAAAAATGATTAAACCTGTGACTTTTTATATCAATAACTTTAAACATATAATGAATATTAACAATTCGTATGATAGAAACCTTTGTTTGCTTTCTAAGAACATGTGTTGAAAATTTTAGAGGAAGTGAATCAAAACTGCATCGTGTGGAACATTGTGCATGACAAAAAATGTTGAAAAAACTATAATTGAGTAAATCAAATTTTAAAATGCAAAACATTTTCCTTCTCAGCTGCATGCCTTGAAGCAGACTAAAACCCTCCAGATAGGTAAGTTGGACCCTCCTGCCTCTTCCCTCTCTCTTCTGCTGCAGTGTTCTCAATTTCAGTTTCCTTCTGGATGTTTTAGAAGTTACTTTCACAGAAATTGCTGAATGAAGTAAGCGTAATTGGTCCTTCCCTTGGCTAATTTTTAGAGATGCTGATGAAATCTGTGTCCATTATGTCTGACTGCAGCTTGAGTGAGGCAGAACAACCAAAATTGAATTCACTGATGGTTGATTCACAGAAACCTGAAGTCTCTTCTTTGACACATATGTTTCTTTTGGGCAATTATGCCATATCACGTTATGTAAACTTTCATTTGCATTTTGTGTCTTACCCACTGTTCATCTCCTTAGGATTTCATCTGATGCCAACCTTTGGTACACAGCTATTAATTTTCTAATCACATCAGGCCTCAAGTATGTTCCCATTGTTGTGTTATGTTTAGGTGTTTCTTCCCATGTATCGTTTAGCCTATTCATGATCCTATGTACACAGTTATCAAGAGGTCAGTTGTTTCAAAGAATGCTTTAACTATAACCTATATAAAAGCTATATGCACGTTTTGAAGTATAAAATACCTATATAAATGTTAAATGGCAGACTAAAACTCATCAGTTATATATAAACAGTATGTAGTTTAAAGAGAAACACAAGAAAATCTCTACCGTTAGAAACTCACACAAAAGCAAAATATAAACATTACCATTTGCTTTCAATGTTTGTAGCCAGTGTTTTGTTTCCATGGTGCCACATATTGTAAGAAATAACCATCATACCAACACACAAAATTCCACCAGAAACTTTGCCCGCTAATTTCAAATGTATTAATTTAGTACATTCAGTCGAACTCAAATTACAGAGTTCTGTGAATCCAAGGGCCGCTATGCAGGTGCGCACGGGCATTTAAATTGTCATATGACTGTATTTAAATGCTTGAAACTCATAAATTCAGTTGGATTATGATACTATAAGGTTCAAAGTATTTTATTAGCTTAAAAACAAAAATATTATTTTTTCCCATATTTTTAGCCAATTTCGCTGCTGCATTCCCTTAAATGATAAAAAGAACAGAACAATATCATAGAATTGATACCGGAATTAAGACATGAAATGAGTAAAGAATCGTAATGGATTTCAAAGGAATATTGCCTCTGTTACAACACGTGCAGGTACATTGGGTTGAATAGTTTTAACAAAACAAACGGAAGAATGAAGGTTCTTAGCAGGAATTCTCAGTGGGTAACACTTGGCTTCGTTTGAAAAGGCATTGTTCGGACCCTTAATAATGGCATGACCGAGACTAATAATCACAATGGACGAAATAGTCACATAAGGAGTTTTGGTGTGAATAAAGAGGCTTCAAGGGGTGAAAGTCAGATGCAGCTGTAGTGAGGAAGACAGAACGGGGGTGGCGGTTGAGTAAAGTCTGTTTAGTTAACGCGTGTGTAGTTCGGAGTCAAAGGAACCTAACCCTACCGCCCACTAATGACCGTCATAAATCTATCTCCACACTTCAGAAATGGAACACTGCCGATGAGGACCAATAACAACCCTGATTTTCTCGAAGTGACAGCCGCGTGTCTACTCCACGTGGAGTCTCAGTTGCCAAAGCTCCAACTTCCAGTTGATCTGTTTCTGACTATTTTTACATATTTCTATTTATAAATTTATAAATGTTTCACACTTTTTCTAAATATAAATCGAAACTATTAATAATAATTGAAATCGTTTCAATTTTCGCGGTTTTTTGGGGGTTTCCCGGGTCGCTAGGCGAATGTTGGATACGTTAATTACATCCCCCGAATTTCCTGTCCCTCCTCTTCACCTCCATTATTATTTCACATCATTATTCATCTGGTGTTTCTATCCGGGTAGAAGTGTCGGCGGGAGTATCAGCGGTGCATGGTGAGATGATGCTCTGAGGAAAACGCCCCCCCCCCTCCCCGGTGGGATGGACTTCGGGTTCTGATCCGGCCTAGTGGACCGACTCAGAAACGCTGGTTGTGCAAGCCTGCCCAGAGTATCCTGCTCTGGGGAGATGACCTGTCTCTGAACTGGCCTCATGACTGTTTCGGGCCACGGCAGGTAGGATGACAATTGTTCTACACCCACCGCCGGGGATAAAGTGTAGTGACTCCTTGGGGTCGGCCACCCTCTGTCTCCTCTCACCTCATACTCCCTTCCTGGGGTGCCCCACTTGGGACATAGGTACAAAAGACCAGTCTGGACGTGTCGAATCCCCTCCAAACAATCCAATCCAATCAGTCTGCTCGACCTGCCGAATCCTCTCTGTAAATTCTATCCTATCCTATTCTATTATTCTTATAACCTTACCTTTTCTAGTTATGTTAATGTTATGCCTAAGTGTAAACTAAATTACCTATAGTTTTCTCTATACTAATTTATTTATTATTTTGCAGATATTGTTTTTTCTTCTCAAACTTGGGCCTATGGGAGAGAAACCCGAGACATCGATCTAATTTAATTAAAAATCTCAGCTCGATCTATAGTATCAGCGTCACAATAGGCCTTTGTAAGTTTCATAATAACTTGTTGGTTCATTCTAGTGTAGAGCACAAAATAAACACACACATAGCTTTGATGTAAATGTCAATTATTTGTAAAAGATAGCAAATTATTATGAACATTTTGGTTATCGATTTGGCATATCTGCATAACAATTCATTTGCTAACAACAACAACTAAATTTTCTGCAGATTTTAGAATTACGGACATAAATAAGTATAATTATCTTTATTAAAGAAACGTTATGCTTATTTGCAAAGTGGATATAAAACGCATTAAAGCTTGACACCCGGGCATCCTTCAGAGATCCTTGACAAGTCCAGGACAAAAGTCCAACGAAGATTTGTAAGAAGACAAAAATAAATACTATTTAAAAGGCTATCATAGTTGTAAATGGAAACAAGACAGTGCCATAACCTCCAGATAGATCTGTCCTTTAAATGAGATAAATCGTGAAAGTTTTCGTTTCCCTTGAACCAATAATGTTCGTACAATTAAGATAATCGATTAAAAGTAGAGGTAATGGACGAACCAGGAGAAAAGCACCGCAAGTAGGCCGATCCTTTTTTATTCTACTCTGTTCTCTGGGAGGGATGAGGTGACAGACCCAAAGAGCGACCTGTGAACGACTGGGACGAGCATTGACGGACTCTAACGTTTCCAGTCCGAACGCTCTGGGCTCCTCTGGCCTCACCTAACAGCTGGTGAGGTTCATTCGGAAGCGGGCGACAAGGTGCCCCAAACTACGCCCGACAAGAAACCTCTACAAAGCGCTCCTCCACCGCCCAGTCACGACATACCGAGCAGGTTCTACAAACCTGAAACAGGTAACTATGAAGGAAATTATGGATAGGAAGTCATGGTAAAAGAGGAACCACCGTAGCATTCGCCTACGGAACAGAAGAAACCACGGAAAAGTCATGAGTCAGACCAGTCATGGATCCTCTTCCTTCTCTTTAACAACAACAACGACGACGACGACGATAATGATGATGATGGTGATAAGTATATACATGTGCCCACTTTATTTGGACTGAGATCGTTTCTGTTTTCCTTCACAACTGTAACACATTTAAGAGAAACACCAAACTTCAAAATATTATTTCCCTTCAAGTTCTGATTACAATTGAAAGGGTAAAGCCAGACTGAAAAATTCAATGCGATAGCCGGGATTTGAACCACGGATTTTCTGGTTGCCGTCCAGCCGCTCTAACTATTGAGCTACTATGGCCAACGTGCCAACATGACATTAAATTTTTCAACTGACTCGTATTTTTCCCGGTAAACCACTTAGGAGTTCTCATAAACACATTAGACAACTACCTTAATGACGACTTACTATGCTGTAAGTACTTTTAGGCCCGGGCTTTATAGTTCGGACCACTATTAGGTCAATTAATGGAAATTAATTGTTCTGTCACACTAGCCGTGTGTAGGACGCACTATGAAAGGGTACAGCCAGACTGAAAAATCCAGTACCGTAGCCGAGGTTTGAGCCACGGATTTTCTGGTCTCCGTCCAGCCGCTCTACACCATTGAGCTGCTATGGCCAACGTGCCAACATGAGATTAAATTCTCTGACTCCAGCTGTTCTCCAACTGTAGCTCAATGGTTTAGAGCGGCTGGACGGAGACCAGAAGATCCGTGGCTCAAATTTCTGCTATGGTATTGAATTTTTCAGTCTGGCTCTACCCTTTCATAGTGGATCCTACACACGGCTAGTGTGAAAGAACAATTTCTATGATTGCAATTGTTAGCAATGCGCGTAATGCAGGCCAGATCCACATTTCCAAAATTGTAATACAATCTCACCAATGTATGTATGATATTAATAATTGGAATAAATATTATGAAATAATCGTGTTGAAGAAACTTGAGCAAAAATGTTCAAAACTTAATTATAATTTTATTAGACGGTTTAGTAACTAGCACTTTAATAATGTTTTAATATACATTTTTGTCATCCAAGTGAAAATGAATGAGTGTGTAACACTTCAGATCTCCCTGGCCTGAAGAGGGAAGGGGGTTGTTCGCCTGAGATTTTAAATTTCCTAGACATGTTGGCGTATAAATCTTAATTTTATAAATTATACACACCTACATTTCAAAATAAAAATTTTAATTATATTATGAAAAAAGCATAAGCAGATGTTTGACCAGTTTTGTATGTGTAAATATTCGAACTGTAATATTTTAGACTTAAGGATTTAAAGTTCTCCTTAGGCTGCAGTTTTAAGTTAACACAGTAAGATTTGGAAGTACGTAGATTTTCCATTACATGCCAACTAAATCCTATACAATATTAAGGCACTACAAACTCAGCTAAGTTTGATAGCACTTTTTTTTAAAACCAAAAGCTGAAAGTGACTGTATAAAAATTGTTTCAAATGTAGTACATTTAAAAGAACATTTCTTGTCAATCTTATTTTATAGCTAGACAATAAAGAGCTTAACCTGAAATCCTGTTTTGGAACTGTACAAGTTATATAATAAGAAGCATTTTGTTTAAAATAGCTTCACTTTTACTTAAAAATCCACAACCCAAATAATATTCAGCTGTTTTGTATAGTATAAAAATTTAAACTATATAAGATTTAGTAAAGCATAAAAAATGCCCCGCTGAGTGCTTACTATAGGCTATGGAAAATTTATAAAACGATCTTTACTTCGAACATCTAACAATGGCAATTGGGAATGCATGTTTAATACGTGCTTCAGCTTTCTAAATCCCGTTTATTCCTAAGATTAATAAACTGCATTTAAAGCATTCACATTCATCTTCATTCATACTATGAGTTTATGTGTTAAAATTATCTAACATTTCCATTTCTTTAATTACTTACGTACTCTTAAGTAAAACTACAGTGAAACAGAGCGCAGTCGAGGTCAAACTCAGTTCACAACCAATATTAAATACGGATCACAATTCAGGAAATAATTCAAATTGACATTATTTCATCATGCAAATGTAAAGTACTGCTTAAAATTGTCCTCAACCAAAGTTCTCTCCCTGGTCTAAACAATAAAATGAAGTCTTAAAATAAATTTTGGAATTGTTCTACCAATAAATCGAAAAGCGAACACCGATTTGTATATAAAAGTATTCCTTAGTGCTTGTGATGCTACGGTAAAACAGTATTTTTTCCGCATTGTTATGAATGTGGTTATGAAGTGTGATGTATTGAGCAGTATCACTCAAAATGTTCATACTCCCGCCATCTCTTTGCGTTCTACGAAACATCGTGGCATCCAGGATTTCTTGAATGGTCATGCATGATTCCTTATTCAAAATGGTTGCGCGGAAACTCGTGATGCGACGTCACGTGGTAGATTTTTTCACTACAAGGTTCCGGAAGTGCGTACGTTGTTGTAGGAGTGCAAAGCAGGTGACCAAATAATCATATGACGAACTTGTGAAAGCAGAGCACGTGACTGTATTTACAGTTCAAGTTGTACGTAAATTTAGATCGTTGTTCCGAGAGGCATTTTTAGTACAGAATGGGCCAGAATTTTGGCTAATGTTGAGGTTAACTAAAAATAATGGCGTTATTGAATAAGTTTATATGGTCCAGAAGAAAAAGTCAGAAGCAAGGTTATGTAGCGTTTGGAAAAAATGAGGGCGAAAGGTAATTTTCTTGTTTTTATTTGTTAGTGAATAAATGTTTGGAAATTGGCAAATAATAATGTATACAACATTTGCTTTTTCTCACAGTTGGAAGCCTTTTAATTTTAGTAAAGAGCAAGTAAGAGTACTGCTATTTAGAGAATGTGATTGGAGAGGCAGGAAATTATTGTTTGATTCTAAAGCAGTTCAAAAAGTATCACTTGAAAGTGAAACTGGCAGCAGACTTAAATTTGGCTCTCGACCAAAAGCAGAGAAGAAAAAGTCTGAAATGTATGTCGAAGTGTCAAATGGTTTTGGTTATCAGGTAAGTAAATTAACACTTATAAACATTTTGGTAAAGGTTATTGTTTACAAACATAGAAAGCAACGTTACTCACATAATCCAGTTACTGTTTAATGTCAATAAAGTACCATGTTCTGGCCATGTAGGTAAACATTTTAATTACAAGGGTAATTGTTTATTTTAACGTACATTAGCAAATTCATTTCATGTTTAATATTATCTAAATGATATCTTAATGAAATGATGCACACTAAGGATTTTAGAGATAAATTATTAATGTAGTGCTAAATCTTGTTTCTTCATGGGCAAGTTTTGAAATTTGAATAAAAAATAAAAAGTTTTGCAAAGTGCAATTGAATGAATCACAATCCTGATCTGTGGAAAGATCACCAGTTTAAGTGATGTAATTGTACATTGAACAAATATTTCTTTTCCATATGCTAACATTCATATTGTTTTGTAGTTGTGATTTAAATCTATAATTTTTCTTAATGCTGTGTATTTATGGTTTTATCATGAAGTACATAATCAAAAACCTCTGATTTTGCTATTTCACACCTTTACTTGGGGTCAGTTCCATTGGGTTTCGCTTCTATATGGTTAAAGTTTACTAAAGCTTGAGAAAGATTTATGTTAGCAATTTCAGGGTAGGTGTGTGTTAATATGGAGTTAATAAAGAGTAATTGGGGGTCATTGGGTCTTAGCTATACTGATGTTTTGGGCACAGTTTCTAGTCTCTTTGGCTACAACTCTACTCCTCTACTTATGTAAAGATATCCCTCGGTTATGCTATGCAGCTCAGGTTTTTCAATATCGTAGCTAAGCTTTGTAGCTGAGGGCCTTCAGTATATTTTGCTGTATTTGTAAATTAGTGTTTACCTGCGCTATGCAGTGAATGGTGTAATTGACCCCAAGTACTTTACAGTGTCTACTGCAGTTAAGATTCTTCTGATCTTAATGTATTTCAGATTTAGTTAGCTGTATATTTAATAGAATTGGCTATAAGTTAATCTCCTTTAAGGCTTAATACATTTATGTAATACGATCATTTATTTATACATAAAGCATTTCTCTCAAGAATTTTATTAATGATAATATTAATATGCAGTAATTTACTGCAAAGGTAAACAAGGCTTTGTCAACCCTCAGTTCCCATTAGGGAGTTTGTGGAACATAGATTAAAATCAAATTGTACTCTGTTTCCATTTCCTTTATTTTTTCTGTTATCAGGAAACTTCTGAAGCTTTCAAATAGGTACAGATAAGATATGTTAGTCTGAAATCAAGGTCAAATGTTGCATTGTGTGACAAGATAACTGAATCATCAGATGTGAAACATGCATGACATTTTCATTTAGCCTTTAAAGCTTATGGTCCATGAAGAAATGCAGTAATTGCGTGCTTTATTCATGTTATCTGTTGTATTAAACACAAATACTGTGTAAAAATTGAAAACGTTTGGAGTATAATAGTAACCTGTACCTAACACCTTACATGTTTTCTAATGCTAATTCATTACGCTGTTTGCAATGAACTACCATATCCATTGGAGCAATCTGAATGGCTCAGTTTGCGTGGTGGTAGTGCATCTGCCTCACATTCAAGAGGTCTACAGTTCAAATCTTAGTCAGGGTGAGAAGATAGGGTTTTCCCTTGTCTTGAATGATGAATGTTGGATAGCTCTATGGACTCTGGCCTCATTTGAGCATCATTCCACCCATTTCATTTATTGTCCAATATGACTTATGTTGGAAGGACATTAAATTTAAAAAAAATGTTGCTTAAGAGCTGTCCCACTGATCCTGAGATCATGGGTTCAAACCCCACCCAGATGGATGGCTTTTAAGTGTAGCTGAAGTTCCAGCAGATACGAGTGACCGTGTTAACAATTTATTGATTTATTTTATCTTCAATGGCGTCTTTCCTTCATCTATCACCTAATTTACACAAAGCTACTCTGCTGACGCAGCTAACAACAGATTAACAAACACTGCCATCCCAGCCAGATAACTGCTGACATTACAGTAACAGATACTTCCATCCATATGCAACTTAACTCATTTAGAGCCTTAAAGTGCAAAGCATCGCCAAGGGATGTTTTATAGGAAGAGGAGTGAAGCAGCAGAAATCATCAGCATAGCAGGTGAAAAGAGACAACACTAAATAATGTATAATACACAGTAAACTTTACAACTAGATAGATTATTTCTCAAGATCATAGTAACAGGCTCTTTTAAAGGAAAAGAATTAAATATTTTCTGGTATGTTCCAATAGATCACACATTTTGCAAAATGCAACATTATTTCAAAGCGACACCAAACACTTTGTCTGGTGGCAGTCACTTTGTTCACTTTCTGGTTGTGATGTTTGTATGGAAGAGTTGCAAAAATCTGAACAAAAACAAGAGTGAGAGATTAGGGCAGCTGTGCCTTCAGTGTAACAGAGTGTGACTCACATCCTTTTCCCCTTCTTCAGCTCTTCGCTTAGCGGCATGGGGGTGTAGGGGAACAGCTGAATGGCATTGGCTATTGCAGTACATCTACAACCCTTTGTGTTTTAAAAACATGCAGGTGAGGGACAGACAGTCAACAAGTCCTGTTACAGAACCAGACATCGCCAAGTTAATAGCTAAGAGGAATAAGAACTCCACTTAAATTATGAATTAATAATTATTAGCATGTAGCTGATGTATAAAAGTATAATTCACAATGGTATTCATTACACATTATGCACATAAAAATATGAAAAAATGCATAGTTTAACAGTCGCCACTGGAACTTTCCCCATGCAGTTCCTTACTCCAGTATCTATTACGTCACCTGCGAAGGTTAACCAGGAGAGGGCCCTGTTAGCCCTCAATGACAACACTGGACTAGGGCCCTAAGCTGCAAATCGTGGCTTAAGGATTTTTTTTATAAGAAGAGGAATGAAGCAGTTGTTACCTGGCTGTAGTCTTGGCATTTGTAAAGTTAAGCTATGTTGAAGAAGAATTTAAAACTGCTAGATAGAATCAACATAAAAAATTCAATGCCATGGCTGGGATTTGAACCATGGATCTCCTGGTTTCCATCCAGTCGCTCTAACCAATTGAGCTACCATGGCCAACGTGCCGTCCTGACATTAAATTCTCCATTTAACTCTTATATTTCCCTGGTAGACCACTATGGGCTCTCACATTCGAGATACACCGTTTGTGGCGACTTACTAACGTAAGTACTTGAGTCCCAGGCTTCATCATTTAACTCTTATTAAATTAGTTAATTGATGGAAATTAATCATTTCTTTACACTAGCCGTATATAGGCTTAAGGTTTTTGATAGGTAGCTCAATTGTTTAGAGTAACTGGACGGAAACTAGGAGATCCGTTGTTCAAATCCTGGCCATGGTATTTGAATTTTTCATGTTGACTATCTCCCTTAGCCTATGTACGGCTAGTGTAAAGAAATGATTAATTTCCATCAATTAACTAAAATTTAAATCTGCTGTTTTTCATAGATTTTGCTTCTATCCATGGTTTGGCACTTTCAGCCAGAGGTGTATAGTTGTGACAATGGATTATTTTGTTGACATTTAGTGATTTATTTCATATATAAGAATGTATCTTAAAACGAGAATGTGAAGGATTATTGGCTCTGTTATTCATATTGTTCTAAGAGTAATACGGATGTGTTTTTTCTTTAAATCATCTCCGCTTTTACTTGTGGGGTACATAATGAAACCTTAACCTCAAAATGTAATAATACTTGCACGATTAAAGATTTAAAAAACTACTAATGTGAGAAAATTATGTGACACAACTTTTATATATCATATTAATTCTTTTTATTTGAAGTTAATGTTTTGACTTTTTCTCATGGTTTCCTCGTTAAAATTCAATCAGAATGAAGGGGACTACAGAAGTTGTTCGCAAACAATTGAAGGTGTGCATTGTATTCCACATGTTAGTGTGTCAAACATTACATTTTAATTCAGGAGAGCCATTTTTGAAAAAGTAAAAATTTACAAACATTTCTCCCTGTAAAGGATAGTTTGGAAAATATGGAGTTTGAGTTTTACTAAAGTAATTCTTAGATCTCTCCCTGTGGCTTTTAGTTTAAAAAATTGCATGTCTCAGGAGCCAGTTGCTGCCATCACAACCTTTGATCTCTGTATAAACCTATACTATAATTTTGTGTGGATGTGTAATTGGTGCTTAGAAGTAAGTATAAACTAGTTATAACTAATAATGCACTGAGAAACCTAACCTATATTACAGTCTACAGCCCATATCACCTGCAACCAGATTATTGCAAAATGTGATGTTTGAAGACAACAAAGTAGATACCCTTAATTGTGGCAATCATTCAGCCACAGTAGTTTGCATTTGGGATGGATGTGGTGATGCTGATGATTTGTTTCTCTCTCACCTTTGATGTCAATCTAGTAGAAATCTTGCAGTTTCCATGGCAGCTCTGGAGCAATAAGTCTTACCTCTGGGCGCAGTCTCGGAGCAAAGGAATTTGTTATAGCAATTGCTGGAGAATAAATAATTCTTCTCTTTTAAATATTGTGGATTTTATTCCAACGAAATAATTTTAAATGATGCAAATGATATCCTTTAACGAACAATGGTTGTTGCATCGATGAATTATATCTTTCTTGCACATGCCACTAGTGCAACACAAATGCATTCACAAAACATTTTCTACACACCTGCAGAGTGATACAGAAAACTGGAAAAGGAATTTGGGACAGTATTTCTATGTTGGACGCACAATTCTTTCTCTTCTCGTGTGAGTTTTTGCGGCTATCTATTTCCTCTGGTCACCAATTGTATCATCTTATTCTAAATAAGAGTCATGAGACATCTGTTTTTCAGGCGTGGTTCGGAATAAAGTCTCGGAGAAGTCAAATTCTGTAACTATTTAATTGTATTATTTAGATTACATTTTGCTTGAACTTCCTTTACCAGACACTTCCGATATGTCGATAAATTCTTACTTGGTTACATTTATACAAATTCAAACTATTACTTAAATGTTCCTGATCCAGTACCACTATTCATCACACTCCACCATTACAACAAAAGTCTCTCTCCACCAAGATTATTGATTTTTCGTAACTATCGTTACTTCTCTATTAATTTTGTGATTGGCCGATTTAATACCACGTCACAACATTACGTCATATTACGTCATACAATTATTACTTCGGCCAATCACACAATTACATACATTTTTACATATTTAAATTATTAAATATATTTACATAATCATTTTTTATAAATTTATAAACTTTTCATACTTCAAACATAACCCAAAATACTGTTACAAAACACATCTTATTCTTAAGACTTGTCACTTGCAGAAGGACACTAATTCCAATCGATTTTCTCCTTCCTTTTTACGTTGCTATCGCTACCAATTAATTTATCTTTTATTGGTCCATGTCACCATATTACATAATAATATTCTTAAAACTGCCAATCCTGATAATATTACATAACATCTAACTTGTGTCATTATTCCGTGGCCTACCTAATTTCACATTTCTAATTTTGTACAAGTTTCTCGTTCCATAACAATTCAAAATAATTTTTTTTTAAAAATTTAAAAAACATGAAATAACCGCCACACAACCCATTCTGCTCAGGATTCTGTTCAGAAAATAACAAATATAATTGTGATTCTCCTCAACACATGTTTTTATGGGGATTTAAAGTGCGAGAATGGATTTTCTTCCAATATATGGTAAAGCTTAGTTTATCTGCACCATCTGGGACCAGAGTTATCCAGAGAATGATGGAAAAATGATATGAAGATGGTGATTTACATCACCAAAATATTTTAATGGAGTTTAGAAATTACCAACGGCACACTTTCACCTAAAAGCAAATACACTATGTACTGTAATAGCCAATGTATTTGCACTGCACATAACATAGCTACAAACTACTTGGTGGTGAAAAAGGCAGTGATCATCTACTGTGTCAGTTTAGTGATTTGCTTACGAATAGCATGATCCTGCATCTATTTTAACATAAGAAGTTCATTTGGCAATGTTTCAGCTTTACTCTCAAAATAAAGCATCAATTTCTCTATGTTTGCTGCTGCTTGTGCATGGGTCATAATCACAGCTGGTTCGACACTGTCTTTTCAGTAACATGCATGATGCAATAATGTTCTCTGTAATAGGTTTTAAAGCTCCGTCATTGTCAATTTGCTACCAGTTGTCAATGCCGTTTTCATAAACATTGGAACAGCCAATTTTTTCTTCTTTAAACTTGTTTTCTGACAAGTTGCACTCATCAGGCCACAACTTTTTCCATGACTTTATCAAAGTTTCTCTTGCAACCTGGTCCCAAGCAGGTGAGGTGAGTGCAGTGAATTTGCCCGCTGGCAAGAGAATTAGGGTAATGTACCTACTAAGTATAGGAATTTATCATTTGTAAAACAAGTCTTCATTTACCATGCTAAACAGTATATTTTTTTCTTTTTCTTTTCAAAATTGGTTCGGAATAACAAGGTTTTATTGTAAATAGAATTGATGGTAACAGTTTAACTCCACTTTAAAGGTTCTATTTAAACCATGTTAAAGTTATTGAACTTGCATGTCAAATGTTAGCAACTCATTTGTAAGGTATCCTCTGTTTCTTAGTTAACATTGTGCCCTTTTCCCTATAATTATATACAGGAATTACAGGCCGGCCCAAAGGTCAGTTGCAGAAAAATAGAAATCTTCTTGTATAGGTACAATAGGGATCTAGATAAATTATACAGATATAGCATACTTCTCATGACCTACAAAACTGATATCTTTGAAGCATTTAAGCATAAATGATGTCTGAAATTTTCAGGAACTTTAGTTGTAGAAATTTGGATTGACTGTGTCCTTTCAGTTGCTCTACTCACAAATCTTTATGAAGCACACTACCTGAGTGAGGTTACTAAGGATACAATTCTGTTCAAATCTTTTGTTCAGTTTAGGAGTGCCTTCTTTAAACTAAAAGTGAATAGAGAAGATATTGACACATTGCTTCACTCACACTGTTTTTCACAGGAAATGTTTTCAAGGGCTGTTGCTCCCATCATCAGTTCACTTTTAATTTAACTTGTGCTTCACTGTATTTACGCTTCTTTCAATTTTTATACTTGAATGCCTTCTCTGTTTGGAGGGTCAGTCCGGGTAGTTCAGTTGGTTAGGTTTGGCCTAATGATCTCAGGGTTGCACGTTCAAACCTAGTCCAGACCTACAGTTTTTTATGTGCTTTAAAGCAACAGCCCATTTCAGTATATTTACTGGCATGTTCACATTACATGTGCAGTACAAAAGCTTTCTGTATATGGTCTCATATCATTTTCTGATAAACAGTATGAACAACAAAGTGCTAACAGCATACATATCAATATCACCTGAGTTTTAAGAACTGCTGTTCTGGTTAAGTCAGTTGAGCCTTGCTACTAATACCAATAGATTTGTGGGCCACCTGACGATATTTTTTTTTTCCCGAATTACTTAAAATCACATAATTGTGACTAAGGTTCACATTAATTTATTGATTCTGTGTATTTAATGTCTGTAATATAGTGCTATGTTTTTTACACTCCGCCATTGATTTGAAGGCAAGTTATGGTGTTTTACTGAGAAGATATAATCTTTATTACCTTTCTTTAGTCCAGTATTATTTAATCTTTATATCGATGGAATTTTAGAGGAGATATCAAGTTGTAGGGTACATTCACCAGTTATTAATAATAAAGAAATACCGGGGCTACTGTTTGCAGATGACCTAGTAGTTGGGTCCATATCAAGTGGAGGGCTGAGAAGAGCAATCGAGGCAGCCAATTCTTATTGCAATAAATGGGGTTTGAAAGTGAATGAAAACAAAACAAAGATTATGGTCTTCAAAAAAGGATACAGGTTGCGTAAGGATGAGAAATGGGAGGTTAATAGAAAAGAAATAGAGGTAGTAAGGAGATTTGATTATTTGGGTACAAGGTTGAGTTGAGATGGCAGCTGGAAAGAACAAAAAAAGATGTCTGTGGCAAAAGGTAAAATGGCCATGAGAGTGATAAGATCATGCTACAGTAAATTACCGGGTATAAATGTCAAATGGTTGGAGAGGATCTATACGGCAGTAGTAGATAATAGAATGTTACATGGATCAGAGGTTTGGGGAGTAGATGAGGCTTGGAGAGAGACTGATAGAGTGCATAGATCCTTTTGTAAATATATATTGGGATTACCAATAGCATCACCTAATGGAGCAGCACAATTAGAACTAGGCAGGCATTCTACTAAAATTAAAATCTTGTCAAGGGCAATGAAATATTTATACAGAATCACTAACTTGGAAGATGGCAATATAATTAAAGAATGTTTTCATATTCAAAAGAGAAGTAACTGGGATGGGTCTTGGGCACATAAAATGTATGACTTGTTGAAGCAGAAGGTATGGGTCATTCTTGGATAAATGCAGAGTATGGGTATAGAGGCTTCTGGAAAGAGGTTAAGCTAAGATTTGAAGATATTGACAGACAAGACATTTTTGTCAATACAAGTGACAAAAGCTCACTGAGATTATATAGAGGAATAAAAACAATGTGGGGGAGGGAAGGATATATAGATATATGTAGTAAGTTAGGGCGAGAAGGTTTTGCTTGGGCGAGAACAGGAGTGAGAAACTTGAAAGGTATAGGGCAAGAGAGGGAGCTAGATAAATATCCATTGTGTGGAGAAGAGAATGCAGATTTCCATTGTATATTAAATTGTAGTCAAACAAAGATATGGAGAGAGCAGGCTTGGCTACGTAAATGGGACAGTTTGGGGGATGAAGTAGTAATTAGAAAAATGTTGTCAGTAAAAGGAGAAAAGAACAGGAGAAATATAGGGAATTATTTAGGGAAAGTTAAAGAGAGATGGCTAAGAACAATTGAGAGAAAAATGTAGAGTGAGATAGGTGAAATGGCAGAAAGTGTAAAAAGGAGCAACGGGCCTCCATTACACAAAAACCTAGGGTTAGGTGTATGGGGACTGAATTACTATTCAATGGTGGGCAACATGATAACATGATAGGATTTTCAGGATTTAGGAATATATGGCATATTTCAGTATGGATTTTATAATTGTAATCTTGATTTGTATTTCCGTATGTTGATGTAAAAGGAAATAAATTACTATTACTATTACCTTTCTTAGTGTTCTTTGCTTTATTTTTAAGTGCACATTAATTTTGTTTTTTGAATAAGCTGTATAGTGTTCTCAAGATATATCTTATTTCTCTTGCAGTACCTAAAGCCAAGCTCAGATGTCACTGTTCTGGGTGAAATGATTTTTGGATCAGTTGCTATGACCTTCCAAGGCACTGCATTCAAGGTACACAGCATGAAGAACCCAGCTCGTCTAATGTGCACCAAAGTATTCCATTCACCAATATCAAGCTCTCATAGTCGTGGAATAAGGTAAATTACTCAAGGTTTAATTGACTTGAAGTAATATTTATATGGAATAAAATTGCATGAATATGGCTACCCAGATTGTCACACCTTGAGACTGAAATCAGCAATTTAACACATGCACCCTTGATGCACCCATCAAGTCCCACTTGATGACCATGACTCTCAACTTGACCTCTCAAACATGTTCCAATTTTACATAGTGAAGTTATGATAGTTTCTACATTCATCATCCAAATAGAAAAGAAATGGCTGATTTTAATAATTATTAATATAATTTTGTGCTTCATTGTGTCCTAGTCCTTACTCGTATGAATATTAATAATTATTTGAATTAAGAGTTTAAAACAAATAAATTTGTGATTTAAAAATGTTGCATCTTTACCTGTTAGTGTAGCAGGGCATTGTTGCGTTGAGCCTGCCACTCAACTATACACATTTTATTTGAAACTTTCCATTTTGGTCTGTAAAAGGGGGTTAAAGGATTTTGTCATCCAACATGCCATTTTCACATTGTAGTTATTGTTTCATCTTCCAAGAAATGAACTTTGAGACGTTTAGGACTAATAATTGAAATAGTTATTTAAGGATGACCTCGGGTCGAAGTTATTTGCTGAGTTTCAGAAATGTTAATGAGAATTCAAAGAAGAGTTAAAATGTTAAAGTAAAGTGATAAATTGTAAATATAGATATTAATAGAAGAAAAACAGAAGAAAGTAACTGTTTGGTGGTAACTAAGAGTGACAGAAAAATTTCCAAGAGATGCTTGTACTGAAGTTTTGCTAGGAGAGAAATGCATAATAGTATATTCTGTTAGGTTGTTGTGACAAAATAAATAACTAATTTTGTAAAAGTAGTTTAAATAGTGGAGTGAAATTGTGTAAAACACCAAATTGATCAGAGACCATGCCCAGAATTTAAATATCCATGTTCACCGGCATCATCTTTGTTAAATTGACTGCTAACATTTTGCACAAATTGGCATCCCAATTTGGCAAATTTAAATATAAAATAAAATCTGATATTTTTATACAATAGTATCTGGAAAGATAGAGCTGTGCGAGCCACTCTCATTTAATTTAAATTTGAACAATGGAGAAATTGCAGGTACGTGTTAAGGTATTGAATTTAATTCTCGATAAGGATTTGTAAGGCCGGGTTATTATAATAGAAATGAATTTAAATAATAATAGAACATAATGAGTGTACAGTCTGATTTTTAAAAGAGGATACATGACAGCTGTCAAGCAAGGGATATGGAGGGTAAGACGGGAAGGTCATTGCTATGGAAATGTAACCAAACATTGCCACATTGTTTATCACTTATTTCTCAGGTTAATTATTGCTTGTTGGCTGCGGGAAACAAAGCTTGTTTGAGTGTTCAGTTTCATTTTGTATTGTTAGCCTATTTTTCTAAAACACTTAAAATACATCGTTATGGAAGCAAGACTTAGTAGCAGTAGGATTAGAATTTGACCGAGGATTCATGGTCCAAGACAAAGATCAGCTTACATGTTTTATTGCACAGCCAAGCTAGAGAATTTATCTGTTCTCTTGAAGAATTCTTTGAACAGGAAGAGGACAATTTGCTTCTTCATAATGAACCGCTTATTTCTTTCAACCAGGTGAGACAAAGGCCTGTGTGTCCTTAAAATAAGAGAGGTAACTGTTTGTGGAATCTCTAAAGAGAAGCGCTACAGCCAGGTCCTTTACGAATTGTAACTCATGGGAAACAAAGACCAAGAGCATCTCCATAGTTCTCAATTGAATACCATAAGAAGGCACATCTATGACTATTATACCCAAAAGAAGCATCCTAGCACACATAAGCTTCTTTCTGCTTTTAATGAAGCAGAGCTAGTTGAACATAGTTCAAATGTTGAAATCGAGTTCTCCTTGATTTGAGTCGAAAAATAAATAACAGAACACTAATACTCGAAAAAACATATATTGTAGTGCTAAGCATTTAGTTTTTAAGAGAATCTGAATAAGTACTTGCATGAAGTTGGTTGGATGAAACCCAGGTAAATGCCGGTCTATAAAAAATAGTATAAAGGACAGAACACATTAGTTTTTGTGTCTAAAGAGAACAAATGTAAATTCAGTTAATAACATCAGCTTACAAGAGTCAGTGCAGAGTGTAACAGTAGTTCTGTTATAAATATAGAGGTAACATTATGATGCTGATTATCTTTAGAATTACTTTAATATATTTTGCTTCAGCTTTTGCAAGTGCATTGGTCTTAATGCAGTGTTACATTGTTGCAGTGATCAAAGCTTAGAGGAATCATTTGGCAGCTCTGTGAATTCAATGAATGAATTCTTAGCATCACACAACAGTGGAGATATCAGGCCCAGTAAGTGATAAGTTTTAGCACATAGGAATATTTTTATATTTTAGAATATAAGAAGAGCTAGAGTTACACATTTCTGACCTTTATTTTCTGACCAACAGAATAAAGATGAATAAATGCATTTTTACTTCCTGGTCTTGTAGGCCATGATCAAAAAAGATACCAATATTTTTGCAAAGGACTATGCTTAACATCTTCGGGATGATGGTGATCCATAACCTTTGCTGGACAGAGCTCAAATGAGCCTAAAAGCCTACAACATAAATACATTTCTTCCTCTTAAAGCCATGTTTGAAAACCTAAGTTTATACAACAGATTAAAATATGTCTTTTCTGGCAACAGTGCATCTTAAGAATTCTGGGTAGGAAATAGCGCTGAGTAATGAATGTGTATTTTATGAGCCAGGCTGTGGATGTTTTACAATCCAATCATTGGAAACTGCAACGTGAATACACTGATTGTACATTCTTGTGCTGCCAAAATAGCAAAACAAATGTGTTCAAATATGTTGAAGTTAGAAACATGTATCATACCTATGTATTAAACCATATTTACGTATGTTGATTTACCTAGCAGGATTGTTAAAAATATTGGCTTTGGTTTTGCTGTTCTATCAAAGAGGTGATAGAATGATGGCAGAAACAGAATTTCCAAAACTCAGGTTAATTGTCATAGCTTTTAACAATATAAAATAATAATAAATTTTATTAAATTTGTCTATTATAAGCAAGTTTATGCTATAATTCAACAATACATGTATATTTATAATACTAATGCTTAAAAGTGTAAGAATTAAGTCAATATTGTGGATAATCCTTTTTAAATTTTCTGTACTTTAAAAGTATATATTTAAATTTACTCGGTATTGACAAATCTGTATTGGTTTTGCAGCAAGTTTTGAGAGCAGGCCTCTTGATATCTCTGATTGTGAACTACGGGTAAAGCAGCCAAGCAACAGCCTGGAGGTGGACAGTGGATTCTGTGGTGATGCATCATTGCGATCTACAAGCAGCATCGGCTCTGTTGGTTATAGTGGCACCAGTCCTGATTCCAGACGTAGTAAGCACAGTGAGATTTTATATAGCATTCCCTGAATTAACAAAGTGGCACATTTTTATCCTAGTGGCTGGTTCGGCTAGCTTTTCATGCTTATTTTTTCTGCCCTTGGGACTTAAGCCAAATGTTTCCTATGCTTGCCAAATATCTGAATAATGCTGTAATCATGAGCCTAAAAAAAGTGATTAAACCAGTGTAAACATTAAGTGGATGCCAACATCATGTAATGAGTATTACTTACATAATAAGAAGCTTTTACATAGATTTCTTGCATGCTGAACTTGGCATTCTACCCTTAAGTGTGCTTTAAGTATCTAACAAAATACCATTCTGTGGAATGGCAGTAGCATGCTTATTTTACATTCAAGAGGTTCTTAGATTGAATCCTTTGCAGCAGGTTTTGATTAGTCTGGTTGATGTTCTGGGTTCAAGTCTCAGTTGTAGTGGTTCCATTGTGCTGCATTGTTTATTCCGAGTTTGATTACTTTTCTTGAAGAGATGCAATCTCTATATTCTTTTTGGATGTATGGCAGAAATGCGATCATAGAGTAAACTATTTAATTTCAAATTTTGTTATTGAAAACTGAAAATTTAGTTTTATAATTGTGACAATAAGATTTTTATAAGTACAGTAAAACTTGGCTAAAACAGTCCCCCATTTATGCTGGAAACCTAGATAAACAGAAAATAAATTTCGGAATTGAGCTATTTCCCATGTAAAATTTGCTCTAAGCCTAACTGCCTAATGCAGAAACGGAAATGTTTTTTAGGAACCATTTGCATGAATAACCTGATTAAAATGCAATACTTTATGTGTAATGGTTTACAATGTACATATTTTAAAAAGTGCAATAATTTTGAGGGTGACTGTACTTGCACTAAAGTTTTATGAACCATAAAGTCATGATCTATTATCCTTCGAGGAAAAGGGAAAACAAACCGTTGGCTCTCTCAACTTTCTTCCAACACACATGGTAAGGGTACAACTGTTTGCAGTATCTTTATTCCCTGTTTCATTGTTAAAAGTGATCAAGCACAAGTGAAAGAAAATTGTGATTTTTGGTGATTTTTAAAAGCATAGTTTGTGTGTACACAGATGCTGTAAAGTGAGTTCTGAACATCAGACATTATCACTGAAGCCAAAAGTTAAGGTTATTAAAGAACGCGAATAGAACAAACTTTCAGCTAAAGAATTAACTGTGCTAATTCCTTTCTTGGAAGTGTGGAAAACAGTGTTGTTGTAATAAATTAAATTTAAAGGGAATCGATTAATGACACTAAACAACACTTTTAAATTATCCCGGAACATGTTTCAGAGACTTTGCCTCCATCGTCAACCGGATATCAACTGTTTCTCAGTGGTGTAGCTGGCGATATTTTGTCATAGGTCTCCTCAGGTGGTGGTTTGAGGAACTTGCTGAACAAATCTTTCTGGAGAATGTCAAAATTGAATACTTTGTTCCTATTTTTTGAAATGAAGATTTGTTCCCATGTGGACAGTTCTTGTTTTCTTGATGTATCTATGTTGTGTCTATTTTCCCAAAAATGCGTGGCAACTGCTGATTTTTCTAATTATTTATATTTTATGTTCCTAAAGTGTTCCTTTGCTCTTGTTTCTAAATTTCTTTTGGTTTTTCCAATATAAATTTGACTACAGTCACTGCATTCAATTTGATATATACCAGATTTTTTGTTAGATAGAATGGCATCTTTGATGTTTGAGCAAATTAGGTTTTTTCAGGAGAAATGGTTGACTGGTGCTAGTTGAATGTTTTGTTTTTTGAAGACTTTTTTGAATTTATCATAGGCCCATGGATGGTAAGTGAATTTTTTGAACATCATATTAGTTTCTGTAGCTGAGAGGGTTGGGGTTTCCTTTATTAGCTTCTTCTTTTTTGCTATGTTCACTTTTTTGTGCTATTTCAATAATTTTGTTGTATTCTGTTTTGTATTCTTCTGCTGTGGGAGGGATGTTGACCAGTCTGTGTGTTAAACAATTGAAGATTGCCTGTTTGTGGAATCTTGGGTTGTAGCCATTAGCTTTTATGTAGTTGGCTGTGTTGGTTTTCTGTAAATGCCAAAGTTTATTCTGTTTTTATTTCTGATTATTTTTAGATTCAAAAATGGTAAATACTCGTCTTTTTTTATTTCTACACTGAACTTGATGCTGTTTTCTTGGATATTTAAACATTTTAGTGCATCACTGGTGTTTTTTTGGTACTATTGCAAAGATGTCATCTACATATCGTTGCCAGAGTTTGAGCAACCAAGGGAAACCGTTGGTGAACCTTATTTCTAATGCACTCATGTGCAGATCGGCCAGGAAGGGTGATAAGGGGTTGCCCATTGCTAAACGTGAAGTTTGGTGGAAATATTTTGTTTGAAACTGGAAGAAATTTTGTTCTATGCATAATTTGGTTATAAATATTAAAAGCAGAAGCATTATTAACAGTGAAGTATTCTTCATTTTTGAGTTTGATTTATGAGTCACTATGTTTACACTCAACTTCACTTACTATTACAAAATTGAATCGAGAATATATTGACACATTGCTTCACTCACACTGTTTATTCATAGGACATGTTTCAAGAGCTCTTGCTCCTATCCTCAGCTGATACTCGACTAGTCGAGTATCAGCTGAGGATAGGAGCAAGAGCTCTTGAAACATGTCCTATGAATAAACAGTGTGAGTGAAGCAATGTGTCAATATATTCTCGATTCAATTTTGTACTAGTTTGTGCTTCACTGTCCCTACGCTTCTTTCAAGTTTATACTTTGAGTTCACTTACCATGTTGTATACAACATGTTGACCATGGTAGCTCAATGGGTTAGAGCAACTGGACGGAAACCAGGAGATCCGTGGTTCAAATCCTGGCCATGGCATTGAATTTTTCATGTTGACTCTATCCATCAAAAACCTAGGCCTATATACAGCTAGTGTGAAGAAATGATTAATTTCCATCAATTAACTAAAGTACCAGAGAGATCTGATTTTGAGTGACGTAATACCATGCTCCATATGTCAGGCGGTACACAGTTGAAAGGAAGTATGGAAAGTGTATGGGTGTATTTACTGTCCAACATGGACCTCAATTTTCAGCAGCAAGTATCAGTTAGATTTTGCATTTTTCATGACAAAACTCCATCACAAAATTTGGAAATGGAACAAGCTATGGGGAAAACACCCATTTTCGAGTGGGATAAACAATTTCAGGAAGGTCAATATGACCTTGCAGATGCTCCACGTCTCAGAAGGCCCTCAACTTTGAAGACTGAAACCAATGTCAGCATAGTTGTCATGCTGTGGGAAGACATTTATCGTTAGCATCGTTACATCGTATGGTTCGACTGAAGACATTGTATGGAATGTTTGAATGAGCTCAAATGCTATGGATCCTTCATCAGGATAATCACTGGCTCATCACGCCATCAAGAATCAGTCACTGAATTGGGCATTGAGGTGAGACCACAACCATCTTATTCACCAGATTTAGCACCGTGTGACTTCAACCTATATCCTGCAGTGAAAAAAGAGCTCAAGGTTGTTATTTTCACAGCAATCAAGAGCTAAACAAGAAGATTTTGAATGTACTCAACAAAAAGGGGCTTTAGAGGGTGCTTTGAACATTGGACTGAATGCTGGAATCATTGTATTGTGTCTGAGGGAGTTTGCCTCGGTCTGTAATGGAATTTGGATAAAATTGAGCAGTATTTTCCACTGAAAAGTAATTTTGGTTATTTTTTGACATTCCCATATAGTACTCATTTTTGTAAGTCTGCTGAGGTATGAACATAAGCACTAATCACAAAGAACAAATCAGAATTACCACATAATTTGGAGATGGACAAAGATAGGTGCTGGTGCTATCACTATAGTCCCTTTGGACTTAAAATGGAGATGCACATAAATATTGTGGTTTGTATCACTCTGCTAATAAACACCTGTTGATATTCTCTGCCTTCAGCTATTTATATCTTACTCTCATTGCAACTATTATATCTTTCATTGCAGCAGTGTAGGGTTAGGAAAGCACTTGGCTTATTCCAATGTGTAAGGACTATGATACAATGAAGCACAAAATTAATATAATTTTGACTCGAACTAGTACTCAATGCTCCACTTATTGTTAGTATTTACCTAGAATGCATTTCGTTAGGATCTTCCTAACATCAGCAGCTGTTGTCGACTAATGGATGTTGGTTTGGTGAACTCCTTGGAGGTGATTGGGACGTCTATCGGTATCTTGATGAACTTGAAGTTTGGGTTCTCTTCAAAGGTAGTGTCAAAAGAACAATTTTCTTTCATATTTCTTTATGAAGATTTTTTCCCACGTGGTTAATGCAGCTGGACCTTGGACACCTTTTAATAAGTGGATTTCTCGTTCTATATCGTGATTCTCCTTCCAAAAATGGGCAGCTACCACCGATTTATCTATTTATTTGTTCTTGATGTTCCTAAAATGCTCTTTAAGCCTATTCTTCAAGTTTCTTTTAGTTTTTCCAATGTAAAAGTTGTCATAGCCTTTGCAGTTTATCCGGTACACACCTACAGACAAAAATTCAGGTGATTATACATCCAGTGTAGTAATGAACTATTTCCACTTGCCCTTCAGTTTTTCGCTTACCTTAAAAGTTGTGCTACTACTTAATGTTGACATCCATATATATTTTAAGGCCAGATAGAGTATAACCTGTTGTAATTCATGCACACACATGTAGGACTACACAGGTCAAAAGTAATAACTTCCAACATAATTGATTCAAATAAGGTGTACCTTAATTTAGAAGAAAAACAAAACATTACCTAGTATTCAAAACATTCCAATATCTTTGTAGTGCGTAGTCTTTCACGGTCGGTGGCCGCGCCGTGGCTCAGTGGTTAGACCGCTTGGCTCTCACCAAGGCGGCCCGGGTTCGATCCCAGGCGACCGCAAAGTGAGATTTGTGGTGGACAACACGGCGCTGGGGCGGGTTTTCTCCGGGATCTCCGGTTTCCCTCGCCATCTCATTCCACCGGTGCTCCATGTTCATCTCGTGTATCATCAGTGTCATCGCCTGCGGTACCGTATGTAGTAAAAGCGGGCTTTAAACATTACACATTTCATTTCACGGCCGGAGTCATTTGGTAGATAATGATTATCCAGGCTTGTAGGCCGTGGTCTATTGGAAAATAGTCTTCCAGACATTTCATTCGAAACTGTGTCGAACATCTTCAGTGGTGTGGCCGTAACACTCTCGTACTTTCAGCAGCAACTGATACGGAGCCTCTTGATTTCATGGGATTTTTATATGCCTTCTGAATGGGCAGAGCCATTTTCCGGCTGGTGCTCTCCTTTGTGATAGGTTCGGCCGCTGCATGGGCTGGACTATGGAGGGGGCTGCTTTTATCAAAAATAAAAATAACTTCAACAGGAAAGAAGAAACCAAGGGGTTAAATAAAGCTTGGTATCCAGCTTTAAGGAACACACGTACGAAACCCAACCGGACACAAACCCAGGCTCGCATGCCACCAACAGCAGTACCAACCGTAAACAATCACTTATTGGCACCAACCACTTTTGATAAAAGCATCCCCCTCCATAGTCCAGCCCAAGCAGTGGCCGAACCTATCACGAAGGAGAGCACCAAACGGAAGATGGCTCCACCCACTCAGAAGGCTTATAAAAATCCCGTGAAATCGAGAGACTCCGCATCAGTTGCAGCCGAAAGTACGAGTGTTACGGCCACGCCACTGAAGATGTTCGACACAGTTTCGAACAAAACGTCTGGAATACTATTTTCCATTAGAGCACGGCCTACAAGCCCAGATAATGATTATCTACCAAATTCCTATACCTGATTAAACAATGTTAAACTGTCAAAGAAGAAAAATTAATAAACTGCACTGTTATGCAACACTAGCTCATGTGCACGTGCAACTGGCCAAAAGACAAACAATAAATCATTCGCTAACATTACATCATAATTTCCCCTCTTTTATAATATTTATTTCCATAGCTGTCTTATACTTACAGGTTTATATAGCACTTTATATCTATTAATTGGCAATAAATAATATGTACATTAAATCAGTGATAAATACTCAGGGCCAGCAGAGAATATAGTCTGTTCTTTTACAAAATTATTATTCCATATGTTGATTAGCAAAATTGATTAAATAGCATGCCCCTCTTATTTTACTTCTGCACATTTTTAGTTATGAATAGTACTAATGAAGTGAATGTGGAACTTTTGAATGATCTCTCAATAGTCTAATGATTAACAAACCTGACTGAGAGTTTCGTCCTAGGCACTCCTGTTTGCCTTTTGACTGTATGTCAGTTTGGCTGATTC
This sequence comes from Mantis religiosa, assembly GCA_030765055.1. Lineage (NCBI taxonomy): Eukaryota > Metazoa > Arthropoda > Insecta > Mantodea > Mantidae > Mantis > Mantis religiosa. The sequence continues at coordinate 54,169,499 of CM060958.1, read as the reverse complement.
ATTTGTTTAGACACTGGTATACTGAACCCAAAGACACAGAACCCAAGGTTTACATTTATTCTGTAGGTTCCAGCTCCATGATGATGAATCCAATGGCTTACCATTCTGGGGGAAGTTTGGCAAGTCTGCAAAGGCGATGGCTGCGCAACATGAGCACTTCATTAGAAGTGGGTCTCCAGAGTGGTTCCTGGTCTTCTCGCAGCAGCACTGAAGATGCAAGCATTCAACACAATCATAGGAGGACTAAATTGGGTCTTGCTGTAATCATTGATTTATCACCTGAAGAGGACCGGTTAGTTTAATATACCATTATTTAAGTATGTTTAGATGATACTAAAGTCATTTTTGTAAGCTTCTCTTGTGTAGAGTGGTGAGCTAATATCCTGAAATGGAAATAACTTGGAAAATTCTAAATTGCAAATTCATGAGAAAAAAAAAACGAAGTATGCAGAAAACTGCAAAGGAGTCTACAACAATATCATATGCAAAGAATGGTTTTCTTTAAGCAAATTGCTTGAAGATTATTATTAAACATTTGCCTCAAACTGCAAGTGTTTACCTTTGTAAAAGAAACAAAAGTATCAGGGCTGATTGCTGAGCTCATTTGGTATAGTTTGGCAGATTATGAAAAAGCTGCACAGGTTGTGGGTGCAACTATTGTCAGCTACATCATTCTTCCTTTCTCCTGTGTGTCCATATGACATCAGACTGCATGAGTGAACTGAAATCGGTTAACATTTTTAATTACCTTGCCATACTATGGAGTCCTGCTTGCTGTACGACAGACCCTAGATTCAATTTCTGGTGCCATAGGGAGATAATTTTTCTCCAGCTCGCCTCGGTAGAGTAGATGGTAGCGAGTCTGCCTCACGTTCAAGAGGTCCCAAGTTCAAATCTCGGTCAGGGTGGGTTACCTGGGTAAGGTTTTTTCCAGGGTTTTCCCTTATTCTGAAAGATGAATATCGGATAACTCTAAGCTCTATGGACTCTGGGCTCATTTGCGCATCATTTCACCCATTCCATTCATCGTCCAATATGACTTAACGTTGGAGGATGTCATATTAAAAAAAAATAAAGATTATTTGCTGTCCTAACCAGAGTCTAGAAGTATAAAAGAGTAAGAATCTGTATGTGATTTAAATTATAAAAAATTAAAACACTAGGAAAGATGATGGTATATGAGTTAACATCATTGCTAATATGTTCCAAAGGTAAAAGGCAGCATATAAATAGAGCAATAAGAAAAGATAATAACTGTTATGAACTTTGCACAAATGAGCTCTCCTCAGAACTAATAACAGAGAAGAGAGGGTCAAGTCAAACTGAAAAATGTAGTACAATAGTTGGGATTTGAACATATATCTTCCGCTCTCTGTGTAGTTGCTCTAACCATTGAACTACTTTGGCAGGATGCCATTGCAAGATTAAATTCCTCAAATGGCTCAAATTTTTACTAATGAACCACCAAGCATCTCCATTCAGTGACTTGGTTAACAATTCTGGGCACCATAGCTAATCATCTATTAAGTCAGTGCATATTCTTAAATATTCTTTTAAAGTATTAAGTTAGTTGAGATTTAACTGTATTGGAACACCACAGTGAAGCGAAATAATTATTAATTTTTAGATGAGTCGTATTTATTACACATCTGCTTCACTTTCGTACCTATTTTGAGGACATGTTTCGCAAATCATCATTTGTATCTTCTTGCAAATGATGATTTGCGAAACATGTCCTCAAAAGAGGTACGAAAGTGAAGCAGATGTGTAATAAATACGACTCATCTAAAAATTAATAATATTAAGTTAGTGTTTTTTCTGTAGTCACTAAATTCCTGAATCATGTTCAGGTAAAAGGGATTGTCTTGTTTTTAAAATGCTCTTTTATTTAGAGAAATAAAATAAACTACACTGCATATTGATGTAAATTAATTACATCTTTTTATGAAACAGTTAAAACAATGCACATTATTCCACTCATATACATAACCACCATGGTGAAAGTACATTAAATACCCTGAACTTTTCCTTTAGTTGTTGTAGTTTTGCTTAGAAACGTAAAACTTGATTAGAAGCAGGCAATATCTGAGATCCAGAAAAAATATTTGATGTGCCAGAGTAAATAGTGAACAGTACTCTTCCTTTGTTTTTTGCAGCAAAGAGCACTAATGTGAAGAAGCAGGTAAAAACTGAAGATGTGGCTGCAAACACAAGAAAGCTACTTCACAGTTCCCTATGTGACTGCATTACTTTCTGTATTTCATTTGATATTTTCTGCTCTCCAGAACATCAACTGAAGGAAATTATATGAAAAGGACATGTATGTAAATTTTAGAAATATGTTGCAGAGAAATAAGTGTTTGAAATCATCGATTAAAATGGAAAAAATGACTGGGGTGAGTTAATTAAAAAATGTAAAAAAGAGATTGGTATAGAAATTTGCTGTACATTACAGCTAGATGATTTAAAAATGGACTAAAGAAAATGGAATTATGTTTTATGCTTGTGTAAGAGACTAGGATTTTAAATTATCCTGGAATAAAAGAGCTTGATGCACAGCAAAAACCTGCCATGTACGTTGCATGTGGCTTTTTTCAAAGGAATAAAAAAAATTTTTACTTGTTTAAAAAGTCGCAGATCAAAGAGACCAACTTCATCATAGAGGAAATGCACATAAAGAGCAGTACACTATCAGTGGTGTTTATTCCAATTAGCAAATGGCCTTACGCTTATCAATGTATTGATAGCTGTACTGTGGAGTCCATTTTCTCCAAACACCCCACAGAGTAAAGAACTGAATATAGAGATGTTACATTATATGTGTATTTTAAACAGCTTCTTGAACACTGAAACTGAAATGAATCCAGGATAAAAGATACAAAGGAAGAGAAAAAAAGTGGTAAAAGAGAAAACTAAAGGAAAGTGAAGTATAATATACACAATATAAATTGAGAAATTGAACAAGCATGTGAACATATAATTTAAAATTTGAACATGGGGTTTAAAATATACTACTTTAAGCACAACTGAAAACAATGCAGAAATTTATTTTGAGAACTCAAGTTAAGATGTGACAGACTTAAATTTATATAAAAGTAATTTGGTAGTGGTATCACTATTTTTTTTTCTGGTATTATATCTTACTGATGGGAGTGAGGACACAGCAAATCAACTTTTCAGCAATTTTAGGTTTTGGCTTCCCAAAATAGGTTATAAATATTTCATTACACAGATATTTAATAACTCATTTTGCTTTCAAAATTTTTAATTTATAGTACAAAGTATATCTTTACCAGAAAGCTATATAAGGTAAACTAAATATGAATCCTGACATCCCATCCTATCATATTGCTATACCCCTGTTTACATTGACTCTTAAAGAATCTTAACAAACAGCATATGAATTCTATTAAATGTATACAATTTAGTAAAAAAAAGGCCAAGAATATGTTTTACAATGGTATACTTGCTTTTGCCAGTCCATTCAAGGTCATTTTTTCTCATTTTACAACTCTCCTCCCCCTTCACTCATTTCTCCTGTCGAGTAAGCAGTAGTGTTATTGTGGCGGTGATAGCATAGTAATCTTGTAATTCTGGTCTCAAGCAGTGAGATAGGCATTCTGTGGGAAAATTGTAGAAAGAGACAGGTAAAATTGAACCTCAGTTCTGCGTCATTTACGTCTTAAGTTTTTGTGTGTAAGTCACAGGCCAATGTCAATAGAATATTGGCATGTAAAAGAACTCCTTCAGGAAGAAATTCCGGCACACCAGCACTGCTGATATCATCTTGACAATTTACAGCATCTTTAATAAGTAGTGTTACTAGTCCTGGTCACTCTGCAGGGAATCATAGGGCCTTGATAAAAGCATGCCACCAAACTGTGTTGCTTGCAAATGCTTTAATCTCATGCTAGCTTTTCCCTGCCTGTTTCACTTCATCTCTGACTGTGTTATACCATGTTGCCCTATGTCTTCCTTTACAGTACGGCCACTGGATCTCCGGCTCTGACGTTTTGCGGTTGCAGGAACCAGAGGGGGAAGGTTAATAGTACCAACATACAGTAATGAGCAATTGAAAACATATCCTCAAAATTATCTTTAGAATGAAAATATAGGACTATATTAGCTTTAAAACTTTTAAATCTAACTTGCAATTTCATTATCATGCAAGATATTCATTACAACACTACTCTATTCGAATATTTCTTTCACGCCTTTTATGCGACTAACTGCTTCTGTCGGTAATACTGGGAGTTTCTACATTCGGTGTCATGGTCAGGAAGTTAAAACTAACTGCTAGCACCAATCAGCATTGTCGCTGATAGGCATGGCTTCTGAATCCAACACCGTGTTGCCAGTTTAATTTTGTATGGACCGCATGGCTTCAGTTGCTTTTGGTACTTGAGCTGGTGAAGTTTCTTTTTAATTTTGTGCATGTGTGAATTCTGATTTTTAGTGTCTGTAAGTGTTATTATTATTGCTAGTATTATAATATGGCTACTGGTTCATGAAATATGCAAATACGTGAAATATTTAAAATACGCATGTTCCTCTGCTTGAAATTCCTGCTAAAGAACTGGCAACAGCCGCTTCCTCTCGAAAAATATCAGAGCCAGAGAATGGTCGGCCAAACTGTATGTCTACACAGTCCCTGGGGGTTCTATTCAAATGCCACTTTTGTGATGTAATTTTCTCTCCTCAATACATGTCTGATCCACTTCCACTTAGAGCTGATTTGCTCTTTCATAGTTCTTTGTTGGTTATAATCTCTGGCCACCAGCTACAAGATATTTCTGAGGCAATTTTTCAATGGTTTATGAAGACTTGCAACTCATTTTTAATAAACAAAATATTTATTTGGAAATTATTCTTTCACACAAGCCGTGTGTAAGAGACACTATGAAAGGGAAGAGCCAGACTGAAAAATTCAATGCCATAGCCAGGATTTGAACCACAGATCTATGGCATGTTGGCCATAGTAGTTCAATGGTTTAAAGCGGTTGGACGGAGACCAGAAGATCCGTGGTTCAAATACCGGCTCTGGCATTGAATTTTCCAGTCTGGCTCTACCCTTTCAAAATATTTATTTCTGTTTTTTTTTTTTTTTTTTTTTTTTTTTTTTTCCAGAAATAAAAAAAAATTAACATTTGTAGGCGCTGAACTTAGTCCGTTAATATTTAGCTCAACTATACATTTTCTTTTTAATACATCACATTCTTTGGTTTCCTTGTATGAGTTAATGTTAGTTTAATATAATTTTGAGTCAAATTAGTACTCCATGCTCCATATATTGCTAGTGTTTCCCTAGGACATGTTTTGTTAGGATATTCCTAAGCTCCTCAGCTAATGTTGACTTAGTCTATTTGCCCATTTATAATTAAGCTTATAGATAGATAGTTTTATTCACCTTAGGAATATACAATATTCATGGCTTCGCCAAATTTGTACCCATAAGAATAATACATTTCTTGTGAGTAATACAATTATAAATAATACAATAGTAGTTAAATAATACAATAGTGATTAAAGTAATGCAGTAGTAATTAACAGAATAATAATACAAATAGTAATTAAGAATAATGCAACTTAGGTCACATAATAGTTTAATGTATTACATTTTTAAGAACTAGGCTGTAAGAGACAATTTTTACCAAAAAAAAAAAAAATCAATATTTACTTTATTATTTAATTTTACTTCTTAGAAACTCATCGGTTGTCTGTGACATTACTTTTAGTAGGATATTTTTTACAGCTTTTCTGAATATTACAAGTATCACCTCCGAAGTTGCACAGGTATTTATTCACAAACATCATTTTAGGAAGCATTGATATGTTGATCATGTTTTAAGTATTCTTCCACTGAATAATAGCAACCTTCTCTTAAAAATGATTTTACAGCCAGTTTAAACCTTTTTTCCGATGTTATACTTTTAATGCCATCGGGTAGTTATATAATAATATTGCTTTATGTTCGAAGCTATGTGTGAATAAAGTTGTATTGTGGCTTATAATGCGTAGATCTGATTTACTTCTTGTATTATGTGTATGTATCTGCGAATTTGTTTCAAATTGAGCAAGTACAATTCTTGTCCTAACTAGAGCTTCATGAAATGATGAGCATGGTTTCTGAATGCTGTATTCTTGCTGTTGCAGTATGAAACAGTAAGCATGTTGGCAACTCTTGATATATTTAACAGGAATTTTTTTAATTTCAGAGCCATGGAGCTGTTCTCTTTTGAGCACATGACTTTGATTGAAGGTATTTTGGACAGGTTACGTTACTGTGTGGAACATGCCTACACTCACAAGGAGGCGTTTGTGCATCTTATGGTTGAAGGTTGTCAGGATGTACAACAGGTAAGACTGTACCTCTTTCCACAGAATAAACAAACTGTTTGTTAACAGAATTTGAGAAAGTAAGCTGTTAAGAAGATATGTTTTAAACCATACTGTAGATTAACATGCATCCTTTATATAACTTCAGTATGAATGCTGTTGAACAGCAGTGGTAGTGGTTGTCCTTAAATGCACAAGTTTTTCACAGAAACAAAACTGAATTGTTGCACTCGTATACATTTTTGTACTACCTTTTGTACATACATGTATTCTCTACTTTATATTAATCAAGATAAACATTTGCAGAAATTTTTCTGGTGTGCATTTCCTTCTAAATATAAAATGTTTAGGGGAACATAGGTAGTGAAGTCCTTTAAGAGCTAGTCATTATGTAATAACTTTAAAATTTCAATTCCTTTGCATGGCCAAGAGAAACTGAAGGGCCACTTTACATTTGAGAAAAGTAGAAGCATTTTAAAATGCAAAGCAATAACAAGAATATCTTGGAAAAGACCAATCTCATTTGGAACAAATTGTGTGCCTAAACAAGTTCAACATTTTTAGAGTAGTAATATTTTGTATCTTAGAAACTATTTGTAGTTGGTTTATTAATACTCGTCGTTTACTTGTTTATATTTATGAGAGACTAGTTTCAAAGGCATTCACCTCTCTTAGTCTCTCATAAATATAAACAAGTAAGTGACATGTATTAATAAACCAACTACAAATAGTTTCTAAGATTAATTTTGACGTCACTGTTACTAAATTCCTCCAAACACATATAAGATTTTGTATATTTGATTTACCAGTTATACAAAAGTCATTCATATTTATGATAGTATTTAGAGACTATTTTCAGAAAAATTAATGTAAACATTTAATTTGTCATGAAAATAGATGTATAATATTTTAGTCAAAATTATTGGGGCTATTTTTGAGAAAATTGATGTTTTCAAAATATTTTCCACATGAAGGATAGTTGTGGCAGTTTCCTTCAGAACCTTTGCATTGATGAAGTTAAATATCAAGTTTGGCTTTTACTGGTTTTTCAGTTTTGAATTATGTTATTCACTCATACATTAATTTTCTTTTTATTTATTTATTTATTTATTTATTTTACAAAGCCACAAAATGTATATTTCCTTATTACACAGGAAAATGAAGCTAGTTACAGTGGAGTAATAAATATTACACAAATAAAAATATTTGTTAATTATAATCCACTTATCTTAAGAAGTTGATGTTAATACTTCTTTCTTCTTTTTCAAATCGATTTCGAAGGCATTTTGCATTCATCTTCAGTTAAATAAACTCTGTTGTTAAGGAAATCTCCGTTACCATGTTTTCTCTTTTGCTATGTCACGTTTCCAGCACCACCAACATCCGAAGACGAAACAAACCTAAAAGCAGAATCAATTGCCGGTATGTCAAAATTCACTATGCGATGCTTATTTTTTAAAATAAATACTTTTTCCCACACTATCAAATCTATGGGAACATTTAATTGTTTTAATAATTTAACTTCGGGATTTATTTCATGGTTAAATGACCAAAAATGATCTGCTACGGCCAATTTATCTGTTTGTTTATATTTAATGTTACGAAAATGTTCTTTCTTTCTGGTTTCCAAACTATGTTTCGTCTTTCCAGTATAAACCTGATCGCAATCTAAACAATTAAATTGGAGGAATCTGAAGTGTGAGAGGGGCTCTTGAACTGCTAATCACTATTCTTTAATCACTATTTCTTTACTACGAAATGTGTTTATGTGAATCAGCCAAACTACAGATCTAATACACAGTGGTTCCATAAGTCTGTCAGTAATTTTGGTGCATATAACTACTAAATAAAACTATGCATATATTCTAAAATAACACAGAAAATGCTACAGATTGAATCAACTTATTCAAAATGATCACCATGTGCAGCAACACAGTGACAAGGACATTCAAGCCACTGATCAATAGCTGCACAAATCATGTCCAGTGACATTTTCTTCTCAGCCAATCTGATTTTTTTTTTTTTTTAACATCTCAGTATTTTGGTGCCATTTTTGACATGCGTCGTCTTAAGCTTCTGTCATAGAGAATAATCCAGTGGAATGAGGTCCGGACTTCCACTAGGCTTGTCAGCAGCTGCGATGAACCTTGGAACATTGGGTGCCAACCACTGTTGCATGGTCTTTGCTTTGTGTTGATCCCCTGAAACTGCTACACACCAAGCTATAACACTCAGTTATATATTACTGCAGTCTTCTAAAGGCATTATGCCTGACATTTCACTATTATTGTCACAAACCATAAACAGGCAGTCATATAAAACGTTTCTCTTCAATTCTAAATGAAAACTTTTGTAAACACATGCTGGTTTAGTTATTGAGCATGCACGTTTTAGATATCAATTTGCAGGAAATTCAATATCTTAATTATTGCTCATTTTATTTTATTTAAGTTACCTCTGATATATCATTGTGATTTTAATAATTTCCTAAAATAGAAATGGGACTAATATCTAGAATGTGTCTATCTCACATTCAAGAGAATTTAATACTGTCCTGTTAAGTTACCCAAGTTTTCTATTAAGCTCTATGCAACCTTGGCTCATTTGAGCATCATTTTACCCTTGTCTGATATAATCTACATAGTTAAATGAAATGCACAAAACTTTGCTTCCAATACTGTTAAGCTTCTCCATCCTTGGAAATGGGTATTACATTTAATTTCTCACATGGCAAAATACATTGAGGAAAAGTATCACATTTTATTTTTAGATTTACATTGTAAATTAAGAGATTGTAATTCACGAATCTCATTGTTTTTAGTGGTTGGTGGATGTATTCTGTGCTCCAAGATTAACATCTCCTGTATGGCTCAGTCTCACTTCAGGGGCCAACTTGATGAATTCTGCTTTGACATTCAATTTCCTGCAGGATCTCTGTCAACTGATTGCAAGAAATGATACTAAAGCTACAAATTTGTAAGTGCTGCTTTAATTATACCATTTTAGAAATAGTTCATTCAAAATTAGTTTTCTGAAATTTCTGAGCAAATGGTACTTTTTAAGGGATAAATGATGTTATTAACATGTATTAATAACAGAAACTATTTGGGGAATGCATAGATAGATAATTTATTCATCTTGTAAATCATATGTTGTACATGAGTACTATAAGACACGTCAAATTGTGAATTTACAGTGCAATTAACTATACTTGTAAATTAACAAGTCACATCCAATAAGGACATGTCAGTGTTTGTACAAAATAATGTTTTATAAAGATATCTCCAGAATTTTATAATATACACAATTAATTCAGAACTGTAACAATATTATAAACTTTCCATAAATTCACTAACAGAAAAACAGTGGTCTAGCAATATATATAAATAGAACCTAGTACAGAAAAGAAGTTATCAAAATTCTACGTGACATATATTTGACATTCTTGGTGAAAGAAATGTTTCTGTGCTTTCTGATTTTAGTTTCATCAGTACCTTGTTAACGGCAGTTCTGACCCATCATCTGGGTTGGGTAGCAACAGTCCTACCAGGCAAGATACCACTTCATCACATATCTAAGAAGTCTTGTACAGGACAAATGGTAAGATAAATTGAATGATGTGTGTTAAGTGATAAAATTTCTGCGTTATAAACATTAATAAAATTTATGATTTAAAATGCATTTTTAAAAATATATCATTGTATGCTAGAATGTTTTCTCAAAGATTAATTTTCATGTAAGACAGTAAAAGTGAGAGAGAAAGAGAAGAGTTTAATAATAATTCAATGTAAAATGTATAATTCTCTGAGTAATTTGCAAGCTTGTTGCATTTGATTAATACTCTTTGAGCAACCAATAGAGTTTACTTTGAGGGCACTAAAATTACAATCCTATTTAAGTTAATTGATGGAATAAATATTAAAAGCAGAAGCATTATTAACAGTGAAGTATTCTTCATATTTGAGTTTGATTTATGAGTCACTATGTTTACACTCAAACTTCACTTTCTTGTTGTTGTATAATTGAAACGTTTTCAAGATCATTCGATCTCATCCTCAGCTGTTTGGTGACTAAATGAACCTTCCTCTTCTTCCACTACTACGGAGCTCCGATCACTCTGCCATCTGGTGTTAGGGGCACTAAGTTTTAATACTTCTTTTAATGCCGGATGAAATCAACATAGTGACTCATAAATCAAACTCAAATATAATTGATGGAAATTAATTGTTCCTTCATACTAGCCGTGTATAGGCTAAATCAATCCTATTACCCTTATCCGCTTTAGTAAAAATTAAATCTTTTTCATTTAATGATTTAGTAATCTATTATTATTATTATTATTATTATTATTATTATTATTATTATTATTATTATCATCATCATCATCATCATCATCATCATCATCATCATCATCATCATCATCATCATCATCATCATCATTATTATTTCTTTTAGGTTGGTATTTATTTTACATAATAATTATATTTTGTGTAGCATATAACAAATTTTGTTTCTGCTCATCATTTTCAAATGAATGGTATTATGTTCTAACAGCTCTAGTAATGGGAAACCCATACATTGCTTTTTCAGTAGCAGTTCTGAAAATTTCACTCAGTATTTGAATATAACATGCCTCTTTAAATGTATTGCATTATGTGACTTTACCACCACACAGAAATATTTTTCTGTATATTTTACACACTGTTCTATTATAGTTAATGCTGTCTACTTCAAAATAGTTCCACACATCATTAATGCTTCATTTAATATCCCCATGGTACATTGATAAAACAAAATATTAATGGAAATTAGTTTGTACAGTATATCTGTAAGGCACAATCATAAGTAAAGTTTGACTTGTAAAACATTAACAAATGGAAGGAAACAACAAATTTTTCTATATGCTGTATTATCTCACATCTTAAGATCTAATTTGTTTCTGTTGGATTCACAGATTTTGGTAATTGAAATAGATAAATGTAATGATCTAGAGTGTGTCACAAAGCCTGCTATTGCTGAAATGTGATTTGGTCTATCTAAATAAGTTTAATGCAAACTCTATTAACATCGAATGTTACATGAATACCTCTACTCCTCCCATTGCATATTTTCATTTAGACACAATAGTCTATGGAATAATTAAAAGTATATTATGAGTCGACAGAAACACTCTGTACCTCACACACATTTCGCCTTCACTTGAAGGCATTATCAAGAAATTGTCGTCTGGCTAGAACCTTGGTGTTATAGATGATCATGATTCTCTGGAGACGATCTGATGGTGATCCAATGAGGCTAAGTAAAATATATTCTTCTGATGGAATGTCAAAATTCATTGAATGTGTTTCAAATTTCTTTATGTAAATGTTTTCCCAGTTGTTTAATTCTTGATTCAACTGAACTGATTTTGGTTGTTCAGTTTTCTGTTTTATGTTAATTTTATGTTCCGAGAAATGTGCTGCTACTGCAAATTTCTCTGTATCTGTATTCCTAAAGTGTTCTTTTAATCTGGTTCCAATGTTACATAACATCAAGCAAAAGGAAACTGATAAATCTGCATTAGCAGCACATTTCTGGAATCATAACCACAACATAGAACATAAAACTCCACTACAAAAATCAGTTATGTGAATCAAGAATTAAATATCTTAAGGGAACATTTATTTTAAAAAATTCGAAACGCTTTTCATGACTGTTGACATTGGCCTCATTAGATCGTCCCCAGATGTCTCGACTTCAGAACCATGATCTGCTGGAACACCAAGGTTCTAGTGAGTCGACAATTTTTTGATAATGTCTTCAAGGGGAGGCTAAATGCATTGAAAGAAAATTTGTGGTATGTGAGGTACAGTGTCTCAGTTGACTCATAGTATAATTTTAATTATTATATTCTTCATTGTTAACTCCAATTTACTTTTTTAAAGGTGGGTCTCTAGGTCTATGGGAAGTTGCATTCATTCATTTATATGAAATGCAGTCAAGAATTAATTCAACTCTTTGGGACATTTGCATCCTCCAACGTTAAGTCATATCGGACGATAAATGAATTGGGTGAAATTATGCTCAAGTGAGTCCAGGGTCCATGGAGCTTACAGTTACCCGACATTCGCCTTGAAGGATAAGGGAAACCCCCGGAAAAAGCCCTATCTAGGTAACTCACCCTGACCGAGATTGGAACTCGGGACCTCTTGAACATGAGGCAGACACGCTACCATCTACATTACCGAGGGACACATGTGAGGCAATATTGTGAGATCTTGAATCCTTTCATTCGTTATGTAGCATAAAGTTAAATATAACAATATTCAATACTGTAAAACTTAAAAGTGTTAAAACATTAAAAATTAGTCTCAAAAGATTAGGCATACTTTTATATGACCAAGTATCAAGAATATTGAGGTACTGAAGTTCCCTCTCTAATATGTAGTTTATTAAATTAGAATGAAAACATTTCAGTCTTGCTGCTGTTGAATTTAGATGAATATCGTAGTATAAAAGGTGTTTTATGGATATTCTGTATGGTTGTGGCTCAGTAATAGATCTAGGGTTTAATTGGACCATAACCAAGGTATAGAATGAGTAAATTTGAAATATTTAGACTAAGCATCTTCTCTTTTTTTAGTTTTAGTTCAGTATCAGAAATGTATTAATTACGTGACTTGTTCTTTTCAGCTCCATGCACTTTCAAAGTCTCATCCATACAACCCATTATGGGCACAATTGGGCGACATGTATGGTGCACTGGGCTATCCTACCAAAGTGGCACGCACCATTGTGACATCAGGTGTGGGAAAGAAGACAGACATGCTGGACAAGATATTAAACGTTTTAAGCTACTTTGTGCGCTGTGGTGAAGTGGAAAAGCGAATAATTACCGAGGATACTTCATTAGAGATGTCTTCAGCATCGACTCCAGTTAATATAGAAGCAGGAAAAGAAGAAGAGAGCAGCACTGGTCCTCTTTCTCCTGCTCTTGAAATGACTGTCGTACAAAACGGTACTGAATGTAAAGACTTTACTGCAACTCTGCTTGGTCCTCCGAAATTTCTGTATAAAACCTTTTTTCCATCTGAGGACGAATCTTCAAAAAGCAGAAAGTGCAATAGTAGTTCTAAAGCACGAGAGGTTCCTAGCAATAGTAGCGATTATGCAGAGGCATTTGCAGAAATTAAAGAGAATTGTGTGTTCTTTATAAATAAAAGGAAGGCTGATATTAATGGTTGTGGCCACCACTCTGAGAGCATCTTGGAAGTTGCAAACTCTAGTCATTGTCTTCCTCAAGAAATACAAATGAATGACAGTAACTTTGACCAAATGAGTATTACAAAGAATATGGGAATAGGCCTAAAGCATTCTGCAACGCTCAGAAATAATTTGTGTAACTCTTTGCATGAAGCACAGAAATCCAGTGAAAATGTGAAAGTCAATTACAATTCTTCATTGAGTGAGAATACATCTGGTCTGAAGCATAACAAAACATTCACAGGTGATCTCTCTGCATTAGTAGTATCCATGGAAGAGACAGAGGAGGCATCTACAAAGAACAATCAGTTGTCAATAGTACTGTCTCAAACATCAAATGACCTTGACAAATCTGATGAAAGAGAAAGCGTTGGAAATGTTGACCCAGATCAACAGTTATCTTGTGAATTAAATAGAGAAAATGGTCGACTATATCCTAACCTTTCACATATCATTTCTGCAGACAATGTTGATAAGAGTTCAGCACCTTCACTTCTAATGGAAGAAATTACAGAGAAAGTAAGTCGTCTTTGTCGTGTTCCAGCATCAGCTATTGTATATCATCTGAAAGGTAATGTTGAGAAGAAGGAGATGAATGATGTTTTGCTACCAAAGCGTTTAGACTGTGAACGACAAAGGTCTTCACCTAGCAGTACATCCAGTAGTGTTGCTAGTCTTGTGCCAAGGACGTCAACTGCTGATAATCAATCTAGTGAAAAGCCATCGGAGGTTGGGGTAAAATTTATTCTTGGAGATAATGAAGAGCTTGTTGGTTTGCGCAGCCAAACAAAATTAACTAATGAAGGTCATAAAATAATCACCGAGATTAATAAAAGTAACCCTACACGGGAAAAAGAGAACATCAGTGAAAATATAGAGAATCTCTCAGAGGATGGTAGCAATAGGTATGAAAATTTTCATAACATGGAAGAAATTCTTGGTGTAGACAATAAGACGTACAGTGTGAGTTCTGAGGTACCAACCTTTTTGTGTAGGGATTGTGGTAGACAAGAATCAGATGTAAGCTTAGGGTGTCACAATAATAAGGCAGAAAGAATGGATACTGAAATAGCTTCACTGTTTAGTGACATTAGTTTAAAGAAAAACAATCGAGTTGTAACAGTTCGTTCATCAACTATTGAGTTGGAATATGAGGAAGGTAGTTACAAAACAAATGTGGCACAGTCGCGCAAGTCTGTCTGTCGCTCTCTCAGTGTTTCCTATCCTATTTCTCGTGAGAGGAAGTCTTCCCGCCTTTGTCGTCGTCATAGTGATTGTGTCCATGATGCTGGGAGATATTTGCGTGATTACCACAGTGTTCGTTTTCATTTTCAACTTTATGATGCAGCACTTAATGGTTATGTGCAGCATGAAAAGACAGAAACTGAATCTAAGTTGGACAAAATAAATGGGGCAAGGGGTAATTTTCAACATAGTAATGCAACTCTTCCTAGTTATAAACATCTTTCATCTAAGACTGATATAAGTGTTTCTTCATGTTCTAAGAGTAATATTTCCTGCAGTGAAGAGCCTACACATTTAGAGACTATTAGTCAAGACTCTGTAAACAAGACTGCATTTAGCAATGGTTGTGAAAGAGAAGAAAATGCCTTGTTTGAGGACTACAATAATCTCAGTGGTGATGAGAATGTGTCTGAAGAAGAATTAAAGGAACAATCAGTGGAAGTACCTCCAAAAAAGCTGTGGGTACCAAAAATACAGGAGCTTCCTCTTCCAAGGTAAGTTGCAAACAACCTGTTTTAAAGTTAAAGATGCTTTTTGCTATTACAGTTACTGTATATTCAAGGAAAATGCAGCTTTGATAAACAATGAATGGTTCATAACTTACCAAACAGTAATATAGCTTTGCACATTTGATAGCTGTTGCTCCCATCCTCAACTAAGAACTGGGATAAGGATAGAGGTACAGAAAGTAAAATAACCATAACATCACCTTTTTCTTTCTGTGGGGGTTCAATGTGCATGGTAAAGCGGTGCTTTTAGCTTGCTGAATTAGTGGCTTTTACCAGCTGAAGATTAACCTTTAATGTTGAACTCTGGTAGTGCTACACTTTGAATCAACCAGTGAGTGACATTGGCTGTAAAGTCTATGTAGTTGGTATTTTTCTTATCAGTTATTTTTGTTTATAAAGATGTTAAAGAATCTTTCAAAAATCTCTGATGCTGTCAATATTGTGGAGATGTTTGAATTGTAGAGAAAATCATTCCACTCCATATGTAAAAAACAGGAGCTAACAACAGTGAAGCAACAAATCTACAGTAAAATATAATTATTTGTCACAAACTTCACTTATCTTTTTAAGAAAATTGATGAAATTTCTGTAGAATTAATGAGACTAGTGTGACAAATAATTATCTTTTACTGAATTATTCCACTCAATATTAAAAAGAAACTTCCTATATGTAATATTTGGTCATTTACAGGTCTAGTTATTACAGTCTTAATTGTTTTTGTTAGGTTACAGTTTGTTTTCAGACTTTTAATGTATGTTCATACCCCATCAGGACCTGTAAAAGCAAGATCTACACTTTTGGATATGATACGGGCAAGGTTTACATTTGTGAAAATATTGTGCCCCTGGTTCTTCGTTATTAACCTGTCGTTGGTCGCAATCCATTTCTTAACACAGTCAGTCGTGGGTGAGCGCTGTGCTCTCTCTTTCTTTACCAACTCTGAATTCAGTTTAATTCAGGTTTAATTACTGTTTTAGATGCATTACTGTTAATGTTATCAAGTTACATTCTTTTTATTATAATATGGTAATTGGGTACAAACGATATAATAAAATAATATTTGGTACACATTTTTACAAACAAATACAAGCCATTATGCGTGCTTGGAGGAATTTAATAACAGCGACGGAAAATAAAAAAAAATGTAATTGGAAAAAAAAACTATTTGTAATTGATTTTTTTAACACTTTGTCACATTTTTATATTATTGAGGGACTGGTTTCAGGATCCATCGTTTCCCTTTTTAATCTCTATCCAACTATCATCTGTTGTCATCTGCTCACTTCTCTCTGGTGGTGGAACTATGAACTTCTTTGTCAAATTATCAACTGGTGGGATTTCAAAGTTCATTATTCGGTCCCTATTTTGCCATATGAATATTCTCTTATGTTGTCAGTTTTTTTTGGCTTATCACTTATTTTAGTTATTTTGGATTTGGATTAATGTCGTGGTTTTCGTTCCAAAAATGAAATGTTACAGCTGATTTATCTTCTTGTTTCAATTTGATATTTCTAAAATGCTCTTTGACTCTGGTTTTTGGGTTTCTTTTAGTGGGACCTATGTAGCATTATTCACAATTTTTACAACTTATTTTATATATTTCGGATCTCTTAATTTGTGGGATTTCATCTTTTGGTTTTGAATTTAGCCATTTTAAAACAGAGTATCTGTTTGTGGGTACCATCTATGTCATCTATTGCTACTTTCAACCATTCCACATGTGACATAAGTAGAAGCAAATTGGTCACCATGAACTTGCAGTCATTATTCAGATAAATTGGGGGATACATGCAGTGATAAACACTTATTGGCATTTTGTAAACATGTCCAGGTCCCAGTTTCATATTGAATGCAAAAATCATTTTTCACACTGCATGAAGGTAAACCAAATTAATAGTTATACTATCAAGATACAATATAAATAGACATTTAAGAAATATCCATTCCAAACAAAATGGTATTCAATATTTGTCAGGTATACAGTGCCAAAGAGAACTCCATGAACTAAAAGATACATCTTATAGTAGCAACAGCTGTTACTATCATGGAATATTACCCATCTATATTCTGGGTAGCTATAAAGTTGCTAAACTTATAGCAGGAAAGAGCAAATACTTTTCAGATGGGGAATTTGAAGAAGACTTTCTTGTAGCCATAGCAGAGAAGATTTTCCCCACTATGATAAATTCATTTAAAACGCTTAACCTAGGGAATACCTTACTGCAGTAAAAACTGTCTAAAATGGACCCCTTATATGCCGGAAACCTGGAAAAATGGTAAATAAATTTCGGATTGGAGCTGTTTCACATGTAAAATTATACTCTTAAGCCGGAAAACTGTCTAATGCGGAAACAAATACTTTTTTGGAACCGTTTCCCTAATTAACCTGATTAAAACAGATTACTTGTTTATTTGTAAGGGTTGCAGCATATATATTTTAAAAAGTGCAATAATTTTGAGAGCGTCTGTACTTGCACCAATGTTCCAAGAAGCATAAAGTCATAAACTGTAATCCTTCAAGAAAAAGGGAAAACAAACCATTAACTCTCTCAACTATCTTCCAACATATGGTAAGGGTACAAATATTTTGCAATGTGTTCATTCTCAGTGTTGTTACAAGTGATCAAGTATGAGCGGAAGAAAATTGTGAGGTTTGGTGATTTTTAAAAACCTAGTTTGTGTGCACAAATTGTGTAAAATGAGTTCTAAACCTAAGACATAATCCCTGGAGGAAAAAATATATATTATGAAGAAAACAGAAAGAGCAGACGTACAGCTAAAGAATTAACTGTGTTGTTTAAAGCAGGGAAAACTCAAGAATTATGAGATCTTGAAAAAATAAAAATTAAAGACGAGTGGTTAAAAGGAACAGCAGGGTATGTGAAATGCATCACAAAATTTACAGAGTATGACAAGCTAAATCATGGTATGTTTGAGTGGTTTGTTAGTGCGTGCGCTAAGTGAATTCCCATTTTTGGACCATTGCTGGACAAACTTTAGAGGCAGCAAGCAAATTAGGCAAAGACAATTTTAGAGCTTCTAATGGATGGCTCAAGGTTTTCAAACATTGTTTTGATTGCTGTTTGTGGTGAAGCAAGTGTTGATATGAAGACAGTTGCTAATTGGAAAGGAAAAAGTGAAAACAGACAGAGAAACTGGGTGATAAACTACAATTATTGTATGTAAGATGGTAATATAGTACATAATACATATCTGCCTAATATTATTTACTTCATTCTATATTGTTCCTTCACTGTAAAGCTGTGTGACTATTTCATAATTCTTTGTATTCAAACCCTCTGTAAGATGGAAACCTATGTAAACGGGGAAAATAAGTGCGGAACGCTCTTGTTCTGTTTTATAGTGATTTTACTGCATTATGCATGATTGGAGGAATTTAATAACAGTGACATCAAAATTAATTGACAAAACTATTTGTAGTCAGTTTTTTCAATTAAGAACCTTACTAGTTCCTTTCTTGGAAGTGTTGAAAACAGTGTTGTTATGATAAATTAACTTTAAAGAGAGTCGATTAAAGACACTAAACAACACTTACTTTTAAATTTTTCCGGAACATGTTTCTGAGGCTTTGCCTCTATCATCAGCTGGCTCTCGACTGATAGAGGCAAAGCCTCAGAAGCATGTTCCGGAAAAATTTAAAAGTAAGTGTTGTTTAGTGTCTTTAATCGACTCTCTTTAAAGTTAACCTTACTAGTTTCCAGAATAAGAGAAATGAACTGTAACATAGGAGACCAATTAACCTCAATGATGAAAGATCTTACATGGTCTTTAAGATGAATACAGTGATATTAAGCATGCAATACTATTACTGTATTTCTTAGAGGAGTAGACAGTAAATTACATAAATGTAATAAAGTTCCTAATTCTAGTATCCATAAAAAGACACTTTAGATGCAGCTATCTTTGAGGCATTGTACAGTGTCACTTGTAAATATGATCTCTCTTGAAAGAAGACTGCATCATTAACAATGGAGGGAGCCCATTCTATGATGGGTCACATCCATGGTTTAATGGGTACATTTAATGATTTATTAAATGAAATAGGGATGTCAAGAAATTCTATAAAATGGTTTGCTATATTATTCATAGCAAAGTACTATCAACAATATAAAATTATTTGTGGTTGGTTTATTGACACTCGTCACTTACTTTTTCATATATTTATGAGAGACTAGTTTCAAAGGCCCTGGCCTCCATTTTCAATCTCTTCCCAACTGGCAACTGTTATCTGCTCTCTCTGGTGGTGGAACTATGAACTTTTTTGTCAAATTATCTGCTGGCGGGATTTCAAAGTTCATTACGCGATCCTTATTTTTCCAGATGAATATGTTCTCCCATGTTGTCAATCTATTTTGGTTTATCACTCCTTTTAATAATTTTGGATTTGGATCAATGTCATGGTTTTCATTCCAAAAATGAAATGCTACTGCTGACTTGTCTTCTTGTTTCAATCTGATGTTTCTAAAGTGTTCTTTGACTCTGGTTTTTAAATTTCTTTTTGTTTGACCTATGTAGCATTTTTCACAATTCTTGCAATTTATTTGGTATATTCCAGATTTGTTACCTGAAGGAATTTCATCTTTTGTTTTTGAATTTAGTAATTTTAAAATTGAGTATCTATTAGTAGGTGCCAAGATGATATTTTGTTCCTTGAATATCTTTTTAAATTTATTAAATGTTTTTGGATGATATGTGAATGAACTGAATATGCTGTTGCTTTCTTTTTCTTTAATAAATGTGGTTGTTTCCTTAATGGTTTTCTTTAGTTTAGATTTTCTAATTTTCTTCAACACCAAACTTTTGTTGTATCCGTTTTCTTCTGCTATGTGTATTATTGCTTTTTGTTCCTTGAAATATTCTTCTTTTTCCATGGGTATGTTGACTAGTCTGTGTGTAAGGCTGTTTATTATTGCATGTTTATGTGTAATTGGGTTGTGGCTATTATTTTTTATATAATTTTCTGAATGTGTTGGCTTCCTGTAAATTCCAAATTTTATTTTTGTATCATTCCTGATGATATTTAGATCCAAGAAAGGTAGTTGTCCATTGATTTCCTTTTCTATTGTGAATTTGATAGTCCTTTCTTGCAGATTGAGTAATTTTAATGCATCATCTAAATGTTTACTTGGTACAATTGCAAAGATGTCGTCAACATATCTATACCAAATCTTGAAGATCAATGGGAAGGACTTTTTAATTTGTGTTTCAAATGCACTCATAAATAAGTTAGCCAAAAAAGGTGAAAGTGGATTGCCCATTGCTAGTCCTGATTTCTGCTTGTAGTGTTTTCCATTAAAGCTAAAGAAGTTTTGTTCAATGCATATTTTTGTTAGAGAAATATATTCTTCTGCTTCTATTGCTTCCATATCAATTGTAGCTAGCCATTTTTTTAACACCGTCTGCAATTTTTCTGTTGGTATGCTTGGAAATAAAGATGTGACATCAAATGAAACCAGTCTGTCATTTTTGTCCAAATTTATATCTTTGATTTTTTCTACTAAGTCTAAAGAGTTTCTTAAATTTGCACTTTCAAATTTTGGAAAACTATTAAATTTACTTAGTAACCATTTGGCCAAATTATATGTGGGGGCATTTATGCTACTAGTAATAGGTCTCATGCCTTTCCCTGTTTTATGAATTTTTGGCAGCCCATATACTCTTGGTAATGTTGGATTATCTACTTTAATTTTGTGCAATTCTTTTTTGTTGATTATTTTGCTCTCTTTTAGCGTTTTATTTGTGGTTTCAATGCAGTACTTTAATGGATTAGTTTCTACTTTTTGGTAATTACTGTCTTCTAACAAATCTTCCATCCTCTTTGTGTATTCTTCTTTTTCCAGAATTACTAGTTTATTTCCCTTGTCTGCTTTAGTATAAATAACCGGTTTCTTTTTAAGAGCTTTTATGATTTGGTTACTAAAATTCTTTTTCTTTTCATTTTTAATCTCTTCTACTATTTTGGAGCATTTGAAACTAGTCTCTCATAAATATATGAAAAAGTAAGTGACGAGTGTCAATAAACCAACCACAAATAATTTTATATTAATTTTGACGTCACTGTTACTAAATTCCTCCAAACACACATCATACTATCAACAACTTTAGAAAACATAATGTCATTAGTAATTATAGCTGCTAACTTGATTAAGGCCAATTCATTGTGCCATCAACAATTTCAGGAGTACTTTCAAGAACTGTCTCATGATTATGATGTTTATTTTACTACCCCCATGTTTGCTGATTAAGCAGGAGTAGCATGCTTCTGCAGTCTTCATGTAGAAAAGACTTACAGAAACACAATATTGCACCCCCGTAATATATAATACCAAGTAGATTGTGGATCTGGCTCTTCTATGATGTTTTTATATACAACTATGACGTTTAATATGATTTATTTACTTTTTAGTACAATTTCGTGCTGGAGGGCATTTTTTTAACATTACTGAAGTCATAACTTAATTAGCACAAAGTGAATCGAGAAGATATTGACACATTGCTTCACTCACACTGTTTATTCACAGGACATGTTTCAAGAGCTTTTGCTCTTATCATCAGCTGGTACTCGATTAGTGCAAATTGTTGTGGTTTCCTCTTTCTCCATATCGTCGATAGATGGACGAATATACTGAACGAATCTTAAATATTCGAAGAACGCACAGAACGGACAGCCTTCATTTCTGACAGTACAATAGGTACTTTTGCTGGGCAGCAAGTCTACTTTTGTAAAGCAGTAAAACCTGAGAGGAAATATCTTCAATATTTTTTAAAACTGATGTGCGCTAATTGCATCCACATGTCTTTCTGCACTGGTGTTGGACAGATGTCTGAAGCATTTTTGCAGAGGTTGGCTACAAATGTTACACATCTTTCTCATGTTGGCTGCAATGTGAAAACCTGCAGGTTGTGTGCTTGTGCATGCATATTGGGACCATATTGCATGCACCTTGGGACTTAGAAAATATTCTGCGTCATACTAAAGAAAGTTTCTCCGTGGATCTTGCCTGCTTAACAGATTTATAGGACCACTTAAATTAGTTATTTAACAAGAAAACAATTATTCTATCCGGAATATGGCTGATACCATTAAACTATTTAATGGTAAAAACAGTGGTGTAGTGGTAGGAAACTAGGGTCAGAATTATGGAAACTAATGGGTACGATATTACACAAATATAAATATTTGTTACAAAGGCTTCACATATCTTAAGAAATTGGTGTTAATAGTTCTTTCTAATGGAGATCGATTTCACAAACAGATTGTTTGTATCTTCAGTCCACTGTTTGAGAAATTTCTTAAGATAAGTGAAGCCTTTGTAACAAATATTTATATTTGTGTAATATTTATTGCTTCACTGTAGCTAGCTTCATTTTCTACGTAATGGGTACAAGTTTGTGTTCTAAGCTGAAGAACCTCGCCTCTTGTATATTAGCAAAGTTTGAACAGAGTTATATCTGTAAGCAGTTTTTAATTTCAAAAACAATAAGAACTAAAGCTTATTGGGAATAACTGATTCTAATCTGGCTGCTAAGTTGTGTTCAAATGTTATTAAATTACAGCCCAATATTCACAGGCTCAAAGCTGCAAAGATTTCCAAATCATGTTGGAAAAAACATGATATGTTGTAATATTTATATTGTATTACATCAAATACAAACACCTGGTTTGTCGTGTCAACATTATTACAATTCTTACATGCTATCACATATCCACCACTGAATCCAATCATTGTGACATTGCTTATGCCAGAGAGGCTATGGTAGCTGGGACAGATATAATGGTGGAGGAAATCTAGCCAAGGCTATTTCCCTTTCAATGGCACTGCTGTCTTAAATGTATTAAGTGCACAAGAGATGCTTTGCATTCATTTATTTCTTTGCTAAATTTTAAGAGTGTTGCTGATTGATTACTTTTTTTTTGCAGCTGTGTTGTAGAGAAGCAGAGTGAGAGACTGTGTGGATTTTCTGCTTCACTTTTGGGAACAGTTAGTGATCGTTATATCCCCGACTTTGTGCTCCAAGGTTGCACACAGTTACCCAAAGGCTGGGAAACCAACCTGCGCAGGGATTTATCTCTGGCTGCTCATCATTCCTTGTTGGATCAGGAAGTTTCAGAAGCTGTTTGTATTGTTGCCAATGTAGATACATGGTATGTAAATAAATTTTGAAATATATATTCTTTTTTTTCTCTCTCTCAGACCAGAACAGTTCTTTCTAATGGAATAACAACTACTGCAAGAGATATGTGTTAAATAAGGGGGATTATGCAAACGCAATTATTTGTATTCCTAAATAAAGAGTAACCTCAGAAAATTGAATTTACTGTTGCAGTTTAAATGTTCTCATATATCAGAGTATTTTAAATACTGTCTCTATGTTTCTACAATGCTTAATCACTCATATGAAAATATTACAGTCTAATAAAATTTATTTCTAGGGAAGTGCAGTTGGTATCCAGTCATACATACCTTGTAGATAAGCCAGGAACCCTCGGTGTTCGTGTTGGCATGTCTCGTTTAGTGGCCAATATGCTGGAGTCTTTGCTGTATCTTTGGAAACTTAAAACTTCTCCAGAGCACGTAAGTAGAAGCAAAACTAATTTTTTTAAACATTTGTGTACTGTAAATTTAAAGATGTGGATATGTAGAAATTCAATGAAACTCATATTATCTGCATTAGATAAAAATGCATGTAAAAGAGAGCAAATGCAAGCCACAACAAATTTGGAACTTTAATTTGGTTTTTCACGGGCATATGCTTGTTTAAGTGATTTTTTTTTTCACCACTTAGAAGAAGTATCTTATTTCGTCCAATAAATTTGATTTCAAATTTTCATTGAAAACAAAAGGTCAGGAAGATATTAAACCTGTATTTCAAGTCCAAGTTTGTGGCACAAAGATTTCCATTTGATACCTCTCACCCTGAACTGTTCCTTACATAGAAGTTTCAATTATACAACAACAAGTAAGTGAAGTTTGAGTTAAATATAGTGACTCATAAATCATACTCAAAAATAGATTGTAAATATTGTGTAATACTTTTCTAAATATTTGGACAAAGCCTATTATTCAGTATGAATTTCTTAGCTAATAATAGTAATAATAATAATAATAATAATTTAACTAAACCTAAAGGCTACACAAAGGGTCTGTCTAATGTCCTTCATTACTTCCTGTAAAGGATATGCCAAACGGTTGCTGCCACAAGCAATCATAAATGTGAGCACTTAGGTCTCAAGATATGTGTGATCCTGTTTCTTAATGGATTACAGAATGTCCTTACATTCAGAACATAACATTCCTGTTCTTAACAGAGCCTCACTGAATAATAGTTGAAGTCGGGCCTCTATATAATTGAAGTAAACTGATAGATCAGTCTTATTGATCAGAAAGTCTTAGAAAAGTTTTATCTGCACGAATATCTCCAGTATCATACAAACTTTGCTTCTCACACTACAATAAATTATACTCCATCGTATGACCGTGATTGTAAAGCACTAAAACTTGAGAGAAACCATGGTCAGGACTTTAAAAAATGACCAGTTGCTAATCACTTCCAGGTGATGGTACACAATTGCTGTGCAGATACATGGGAATTTCTTTAAGAGATTGTTACAAATGAAGCACGTTTTGGCTGCTATGTGATGGTAAGCAGGCATCAATGATCATTTCTGCTTGCTTGCACATGCACAGCGAGAATTTTTGAACTTAGAAAATTTCTTGCTTCTCTTGTGTAACATGTTCAGAGATTATCTTCTATTTTTTCTTTTCTTTGCTTCACTCCCTCTCTTGATTAAATCTGCAGTAACTGGTTGAAGTTGCTGCTGGATTTCTTCCTTCTTCTTTGCTTGTAAGTGCCATATGGCCTATTAACTAATTACCGAAGTGAAAATTGTGGTTTTCTTGGAGATAGTATAATCATGCCATCGTTAAACTGTTTTAAATTGTTATTTGGCAACTCAAGTTGAAAGTGGAAGTTCTTTTATACAAATATTTACAGTTGTCAGTTTTTCCGAACAAATTTTTACTGAGTGCTGTTTGATTTTGTGCTGCTACTGCTGAAGGCTCATTGTTATTTGCAGTTTTAACACAGTAAAATGTGTAACCTTTTCCATCAAAAGACATTAATTGTTGAATATGAACAAATGCCTTCTTGAGATCACAAAAGGAAGATCTAAATAGGATGAACTTCTTCTGTTTTATTAATGAGTCACTATGTTTACACTCAACTTCACTTACTATTTAAGTTTGAATTTATGAGTCACTATGTTTACACTCAGTCTTCACTTACTTGTTGTTGTATAATTGAAACGTTTTCAAGATCATTCGATCTCATCATCAGTTGTTTGGTGACTAAATGAACTTCCCTCTTCTTCCATTACTACGGAGCTCCGATCACTCTGCCATCTGGTGTTAGGGGCACTAAGTTTTAATACTTCATTTAATGCCGGGATTTCAAAATTTATAACTTTATCACGGTTTTTGTTTATGAATATTTTTTCCCAAATATCCAATTCTATGGGTGTACTTAACGATTTTAACAGTTTAATGTTGTGGCCAATGTTGTGGTTTTTTGTCCAAAAATGGTGTGAAACTGCAGATTTTTCTGTTTGTTTCAACTTAATGTTCCTCTGATGTTCTTTTTGCCTGGTTAACATGTTTCTCTTAGTTTTTCCTATGTAGCTTTTTTCACAGGTTAAGTACACCCATAGAATTGGATATTTGGGAAAAAATATTCATAAACAAAGAAACCTGTGAAAAAAGCTACATAGGAAAAACTAAGAGAAACATGTTAACCAGGCAAAAAGAACACCAGAGGAACATTAAGTTGAAACAAACAGAAAAATCTGCAGTTTCACACCATTTTTGGACAAAAAACCACAACATTGGCCACAACATTAAACTGTTAAAATCATTAAGTACACCCATAGAATTGGATATTTGGGAAAAAATATTCATAAACAAAAACCGTGATAAAGTTATAAATTTTGAAATCCCGGCATTAAATGAAGTATTAAAACTTAGTGCCCCTAACACCAGATGGCAGAGTGATCGGAGCTCCGTAGTAGTGGAAGAAGAGGGAGGTTCATTTAGTCACCAAACAGCTGAGGATGAGATCGAATGATCTTGAAAACGTTTCAATTATACAACAACAAGTAAGTGAAGACTGAGTGTAAACATAGTGACTCATAAATTCAAACTTAAATATGAAGAATACTTCACTGTTAATAATGCTTCTGCTTTTAATATTCACTTACTATGTTGTATAATAGAAACGTTTTCAAGATCATTCAAACAGCTGAGTATGAGATCGAATGATCTTGAAAACGTTGAGTGTAAACATAGTGACTCATTAATCAAACTCAAAAATGAAGAATACTTCACTGTTAATAATGCTTCTGCTTTTAATATTTAAGATGAACCTTTTTACTATTAATTTTGATGAGATGGCTTCACACACTATCTTCTTGTGAGAACATGTTTTGCAGAATGTCTGCATTGCCAGATATTTGTTAACTCCTAGCCTTGAGTATATCTTTGGTGCGAAATCAGGTGCACTGCTGGAGGAGGCTTGATAAAATTAAAGATTACATTGTCTGCTGGGATATCAAATTTCATTAGGATTTTGCAAAATCTTATCCTATAAGCTAAAATCAGTGGCTCTGTTGACTGGTTTAAGCATTTAATCTCTTGTCAAATTCATGGTTTCTCTTATAACAGTTGATTGCAAATTAAAAGTGCTAAATTCTTAACTCTCTTGCTTCTCTCATTCTTGTTCCCATTTCTGATTTGCCTTAAAATGGCTAAGAATTAAACATTTCCAGTTACCTAAAGGAGATCGGATGCTGCTTTCTGTTCATATTTATAATGATTGGATGTGTTTTCAGCTGATTATTGTTATTGCCTTTTCTGAAAGTTTTAATCCATATACTTTGCACTTATACTTCAGCTTGAAACTAAAGGCTAATTTTGGTCTTACTGGTAAATTATTAAATCATTAAGGGTTTACATTGTAAAAACGTTTAAGTATCTTTTTACTAACTATAAAGTAATAAGAAAGTCGGTATATTTAAATTCTTTTTTTTTTTTTAAATAGTGAATAATATTCTAGAATGGGTTATGATGTTACAATATACACTTATATTAACAATAATAAAAATATTGTATAAATATTGTAACCTTGTCGGTTCGTAGAATTAAAAGGCCAAGTTGCAGAAATTAAAAATCTCCTTTATTTCCGTAGCAATACACTGTCCAATTCTCACATAAGAACATTACATCACACAATCTTCCAAGGTCGATGACAATAACCAACAGTGACAGCAGATTACATCCTTAGCTCTCGTTACAACAACACAGCTGACTATCTCTCATTTCACAACTACTTTTCAATAACAACATTCTCAGCTGTTCTCTGCTTACAACTAACTGACTCTGCGAGCTGTCACCTCCTTAAATACCTAATTCGTAATTCTAGATTGTTATCGAATTTTCTCTAAAATGTCACCAGATAAAACACGAATGTTCTAGAATGTAACTATATAGGTGCCGGCAAGTCTTTCACCTCTGTGATAAACTATCCATCTCTTATATAGAATAAAAAGAAGTATTTCAGAAAGTGGAGTGCCATTATTACTAAAATTAGGCAAGTGAGTCAACCTTGTATATACTTTTCTCCACTTACAAGTTTTTTATGAAGACTAGTTTCTGGGGACTTCTCCCCTATCGTCAGCTCTGTGGTAGACTCAACTAGAAACTAGTCTTAATAAAAAACTTGTAAGTGGAGAAAAGTATATACAAGGTTGACTCACTTGCCTAATTTTAGTATCCATCTCTTGTTTATCGGCGGTATCGTTAATTGCTTATGCAGGCTCGTGAAACATTTTCCGCCATCTATTATCTATTTGTGTGCGCAAGGCGCCTTATCGCGATTGGGTTCGTGACAATATTAACTCCTACTATACTATATTTGAACCGTAAAGTCTCATGGTCAATCAGAAACAACCATATCTTTACATTTAGAGTGTTAAAGTACTATGACAACAGATTTTTAGTTTCTGCACTCCTCTAGAGGAAGTAACAGATTAAAAAAAAAAAAAAAAAAACTAATATCCAAAGTTCAGTGGATGTTTTGAGGTCCCATAAAAATAAGAAAGAAAGAAAGAAAGAAAGAAAGAAAGAAAGAAAGAAAGAAAGAAAGAAAGAAAGAAAGAAAAGAACAACTTTGAAACAAAACCATATTTTCCAAGGATGTGTCATGATTTTCAAGAAAATCTTCCCACTCCAAACTGCTGTTTATAGAAACAAAATTTTAAACATTTTGATTTATTCAATAATTGCTATAACAGTTTTGATTAAAATATGATAGACAAAATTTTACCACAGAATTTCTCAAATACATTTTTTGTGTAGAGTTAATTATTTCCAATATATTCCTTATTAATGGTTTGTATTTTTCACTATTTCTATTTTCTCAAAGGTAAAATGTTATCATGGCGAGGTGTGATTTTCTAAGTGAGGGAAGCTCGGAATAATGATTTTCATTAAAATAAGAGAATAATGACTCAAAGAACTAAGGCTACTCTTCAGTACTCATTCCATTGTACTGTCACACATAGGCCCTTCTTGCATCGCAAGACTGCTGACACATTCCTGCTTCCCCTCTCCAGTGAGACATTTCAATTTTTCCTAGAGCTGGTCCACACCACGTGAACTATTAGTATAAAATGGAGAAAGTATGTAATTCACACAGTTTTACTAATAACTTAAAACTTCACAAGAATTTCCTATTTGTCACCACTAAATACCAATCTACGTCAAATAGTATTGCTAATGCTATTGAAATATACTTACATTTGTATTTAAAAGCGCCACACACATATAAACTTTTCCTCACACGCTACAGAAACTTTACATGACCAGATCTGTCAGTGCTTCCTAACAATGTAGAATTTCAATTGCTTTCAGAAACCTATGAAGCATGGTATTCAAGATTACAAATGCATAAATACAGAAATATTCAGTATTGAATAAGCTCGTGAAACTGGTCACTCAAATCTAAGAAGCTGTCAAATTGTCTGTAGCATTGCAGATGTTGCAAATAAATTTTGAAAATGTATCCAGGGCAATTAAAACATTGTTTAGCATGAATTTTATTGTTTTTGTTCTTTTTCACCTGAAATTCTTGGAGAAGTGGTGCTTCCAGTGCTTCACTGCATGTTTTGCCACTGAGTGTTATCCTTTTTTCTCCCATATTTTCTCCTAAGCTTTCAAAGAAAATGGAATTGAAAAGCCTTCACATATCAACCAACTCTTTAAAAGATTTGACTAATGCTTATCTAGATTTATATAAAGTAGAACAGAAGAATAAGCTTTTCTAAGTTAAATGGTTTTTTAGGTTAAATTTTCTAAGTTGTGGTCATCAAAGAGCATGGAATTTCAAGGCCATCATGTACTAACATGCTCCTTAACCTGTCATGTATCATACAAAGTAATGTGTGAACGTGAATTGAAAATCTACCTGAATTAGCAAGAAATAGCTATAATAATAAGCAAGAATAGGTTATAGAAAATTAAGTACAGAAGGTCTTGTAAGTGCCACATATCAGAATTTTTATCTCAGTTTCATTGTAATTTTCATTTGCATGGAATAGAGAATACATTTCACTAATTTGTTCACAGTGTTTATTGCATTTGGAATCAAAACTACGAGAACTCTGTCTTCGAAGCCAAGCATTAGCAGAACTTCTGCTTACTACTGAGTTCTGCGACATGGACACACTCATATCAAGTCTTGATTTGGATGCCAATGACGTTCCTCTTTTACTGGCAATTGCTTCTACACATTCACCACAAGTAACAGAACGCTATGGCCTCAGCTTCAGATGATGTTAATGTCGCCTTCAGGATAAAATGTAGTTAGGTAATCTTTTATTACAATGAGGGCTCTGTGTTCACATGTCATATTGTTTTGTTTTTTCCCTTATTTATAACTGTATCATAATGTAATATAAGCAAGATCATATTTAAGTATATGTGTACATGTATATACACAAAGTGTAACTGCCTATTTATTTGTAATTATTTATAAACTAATGTATGAGCATTTTTACATGAATATATGACCTTTACATAGTAAGAAAGATTGCTGTAACTAATACAGACTTTCAAATCAATAGATTTGTGACAGAAATATTTATACAAATATTATTTTATGGAGCTGCAGGTATTTTTAAACTCACACATCTTAACTATTTAATTGTGTGATTTTAAAAACAATAGTATCCTAAAATCATACCTAATATGCATATGTTACTTTGTCTGTAACACATTGAAATACTGAAGATTAGTTCATGGAAGAATTATTCAAAACGTGCATTTCACTCCTATGAGTAACCATTCATTCCTACTGATCTATTAGTTCAGACACTTCACAGTTTCAAACTTAAGTTCACAACTTACACATGGTGTCCTCTGATCACTGGCAGTTTGATTAGTATGAAAAATGTAGCTATAACTAATTAAAGGTAGAGTGTGTGCATATGGGATTTAAAGTCTGTTGACAACTAGTTCATTTGGACCCTCCTGATTACAGGCATTCTGTAATGTGAGCTTTTCATGGTCTTAGTTCTTTTCCAGACTGTAGAAGTGCTACTGTTACTGTTTATTGCACCAATTACTGAATTTCTCCAAATGCAAGACAGTCCCCTTTTACCAGATTTTTATTTAGGAATTTAAAAAGTTATTTAAAAAAATAAAGACATATTAACATATATCGAGATTTAACTGTATTGGAACACCACAGTGAAGCGAAAAATTATTAAATTTTAGATGAGTCGTATTTCTTACACATCTGCTTCACTTTCGTAAAGTGAAGCAGATGTGTAAGAAATACGACTCATCTAAAATTTAATAATATTAACATATGTTTTTAATTTAACTTGCAAATATCTGGCAGATGGCTGATGAATAAATTGGGATAGATTGAATAATAATGATGATGATGATGATGATGATGATGATGATAATGATGATGCATTATGTGAAAATGGGTGGCCCAGTTTTAGTGGTTCTCAATTTGCAAATGGTTTTGAGTAAACATTGCACGGTTGTAGTGATAACTTCTACTAAAGCTTGTGGTGCTATGTTTGTGGTTGTTCCCTTTCCATCTTCATATGAAATTGCTTTTAAGATAAAAATCAAAAGGCAATGAGGAAGTCTAGGATTTTAATGCAAATACACTTGGAAGTGAATAAAGACTGTAAGGAGAGAAGTACATGCTGTTATCTATTCCTGTGCAACCTTTGGCTCACAAAAAACTGATTAGAAAAGGAAATACTTTGACTATATACATTGTTCATTTTTATTCATGATTTCCCGCCCTCCGATAGAGCAAGAATGAGTCTATCTGGTGAGTCTATCTTGAAATCATAGTGCCCTCTACCGAGAAGAAACGGTAATGTTTGTGGAACAGTAAGCAAATTGCAGTGCTGTGAATGTGGTTGTGCTCATAACTAATACAACCAGCCTTCCCTTTCACCCCTCCTACAGTATTTGTGATTAACATAATTGGTGCGACATATAAATAGAACTTAAACTGCTGCATAGAGAAATTTATGCAATGCTATCCTGCATTTAGACAAGTCCCTTGGAGCATTATGTTGTCAAAGTGTCCAGATACCGTCAAATTGACATACATTATTGGTTTGCAACATAAGCGTCTTACTTTTTATCAGCGTGTGATATAAATTTTTTGTCATTCTCACACATAATTAAAGTTTCTTTATTAATGTTGGTATCCTTATATCTTTCAAACCCAATAAGTGCATCAAACATTTCCAAGATACAGGATCAGTTACTTGCAAAAAGAGAGACACTGGCTGCTATAAAGTGCTTGGTCCCAATCTAGAAGCAATAAATGACAGTAAAGCCTCAGACATCTTTGCGGCAGTAGTTAGGCAGACAGGACTTTCCATCAATTCTCGCCATACAGCAGTCAGGAAGGTAATGCATCTCTACCCTTATAAAATCACATGGTTGCATAAGTTGCAAAAGCAAGACCTACCGATCCATGTAAATTTCTGCAACTACTTTCTGGAGTATTTTGAGGATGATGAGCAACTCGATATATTCTTCACCTCAGACGAATACTGGTTTGGGCTGACAGGCTATGTCAACACACAAAATGCACATATATGGTGTTCTGAGCCTTCAAATATGTTTGTGAAAATCCCACAGTATATATAATGCTGAATGAACGTTATAAGCATAGTCCGCTTAGTCCCAAGCCTGCTGGTTTTCATTTTCGGGAGCTTCTCTGGCAGCATGGGAGAGGCTTTACCCTCCTTGGCTCTGTTCGACCTCCCACATAGGGATGTTGGAGTTTCGGATAACTCGGGTTCTGCTTCCATTATCCACACCTGCTTTTTAGAGTTCTTATCCCACTATAGTGACTGTATTTTAACCTACAGTGATGGCTCAAAGGGTATCCAGGGTGTTGGAAGTGCCTTTGTCTGTGAAAATGCCACCTACACCTTGGGTCGCCATAGTAGCACTTCCATTTTCAGTGCACAGCTCTATGCTATTTACCGGGCCCTATTGCATGTATGCCGTCACAACTTGAGTGACTGTCTGATTCTTACTGATTCCCTAAGTACATTTCAGTGTTTGCATGACCTGTACAACTACCATCCGATTGTACAGCATGTCCAGGATGCCATCCACGCTCTAAGTGCCTCTGGCATTATCGTGGTTTGTGCTTGGATTCCTGGAGAAGTTGGCTTGCCCGGGAATGAGCAGGTGAATTCAGCGGCAAGAGCAGCAAATGCAACACCTCAAATCTGAGTTGCTTACGTCGCATATGAAGACTTCAGGTTAGTTGTTTGGAGAGCGTTGCTTTTCCAATTGCACGAGGAATGGTTGACTCTTGGTTGTAACAAACCGCGAGAGGTAAAGGACATTCTGACTACTTGGAGGAACACCCAGCATGCTTCTCGTTGAGAAGAAGTGATTTTAGCACGGTTGCACTTTGGGCACTGCGCTTTTACGCACGCGTACTTATTAAAGCGGGTACCCCCTCCACTTTGGCTGTTGTGTGGGGAGAGCTTGTAGGTCTGTCATGTGCTGTTGGAGTGTGCTTCTTTAGGACACCTTTGTGCCACTCTGAAACTGCCGGTCCATCTTGCAGCAGTACTGGCTGATGACTCCCAAGCTGTCCAAAATGTTTTTAAGTTTTTATCACAGGTACCCTTTCCACTGAAGATTTAGCACATTAAATTAATTGCGTATTTTTTTCAGAGTAAGTAAACCTATTCCAAGGTTCAGATAGTTATTTGTGGCATTAAATACCTTTTTTTTTTCTTCCAAATTTTAGTAAAAGTATACAATAATTCATATCTTGCCGTTCTGTATTCATGAACATCTTCAAAGACTTCAATACTTCATAAATTAACTTCAGTTGAAAAACTCACATAACGAACCTAAATGAGTGCAATTCATAGGAATGATTGGATTTTATTAACAATGCTTTTAAGCAATATGTGCATAACTGAAATGCAAATTAAAAAACCTAAAAACGTTGATTTTGTTTAAAAACAAGTGTGCAGAAATAAACCACATATTGTTATTCACATAGAAACAGCATTTATTTTTCTTGCTGGTAAAATCAGCAAAACAAACATGATTCTTAGATGTCCATCTCAATGGTATAATGGTATATTAGGTATCTGCCTAATAATTGGAAAGGCTGAAGTACAAAACTTGGTTGGGGTGAGTTGCTCACATGTTTCCTTTATCTTGGAAAGATTATGATGGAGCAGCTCTTATTTTGTTGTATCCCAGGTTCTTTGTTAATAAATCACGTTACTCTTTCTCCTCCCTTAATGGATTCTTTTAATACAGTAGCTTGTACATAGTTTTCTCCTGTTTTGCAAAAATATAGTACCTACTATAGAATATGAAGAAAAAGATGATTAAAGAAGTACTACAAGACCAACTGATGATTTGCTGCTACTTTGTGCAATTGATAGTCGATAAATGGCAAAAATTAACTTCTCTCCCTCACCTCTTTGAAAATCCATATAAGTATCACTTTACTTTCCAACATGTGAAAATTAGTTGTTCAAATACAATCAAAACTCCAAATTAATAGGGCACTTGTAGTTTCCATATGTGGTTAATCTAATATTTTCTGTAATTTTCTCTTATCCATCCAGACAAAATTCAGGCAAACAAGAACAATCTTTTAAATTCTATGGTTTCAGATAGAATTAAATTATACTGAAAGCTTTACCGAAGCATTGGTTCTCCTTTAATATTCATTTATTATATTAAATACATTTGGTTAAGGTTGATTTTGTAATGACAGACATGTTCACCTTTTAACAACTGGTGTTATTCTATTTGAAGCATAGTAGATTTCAGAAATATTGGACAAAAAACCTTTAAAGAATATGTTAATTTGTTACAAACTTAATTATGAAAAAATGTTCTCCCCTAGAGAATAGAGTAAGGAAACCGAAAGTAATATGTACATTTTTTATTTTAATGAAAGAGAATTTATTTGAGGGAAAGAGTGAGCATGTAATAATTCTCTCTAAACCCTTTATCTTCATACAAAGATCTCCATGTCAGTTATCTATAATCAGACAAAGTAGCAGCAATTTTCTCAGACTACATTTTCCTAATAAAAATGTAATTAAAAAACTGGTGGCATAAATAATCTTGTATATCTCCTTTCAATGATTGGAGAGGGTGAAGCCAAATTGTACCAATGCATAAGACAATGCATGGCTTTACTTGTTGTTTAAAAAACTTCTGTTTTTATGAGCATGGCAAAGCAGTCCTAGAGGACTGCTAATGGATTTATGGTGGAGAAAGTGATATCTCTGAACAAGTTTTCTCTGGTTTCCCCAACCATTCATTCCACCAGCTGCTCCATAAATACCTTTCTTTTCATCCATTGCACCGGCATTTCATATTATCCACTACTTCACCCTCATACCCAATATTAGGCTGATCCTCCATTCTGGAGGATTTGAAATTTCCTGGATTTGAATTCCTCTATTCCTGAATAGATGTCTGACTCCAGGTATTCACTTCTAGTCCTAGGGGTTGTAATTCTTCCATATGGGGAAATTAAATTTGGAAAGTTTAGAGCTTAAGACTTACAATCATACAAGATAAATACATGAAAAGAGCAACAGCCAGCATAATTTACCGATATTTGGGTATGGTCCTTTTTAATGCCTGTATGAAACAGCACTGAAGCTGTGTACGTTCTTTTTTATTATTTTAGTGTTACAGCCTTTAAGTTGCTGGACATATTGAACAAGCATGAAATCAGTGAAATAATGCTCAAATGAGCCTGAGTCCATGGAGCCTGAAGTTACCAAACATTTGTCTTCTCAGGATAAAGGAAAACTACAGAAAAAGCCTTATCAGAGTAACTCACCCTAACAGATTCAAAATTGAGACCTCTTGAATATGAGGCAGACATTTCCATAGAAATGGGCATTTTCAGTGTGATTTTGTGTTATAATATCTTGCAACTGTACCACAAGTGAAATCACATAATGAATAAACAATTAAATGGATTAAATTAATAAATAAATGTGTTTGAGTGATAATAGGAGTTCCAGGAGCTAAATGTGATATGCAGAGTAGACATACAAAATCTACCGGCATTCTAGCATGTTGTAAGGCATATGCATACTAGGACATGTGAATGTTTTTTATACAGTTTGAAACTTAGTTATTGTCCCATACAAGTCTCTGGGAGTTAAGAAAACAAGTTTTTGAAGTGAGTTGGAGTTTTTCATACATTTTCTGTTTTAAATATACTACGGATAAAAATCATAATATGCACAATACCATATCACACGATATTAAACAAGGGATTTACTGTAATTTCTGTGTTTTTAACAAGATGTCAAAGTGACACTAAGTATTTGGTCAGCCAGTACGGAGAGGTCTGTTCTCCCCAGTAAACATTGCCATATGGTCCATTTAGACACATTAGGCTTGAAATGGTCCAGACTATATATTTATGTAGCAGGAAAAACAAAGTGAATTTAAGGTCACCAATGGACAGTCAGCTCATGTGTTCTACCTGACTGAGAATAAGAAAGGGCAAAGTAATATCAAGCCATGCTTGGTTATCCCATGATCAATCCTTTATATAGTTTTCTTGTGCCTTACGTTACTTCATACCCCATATATTCAATTATCAAAGCAGTTCATTATCAGGACAGCATCATTTGATGTATTATTATTCAAACTAGCTACATAATCAGTGAAGAATGTACCACTCCAGGAATATCATTGTGAGAGTTTCAGAGTATAATGTGTCACAACTCCGTTCAGAAATTTGCTGTTAACAGGCTGTAAATTAAATTTATTTAATACTGTGTCTCATTTTGTTACTTAATGGTTTTATAAACAATACCAATATTTTAAAAGGATGCAACTTTCATCAGCATATGAATAAGCTATGGCAACCTTATATAAAGAAAAATAGGAAAAGAAATTTGAATAAATCCTCCT
The DNA here is from genome assembly GCA_030765055.1 of Mantis religiosa. Classification (NCBI taxonomy): domain Eukaryota; kingdom Metazoa; phylum Arthropoda; class Insecta; order Mantodea; family Mantidae; genus Mantis; species Mantis religiosa. The sequence goes on along the minus strand of CM060958.1, from coordinate 54,132,606 downwards.
TATTCACTTATAAATTATTTTATCAGTCTTAAAAATCTAGTGCATGTACTAACTTGCAAGTTACATAGATAAATTAAAAATAATGAAATTAGACACAGTATGAAATAAAATTCCTATTCTACATTACAAGAATTGAGTGTACAGAGTTGTTTTATAACTGCGGCTGAAGCATGAAAATATTTCAATGCATCTATAAAACTGGACTTTTAATTCTTGTAATGTAAATTATTGTGGTAGACAAGATAAAGAAGTTTTGCTTGTGCTATCTGCACTGAGATGCAGATCTAGATATCTGCTGATAGTAAGATGAATATATGTCTGCAAAATGAACAATTTGAAGTTTTGGTAATCCCATATTGGTATGAAAGGGATATGATACTGCCATACAGTTCCATTATGTTTTCCGGGAGAAATTCAGAAAAGATAATAAAAGAAAGAAATTTTATAGCACAAAGAACATTCGTTTGACATTGTAGTATAAAGACAATGAAAAAATATTTTGACGTAAAAGAAAAACTGAATAAGTGGTTTGACTGACAGAAATTTTTGAAATACTGCATTGGCAGTCCAAATAAAAGTAATTTTACCCTAGGAATGGCGCACAAAAGAATGCTTAGCCATAAATAATGAGTTTTATACATTCTATGATCACAAAATTGCCTTCGCAGTACGTTGGAAGTTGTATTCATAATCATATACTGTGTATCTACAAATTCTCACACTAACTCTCCATGGTGGTTTTCTACACTTAAATTGGATTTAAAAAAGAGAGTTAAAAGTAATGTCTACTTGTAATACTTCTCATGCTAAAGCCATATAAAAGTTAACCAATCAGAAGACCTAATTCTTGTCTTTCCTGTTTTATTATAGTTTCCTACTATATACCCCAGATGGTCTTCACCTTAGAGGCTTATTGTGCTACCTGTTTTGTTTCCTCAAGGTTGTGGGTTCAAACCTGGCAGAGGCTATTTTTTCTAGTGCAGAAATCCTTAGTATAGCTTTGTTGGAAGGGAACCAAAGCCTGTCGTGCCATTTATCGCACGTGAAAGAACCTGAAACCTAATAAAAAAACCTCTGGTCTTTCATGTCATCATAGATTGGGATGCTGATAGTCTTAGTAGTTACGGAGCTCCCACAAATAAAAGCTTAATTTTTATTTAGTACTGTTTTAATAGCACACACATTAGACCTGTACCCTTTATCAAAGAACTTGGTCTTATGACTAGATATTATTGATTCATAATCTTCTGCTTCTAAACGCATTTTCCCAAAAGAAGTGTACCTCTAGAATAGATAAGGATTCATAAGAGCATGTAATGTGGTAAGCTGTTTCAGTTGCTTTTTATATAATCTGCAATCTTAGTTACCCTGAAGAACTTCCATCACAGTAATAGGTTTTTTCCAGAGGTGTCAGTCATGTGAAGAAAGGATTAGTTTGTTCTTAGCTGAAATCTGTTTCATTTTAAGTATTTTTTAACTTTCTCTTTCTGCATGGTTTCTTGGCATATTAACGTATCAAAAGGTGATTAATTATAAATAACAAAAAGAAAATATTAGTTGAACAAATTGCAGGGCTTGTAGGCAGTGGTCCACTGGGCTCCTTCCCAGATGTATTATCTACACTTGCAGTAGACATATTTAAACTCTGTTTCATATAACCTTGCCCCGCTGACATGTATCACTCCGCATTCAACTAGCTTCCCCCTCGTCCTAATTGGCTAATGCTTTCGCGCCATTGGCCATAGGCGGTGCCTTCCCGTCACATTTAAACCTGCAGTAAACGTCATAATAACTGCCGGGATGATAAATAAAATCATACAAATAAGGATATGAAGGCATCAAAAATACAAGTTTATAATGAAATGAGCAAGTTGAAACTAAATGGCTGAGCAATGTAACTGAAACAAGTTTATAATGAAAGGTTTTCGGCCTTTTCCACTGGGATTTTTTAAAACCCGCACACATACCTTGCAAAACTGCTTGTCTTTCAGTCTTAAAAGTCGTGTCACGCCATACCTTACTTTTCGTGTGTTCTTCATTCTCCCAAGTCTGGTCAAGGTAGTATATTTTGCTACTTGTATCTCGGTACAGTCTAACTGTCCTTAAATAACATCTTCTCCACATAGCAATATCGCCTCTGTTTTTAGCACATTTTTCTTGCCTCTTTTTTCATTCACAAACCCCAGCTGTATAAGCAATCTGCTGAAATTTGGTGAATATGCATCCTCATTTACAGCAGACGAAATGTTATTTATGTGAGGGAGTTCGTTTCTAAAGAAAAAACTATACACATGACGACGCACAGCACCTTTCACGTATGTTCTCCGAGCACGCACTTTTGTTTATTCCTGCTTTTACCAGGAGTGGTAAGTTTTCCTATTTTCTCAATTTCACATCGCGATGTTCCTACGGATCTAACACTCACACCTGTAACTTCAGAGCACAGCTGTTCGACTTCTCTCACTGACAAAAACAGATTTTTCTCTGTGAGTGCATTAAACACATGCACCGCAATTCTTTTTTCACCTGTTTGTAATGATTTACCCTTGCGATACTTTAGCGAAAAACTGGCGATAGACTCTGCCATTATTCATATAAGTACACGCGCAATAAACGATCAATAAAATAATTTACCTTTCGCACTTGGCACAACAACCTTCGAATGCTGATATATGACTAATCCAGTTGAAAACAAGGTCAGTGATAAAAGTCATATAAACAAATATGTACCGCTGAAGCACGTGCTATCGTGTCATATGCTTGAGAGCAAAGGAACCTCTTCTTTACTTCGTTTAAGAATTAACATGCATTTCAGATAAATCAACTGTGTTGCGTAACATATTTAATTAAAACAGTTACGAAAATATAAATTTGACAATTCTCTTCCAACACATATAGTTATATACAGATATATCACCATGTTAAATAACGAACTAATTTTTACCGCACGACAGTCTTTACCACAACAGCAGCCAATGAGAGGTGATTAGGTGACGTGACCGGTAAGAGATACTGGGCAAGCTTACGTGAAACAAGGATTAGTAGCAGTAACAAGATTAAAGTGTTCTCAAGAAAGTTCCGACAATGTACCATGGCCTATATGCCTGGGAATTTATTTAACTAATAACACCAACCATGTAACCCTTCAAATCTAAAATATATATATATATATATATATATATATATATATAAACAATGGTTTGATAGCTTGTTAACATTTTGTTTGCAGTATATGTTGTATGTTTTGAGTATATGGTGAAAAAGCCAAAACAATCAGAAGAAAACTGTCGATTGTTTTATTTTCACAGATATATTGCTTTAATATGCCTAGCATTTTTAGGCCAGTTATCGCTTAATCTACCCTGGTCTAGTTTTAGTATTCTCTTCTGCCAAACAGATATCACTATAGCTAACTGATCCAAAAGGGTGAAGCTACCCCTTGTCATGGTAGTTCATCAGCTTTTTCATTTTGCACAATGTCATAGTGACCTGGCATTCAGATGAGCCGAACTTCATTCTACGTACAAGCTTACCTAAAGCCTTCAGAATTATGTCATACTTTTATGTAAGGCACTTTCCAGCTTGCTGGGGCATTTATACACACATACCCAGCAAACTGGTTAAGAGTGGACTTGCTGCTTTGAAGACAGCAAGACACAGCAGCAAGTTACTTCATGCAGTTGGCAATCCCTGTAAGCTTGCTTCTGTATATTGTCTATTCCTATTATATAACGTTTGTCTTTGATTATGGTCTGTTATTTTATCAATTACTCACTAATCACTTCTTTCCACATCAACTTTTGCCGTTTGTTATCTTTGTACATTTCACTGACTTAAAACTTAAAAACTACTTCCTCTTGTCTGAACATTATTTTGAGTCTGCGTCTGGTGATAATGTCTTTCCATTTTTCTGCATCTCTTGAGGTCCTGGTCCACTGGACACCAGCTACCTTCTAGAAGTTTTGTGACCATCTGTGCTGTGGGCATTCTCTGCTCCATTTTCCTATCTGCAGGCCCCACATTGTTATGGCGTAGGTCCATCTGATTGGTTCATCCTTGCTACATATCCTCCCCAGTGCCATTTGGTTTGTCTCATTCTGCTTGCCGCATCTTCCATTCCGCTCTTCCTCAGTTCATCATATTGTACCTTATTACTTATTTTGATGCCCAAATTGTGCCTTAACTATTGCCCATGCTAAATTAATTGAACACAAACAAAACAAAATAATTGGGTTCTCCAAACACAATTAACTGGTTTGAACCTAGATGTCTATGTGTGTGCATGTGTATTTACTCTGATGTGTACCAGTACAGTAAAAAATAATAAAACTAGAATAAAACAGCTAACTGGACTTGGCATCACTCTGAATGCTGGAGTCTGAAAGAGGCCTCAGTCTCCTCTTGTGATGGTATAGGAACCTTTTGATTGCTTATTGTTAAGCTTAGAATATAACTTCTTTAACAGTTTTATCAAGTTCCATAGAAAATGCCTTGGAGAGTTAATACATAAATTTGTAGAAATCTTGTATAACAGTCTTGCACTGCCATTCTTTGACTAAGGTTTCCATTGTCTTCCATACCTATCATGCAAACTTGAAAAATATTTGTACTGAGGTTGCATATCAGATGATATTCAGAAAAGCCTTGAACATAATTATTTGTGAAATCTAGAAGATTTTCAAGTAGTTGGTAACATGTATGTAGAATAATGGAAATGGCAAAAATGGAGACAACTAAAATTTTTTTATGCTTGGAACATTATAAAATAAATTATTGCAATAGTGATTTAGTTTAGACTAGTTGGTATTTCATTGAATAGCATTTGAACTTTGAGTGAGAAATGGTTATATAAATGTGAAGAAAGTCTGTTCATTAGTATTGTATGTGCATATTGAGTGGCAAATGAATTTAAACTTGTGTTGACAAGAGCTTCATGGGGCATGAGTTTGTTTTGCAGAGCCATCAGTAAATATTAATCTTAATAGGAAAGATAATAACCATTTTACATTGTGTTTTGTTTTAAAATGGTTTGTCTTTCATATTCAAACAGTATTATACTAAATATAGAAAGTATGTAACTGGGAAGAGAGTGGAAAAACTTTAGTATCTGTGATGCAAAAAATGTATGTTTGTGGGTATGTATGTATATAATGTATGTATGTTGGCACATATAAAAAGTATTCTTTGTTTTGCTCATTTAGTTGTCATTAATTTATTTTTCTTTGCTTGTGATATGTTGTGTGAATAGTCTAGTTCCTTTAAGGGTGAAAGTGCCTTATTTATCTTTGTATATACTCGATAACCTTCATATTATTAAAGTTTATCTGTTTCTTTAATGAATACCTCCAAAAACTGGAATTTATTATTCCTAATCTTAGTGAGCAGCTGTAATATATTTATTGATAACTTCCGAAAGTGTTATTTTTGGCTCTAACTTAAGATCTACACCATTTTTTTTCCTCCAAATGTTGTGTCCTTTCTCTACAACCACCGCTATATTAGTGGTTCTCAAGCCTGGGTATAGAACAAAAGTGTTAGAAAGTGTTAGAGTAACCAAAGTTTGTTATCAATTTTGTTATGTCTTTAAAGTTTTAAATTATTATTTTATAACAACTTGCAACATCATGTAGTGCTACTCACATTTTTAGAAACTCAGTATATGTATATGTTTGTAGCACATCTACATGCTGCAATGACAGAATATCTCCACCGTATGCAGTGCATAGCAAAGAACATTTCAACTCAGCATACCAAATTTACTCCACTTTAACATTTATTTTTGAAAAAGCATGAAGAGTAGAAATCTTTATTTATGAATGATAGCCAGTGCTTTTTAGCTTTCATAGAAAGGGACGCTTCCAATCGGGCATCAGAAATTTCAGTGGTGGATGTCTGCTATTGTTACATAAGTACAAGGTGCATTTGATGTCACTTCATTCCATATCTTAAAAGACCTTTGCAGAGCATTGTACTATTGCAAACCCTGCCTATTATGCCCTTACAACGGACACCTTTGACCTTGAATGCTCGGAGCCACACAAAATCATGCTTAGAATAACAATAAATCATAAACAAAACAATAATGTGTGTGATTTCTATGCAAAACATTGTGTTCTACCTCCAGTGACATTTTAATAGAGAGAAACAAAGTGACAAGCTATCAATAACATAGGAGGGAAATTATACATAATTCAGTGCTGTCAGTGTATAATTACATTTTCAATCAGCAGTGCTAAAAAGCACTTATAACAACACTAAACAAACATATACTCTCACCTGACACTAATTATTAGTCTTGGAAGTGCAGATGTGTAGGATTTTGATCAAATGGTTAAAACAAAGTGGTAGAGCAATGTTCGCACCTCGCAAGTCACATTATTACATTCCAAATCACTTTCACATTAGCTCTGCTATACTGCTTATAAAAGTTAAAGGCATGTGAACACTAGGCAATGTTCAAGTGGAATCCAGTTGCCAAGCGTAATGTGTATACCGGTAGAGGCTCTGTACATAAGAGCATGTTTTATACACCAGCAAAGGTTCTGTCTATTTTTCTCGTAATTAAACAACACATTAAATATTCCTAAAACATAAATACCTTACCTTGACACACCTCACAGCAAAAGAACAGCAAGCACTGTTTCCGACCCAGTAACTCCCTGTCCAAATTTGCGGGACTTTTGTGGTGATTGAAATACAGGCATGCTACCTTTTTCTAAGGATGAAGTAGCTTTACTAGAAATTCGTAACACTGTACACTAATCTCAGAAATTATTTGTAGTTAGTTTATTAATACTCGTCACTTATTTGTTTATATTTGTGAGAGACTAGTTTCAAAGGCATTCGCTTCCATTTTCAATCTCTTTCCAACTGGCATCTGTTGTTGTCTGCTCTCTCTCTCTGGTGGTGGAACTATGAACTTCTTTGTCAAATTATCTACTGGTGGGATTTCAAAGTTCATTACGCGATCCTTATTTTTCCATATGAATATGTTCTCCCATGTTGTCAATTTATTTTGGTTTATCACTCCTTTTAATAATTTTGGATTTGGATCAATGTCATGGTTTTCATTCCAAAAGTGAAATGCTACTGCTGACTTATCTTCTTGTTTCAATCTGATATTTCTAAAGTGCTCTTTGACTCTGGTTTTTATATTTCTTTTAGTTTGACCTATGTAGCATTTTTCACAATTCTTACAACTTATCTGGTATATTCCGGATCTGTTAACTGATGGGATTTCATCTTTTGCTTTTGAATTTAGCAATTTTAAAATTGAGTGTCTATTAGTAGGTGCCAAGGTGATATTTTGTTCCTTGAAGATCTTTTTAAATTTATTAAATGTTTTTGGGTGATATGTGAATGAACTGAATATGCTGTTGCTTTCTTTTTCTTTTGTAAATGTGGTTGCTTCCTTAATGGTTTTCTTTAGTTTAGCTTTTCTAATTTTCTTCAACACCAAACACATCAAGGAACAAAATATCACCTTGGCACCTACTAATAGACACTCAATTTTAAAATTGCTAAATTCAAAAACAAAAGATGAAATCTCATCAGTTAACAGATCCGGAATATACCAGATAAGTTGTAAGAATTGTGAAAAATGCTACATAGGTCAAACTAAAAGAAATATGAAAACCAGAGTCAAAGAGCACTTTAGAAACATCAGATTGAAACAAGAAGATAAGTCAGCAGTAGCATTTCACTTTTGGAATGAAAACCATGACATTGATCCAAATCCAAATTTATTAAAAGGAGTGATAAACCAAAATAAATTGACAACATGAGAGAACATATTCATATGGATCATAAGGATCGCGTAATGAACTTTGAAATACCACCAGTAGATAATTTGACAAAGAAGTTCATAGTTCCACCAGAGAGAGAGAGAGCAGACAACAACAGATGCCAGTTGGAAAGAGATTGAAAATGGAGGTGAATGCCTTTGAAACTAGTCTCTCATAAATATAAACAAGTTAGTGACGAGTATTAATAAACCAACTACAAATAGTTTCTGAGATTAATTTTGACGTCACTGTTACTAAATTCCTCCAAACACATATAACTGTGTACACTACCTACACCACAAATTTCCACAGTTAATTGCTGGGTTTTTGAAAAATCCACAGAGAGCTTTCTTAAAATCTTGTTCACATTAAATATAATTTTACTACCCTGAGAATGAATCACTTCACATTTGTTGATCAAAAAATCATTTGTCCTTGCTTCGAAGGACATGTTAATGCACTTGGATTACAAACAATGGAGAAAAGATATGTGTATAACAATAATAATTTAATGTAATATTAACAATATTTCAGCTCGAGCTTGACACACAGCTTATTGATGCTGTTCACTTTAACAAAACAACACACCACTACTCTGAAAACGAACTGAACATTAACTCAGTCTATTTCAAACTGTGTGACTTCTATTTGCATAGTAGGTGCACTGTTTATGCTTGAGGAAGGAGTGGTGTTGTTTATCAGGCTTATCTGTTGAATGGATGGATGTTGGGTAAAGATAAAACATGCATAGCTTGCGTTCTATCGTAGAGACAGGATTTTTGTTCGGTCATTATCAGAAAATAAAATTCTTTCTGTTGTAAGATTGGCATCTGTCATTTTCAGATATTTATCCAAACGTAATTAATGAAGATAATGTTCTCAGTTCAGGCACCTGAGATGCATGTACCACATTCAGCAGTACTGGTAGGAGGAGCAAGCTTAGGATTTGCTGAAGCCTACAATACGGCCCGCATCCATATGCCTTTAACTTTATTATTGCATTTGCAAATGATGATATGGTACATCAATGTCATAAGCTGCATTTTTCAAAGCATATAGCAAACATAGGCTTATATTCTGGTGCAGCAAATTGATTGTAATTCGCAGAGTGAAGTTTGATAAGCAAATAACAATCATGTATCTTCACTTGTGGTTCAGAACATTGCAGTCTTCTAGCAACCCTTTTCATATAGAGCTTATAATAGTGTCAGTAGAAAATGCAGAGTTTTGCATGGAAATGATACATACCACTGTTGTGTTATTGGTTGTTTGTTATTCTAACCACATTTTTGTGCAGTTTCCAGCATTTGAGATCAAAGGTGTCCCTTGTTAGTATGGCCTTCTTTTGGACAGATCCATCAGCAGCAAAAGCAATCAGGAGAGTCTTCCTGAACATTACAGAAGCATGTAATGAAGGATTCAGTTTTAACTTCGTACTGTGTGGAATCGTACAGTAAAACAATATCAGACAAAGACTTACCTCTTGAAAGAAGCACAGTTCTAATTTCTACTACTCTATATCCTGTTTGGATTTAATTTAGATCAGATTGATTTGCATTCAGTGAGTTCACTAGTAGCAGTAGCCATAAATGCTTGTGAACATTGAACATTTAAAGAGTACAGTTTAATATCATATACTTGGATATTGAACATAAAAAACACATTTGCAGGCAATATGAAATACAATTTGGTAGTTTGAATTTTTGTTTTAAACTTTCACTTGCTTTTCCCAGTATGTCTCATATTATATTGGATTTTGCAATGAATAACAATTATTGTCAGTTCTTCAATACACATACTTTAAAATAGCTTGTGAGCAGGCATCAGAGTTAAATTGGCAATGATTTGTCATTAGAATCTAGATTGTGTTTACAGAGCTATATAAGTGTTATCAGGATAATTTGGCATATGAAAGAAATATTAAATGGCTAAATAATGTTTTAAGACATTGAAATTTTAATCTTTTTGAATTCTCAAGAGAACAAAAACAAATAAATAATTTCTCATTTTAGGTAAGTATAAGGATTTGAAAATTCAAACCAATAACAAGGAATAACTAAAAACTGGTTAGCAAAATAACATAGTTGACAAAATAAATGTATTTGACATAAATTGTATGCTTTTATGAGGTATACATTTTCCGCGAGTAAGATTTTATCTGACTCTGGGTTTACCAGTTATGCAAAACCATCCGGAATGAAGATCTCTTCCATAAAATCCAAGGTGTGTCTTTCATTGGTTAAGAGTCAATTTTGAGAATATCAAAATGTAAATAATAAAATATTTCATGCAAAGAGTATATTGGGTTGAGTGATTTTCTTGAAAATCTTTGTCTTGGCTTGCTGGGATATGCTAAAACTTAAAATATTAAGTTTGCTATTTAACTGACATTGTTTTTATTTATGCTGTTAGCACACACAGTTTTTTCTTCAAATAAGGCTTTTTATTTGGGGGACCTCAAATTGGTATCAGATATTTAGGTGAAATGCAATAGCTTCTCTAATGTACATGATAGAAGTAATAGAAAGAGTTGGCAATTGTATTCTAAATGTAATATTGTGTTTTTATTATAAAGTTCTTTGTAACAGATGCAGCAGATCTAATCCAATTTCCTAGTACTGTATTCTATAGCAAGCAGTTAAACAGCATGTGCAGAACATGGACTACACTCTGTAGTATCTACAAAACACTTTTAAGAACACACATCCAAGGAATTGTATTAGATGTCCAGAAATAAAGATTCCCTTCCTTACTGTTTAGTTAAATTTTACATTGTAGTTCTTTAGATTGAAGAATTCAATTTCTTCTGACTTATCAAGGTTCTATTAAGGCTTCTATTTTACCATCCTATTTATAAATATTTTGTTATTCATTTAGATTATTTTTGACTGAACATATATTGATTAATTTCAACATCAGCATGGCATTTCATGAACATAAATTTGCATTGAGGTTTTCTCTCTTGATGCACACTGTTTATTTGTACTTATGTCTTCATCTTTTTCTCATAGAAACCTTGATCAGCAAGGTTAGGATTTTTAGGTGCAAATATCAGATGAAAAAAGGAAGGTAAAGGTACTCAAATAATGTAAAAAAGAGACATGAAGGTGCTGGTTTATTTAACTAATTCAACAATTTCCTTTTCTTCCATTCCAGTTTTATAGAATTAGAAAAATGTACATCAAATTATCACTCATCAGAGTAAGGAAAAATCATGAAGCTGTTGTGCTTCAAGGCATTAAGCATCTGTACATTTTAAAAGTATGTTTCTATTAGGAGACAATGTCTTTATAGATGCTTAAGTTTCTTTTGATATCCACAGAAACCAGCAAGCAAATCTTGTGTTCATTCAAATGGCAGCCCCACAGATGTGGTGAATTCCTCAATGTCTGGATTTTTCGAGTAGTCTCAGGTTTGCCTTTGGCAAAGTCATCTAACTGTCCCCTCTAGAAAGTAAAAATATTCCATTGGTTTTCCTTTTCCTGACCTTGTTCTTCTAATTGTTTAATAGCTGCAGTCTTGTAACTATGGATGCAGTATAGTTCTGTTTGCAAATTATGTACTTTATCTAGTAACAGAAATTGCTGTACCTTGGAAATTGCACATGATTTGGCTGGATTCAAAGAAAGCAGAAACTCTTTAATTTTGTCAAAGTTCTCACACATCATACCAGTACATTCAATCAAGATCCCCAGTGAGTAATAAATCAGGAAATTTGGAAGGGGCAGGCTAATGCTTTCCCTTTAGCAAGAACACAACTGTGAGCTTTCAGCAGAATCTTCTTCAGAGCAGAGATGAATTGATTTACGAACTCGTATTCATTTCTTATGGATTCACAAACCCTGTGATGGGCATGAATCAATCATGTCGCATCCTTTAACTTAGAAAATAGTCTTCAATTGTTAGCAGCTGAAACCATTAATGGACCTTGGTCTGTAACCTCAAGTTTTCAAACTCAATACCAGTAAGTCAAAGTTAAGTTGTTCTCCCACGTTGTCAGTTTGTTGGGTTTATTGTACCTTTAAAACCTTAAAAAAATTATTTGAAGTAAAAGGTTAGAAACAGTGATGTATTTAACATTTGAAAGTAATGAGTCGGTAATTAAAAAACAAACATCACTTAAATTATCCTTACTTGGACATGTTTCGGAGAACGTTTTGCCCCCATCGTCAGTTATCCGACACAAAATGCATTCTAGATAAACACTAGCAATGTATGGAGCATGGAGTACTACGTGCGATTGGAGGAATTTAGTAACAGTGATGTCAAAATTAATTGGAAAAACTATTTGTAGTTGGTTTATTGATACTCGTCACTTATAAAAAGTAAGGAGTTGAATAACTGCTGATGATGGGGACAAAACGTTCTCCGAAACATGTCCAAGTAAGGATAATTTAAGTGATGTTTGTTTTTGAATTACCGACTCATTACTTTCAAACCTTAAAAACATTTTAATATGGAAGTATAAAGACCAAGTAATAATCGAGATTCAACTGTATTGGAACACCACAGTGAAGCGAAAAATTATTAAATTTTAGATGAGTCGCATTTCTTACACATCTGCTTCACTTTCGTACCTATTTTGAGGACATGTTTCGCAAATCTTCGTTTGCATCTACGGCTCCTGTGGTACGAAAGTGAAGCAGATGTGTAAGAAATGCGACTCATCTAAAATTTAATAACCAAGTAATAAACTTTGAAGTCCCACCATTCAATAATTTTATAAAGAAGTTCATAGTTCTACCACCAGAGAACAGGCCACAGGCAACAATGATGGACAGCCATTGGGCCCACAAGGTTGAAAATGGAACCAACAGCTCCCAAGCTAGTCCCTCAGAAAATAAAAATATGTGATAGTGTGAAAAACCAGCTGCAAGTAGTTTTATAAATTAAGAACTAAAATGTTCAAACATATCATTCAGTTGAGTCTATGTTTTCATCCAGAGTGATTCCCATATTGCAAATTTCCTTGATTCTTTGTATGGTTTTTGGTATACAGGAGTCCCGGTAGTTTTTTCTTAAAGTACTCTTATCAGACATTTACATATTTGTATATTTTTGAAGAAATCCTTTGAAGGCTGGGTGATATACTTTATTGAGTAGAATTCCTGCTTGTGTAAGAGCTGCACACACATAAATGTTAAATTTGTTTGGATTTTGGCTTTTTGAAGAACTTTTGTAATAGAGGTTGCTGCAATTTATTTGCTTGAATTTTGTTCATTTGATGCTTAGGCCTGGAAATATGCTGTTAGATCAATCTCGCTGGTGTTTTCATCTATCAAAATTCTTGATTTGCAACACTGCATAACAGTTCCACTAGTATTTATGAAGTTTTAATTCCTGAGCCAGAACAATAAATCAGCCATTGGACATATTTCCATGGTAAAATCTAGTAATGCATTTGTTTAGTAATATAACAAAGGATTAACACCAGTTTCTAAAAGATAAAACTATATTTAACGTCAAAGTATCTGTGCACTAAGCACTCATTCACTACTGTCAAATCTCTCATAGAACACTGTGACAGTTACCAGAATGTTCTCATTCATGCTGAAACTGCAATTCTATGATTTCTAATAGCTTTGAGCAGAACCATCTCAATTCTCAGAACTATGCATGTGAGGCTACTCCTGTCTCTGTGTGACCTTGGCCTCTGCCTCCATGCAAATAACGACATCTATCACAGCAATAAACTTACATTGATGAACAGCAGATCACTGATTCTGAGAAAAATAAAAGGATATAATGAAATAATTAGGATAGAAATTACTGTCAGTTTTATTGCAAGCAATTTTGTTGTATACTTTCAAGTCCTACACAGTGTTTACTGAAAGAGGTAGTCTCTCTATTTGCATTTTCACAGCAAGCTGAGGACGTTAATTGAAGATTAAGTATTTTATATTGATCAGAAAACTTATAGATTAGAATGGAATAAAACAAAAGAAAAAACTGAGGGATAAGCAGATTATGGTCTTGATTGGGGGAAAAAAGGCGTGTGAAATGCCTTCACAATTTCACACACTGGTATCTTTCTGAAGAGCTTTAGTTTACCCTAAGAAAAAAGGTGCAGATCTAAAAAGTCCTAATTCTGTTGATAAAGACTTCCTCTAGTATGTTCTAACATAATTGGAAATATATATATATATAGTTTCCCTTTTATTATTTGGCTCATGGTGTCCTAATATAAGTTAATAATGAAAATAATTACACCCAAACTAAATGAATAAGGATGACACCCTGGACTTCTAACTTGTACCATAATTATGGGGGCATTCAGTAATTTGAACAATTATATGATAGGATGCTGTATATCGGCTGAATATAATATCCCTATTATGCATTTCATAACAGCAAAACAAAATGACTCTTGAAGAACAGCAAAGTTTTCTTCCAGGCTTGTAGGCCATGGTCTAGTATGATTTGAATATCCCGATGTTTCGCCAAGTGCAGTCCTTGGAAGAAAACTTTACTGTTCTTCATGATGCCAGCCATGAAAACCTCAGGAAATACAAAATGAATCTTACTGATTACATTCCTCATCAAGCTATGTTGCATTAATGAATGAGGTAACCAAATCTGACTCACAGCTGAATTTTTGCTGTGATGGGTCTGTCTCCATTTTTCTGAAGCTGCCGTAAGATATACCACTAAATCTCCTCTTTTTGTCTCTGTTTATGCCTAGAATTGTTAATCCCACTGAACACGGTACTGTCTAGAAAATGGTTGAGTAGAGAAAACCCAGAGTAAAGAGCATTCCTTGCATAATAAGGGGCATGTTTGTATCTAATAGCATACATGTGTGATCTTAATGGAAATGATTTCAGTGAACTAGCAGAATTTGTTCCAACAATGATTTTGTTGCCCTACAGCAGTGCTTCTTGTGTATGAGCTTTTTTCTAATATGGGTTTAATAAAACAAAAATTCAGAATAGACTGTTTCTAGATACAGTAAGTGGATTTATTCTGTCACTCCAGTGTGTGAAAGAATATGCTGAATCTAAAAATTTTCAAGTTACCGAGAGGTTTTCAAACTTTCTGAGAGTAGATTAAAAAAAAAATAACATATTTGTGGCTGTCATCATTTATATTAATGCTATAAACATGAACAATATTATGATCAGCATTAATTTAACTGTTATTAAATTTATGATGAAGATGAATTGATAATCATTTAATTATTTGCTTCCAATGATTTTAAATATAAATTATTAAATTTATTTAGATGTACAGTAATTTTTAGTATAATCTATAATTCTGAATAGCTGGGTACAATGCATTTACATTTAAAAGTTGGCCACCCTGGTAATATCTGCAGTTTGGCTGGTGGAAAAGAGCAGATTAATTTAACTGAAAAGTAAACTACATATGTCTCTTTTAACTACATAAATATATATAAAAAAAAGTTTAAATAATTTCAGATTTAGTTTCACACAGCATAGAGCATTAATACCATATTCATATTTACAATGAAAGGTAATATTGCTGCTAGCCAGATCTTTGTATGAATAACTAAAAAACTCTATGGTATCTGTTGTAGTACTAAACTAATCATAGTAGCACAGTGACTCATAATGTCCATAACAATGCACTCCAGCCTTTGCAGCTAAGTTATCAAAAATACCTTAGCTGAAAAATTACCAAAGTGTTAGTTACAAGATTTTGGATTGAAGATAAAATGAATAAATCTGTGATGTCTAAAACAAAAAGAAAGAAAGTCCAAGAAGTTCCAAAAAGAAAGTCTAGGTTAAAACTTAATTTAAATCAGACTCATGCTCCAAAGCCTGCATTCTTGACTCATATATATAAAAAGGATGAGATGAAAATGTATAAATGTAACATTCAATAACCACAATAAAAATATGTATATATGCTTCATAATATTTATGTGAAAATAGCTGAAGAAAACTTGCTGTTCAGTGTACATATGTTTGCCTATAACTGTGATTTAATATAATTGACACTTTATTATTAGAAGAACAGTACATTAGCATTAATTAAAAGCATCATCATTCTATAATTGTGAATCATAAACGAGGAACTCGCTTTCAAAACTCAATATCTCCATTTGTTTATATTTTATAAGAAAGAATAACTTGACAACAGTTAATAACCACTTTTTAAGAACTGGAAAGAAAATATTACACTTTCTGAGACTATGAATTGATATTAATTTTTTAAAGCAACCATGTTCTTAGAAAGAAATATGTTTCTGGATTAGAAATTAAACCAAGCAAGATAGCTCAGGCTGTAGCATATATTATGTCCTAAGTTTGTGACGTCATGAGTTCGATTCCTGTGGCTGACCTTCCTAACCCATGGCTTTTTTTTTTTTTATAGATTTCCCTGGGGTCGCTAGGCAAATACTAGAAAGAATAATTGCTCTCCCTGAATTTCCTCTCTCCATTTCACCCTTCATCCTGGTTGAGTTCTGCATCGTGGCATAGTGGGCTAGAGCATTGTGCTTTGCTTCCCTATCTAGGAATGCATTCAATATTGAACCCACCCCTGTAGCTTGCAGATTAGTCCCAGGTATAGAACTAGGACCCATTCAGCATTGTGAGGAAATTGAAGAGCTGTGCTAGATAGCAAACCGTGGTCTAGAAAGCCAACTTTTCGGCTGGGGTTGCCGTGATGCTGATCACATCTCCTCCCCTTATTGGATGATTGCCCACCTCTGCCTAGCGTATATAGCGTGTGGGAGCAGTCAGGTTGGCAGGCTCAGCCTGCTTGTGGGCTATTACACCATGGGTTATGTTTTGTCCTGGTTGGCTGTTTCAGAGTTCTGAGTGTCAGTGGCAGTTCAGGGTGTATATGAGGTGCATTTGTTCTGTGTAAGTCCTTGATCTCTCTGTTGGGGAAAGTCTCAGAGCTCCTGGCCCTCAGGGGACATGTAAACCCACAGGAGAAAAGGAGAGCCACCTGCAGGGAGTTTCAACCTGTAGATATTTAGGAATCCTTCCTCTGCTGTCATCTCTTCTCTATCTGGCCACCCTTAGTATTCTTTCACCCCACCTCTTACAGGGAAGGGGTGCTCAATCAGGGCATACTCCCTCCAAACCTTGTCATAATGTCGTAATGTAATTGGAAATTAAAGATAACACAAGACAAAAGCAGAAACATAAAATGTTGATTGCAAAGTGTTTTCCATATACATTTTAGATTAGAAAAGAATTAATTACCCTTTTAAAACATTTAGTTTGTTTTATACATATTTGTGTTTATTTTAATTTTCTTTTTCGTATACTTGAAAATTATCTTATGATTAGCTCAAAAAATGGTATATTTCTAAAAATTCTATGAGATACTGCAATTTTTAAAGTAAGCTCCTCAATTTGGTTAAACATTTAATCACCATTAAAAAGGTTGTGTTCAGTGGTAATTCAGTATCATGACTTATGTTCCTGTATGAAAATGTGTGTTCTTACTGTGTTTCGTCAATCATGGCTAATTTATAAATGGTCTCTGCTGTTTTTTTAATGTGGGGGGAAAAGGTTAGACTTTTCAAAGTTTCCTTAAATAAATGGAATTCATTTTAAGACATTTTGTGCATAAATTCACTACAAGTGTTCATTTTTGCAAAGCAATTACTAAAGCATCAAATATTTTTATTTTGTTAAACATTGTAAAATAAGTGTACTTGATTATTTTGTTGCACTCCAGGTATGTAAGAGCTCTTCATTGCTCATAACACTTCATATGTTTATTAATTCTTGTGGAATTATTTGTTGTGGTTTATTTTTATTTATTACCTTGATTTAATATAGTAAGTTTACTTCATATGTACAGTATATTTATTATTTTCATACCTTTACAGTGAGACTATATTCATAAAAGAGTGAAGACCGTCATGAATTGGATATTGAACAAATAATTTGTATGGCCCTCTCTCTAAAATGTCTCTATTTACAATTATTATAATATTTAATAAAGTCAGTGATGGGACAATATTAATAACACTAAAGATATTTGCACATCTCTTTCTAGAATAAGCAGTATACAGTAGCAACAAAACTTATGTGCCACACTTTATCATGGTTCACACTATTATTTTACATTGAATTTTACTGTTATACTGAAAAATTTCCTCTGAAAGTCTAGATTGTTTAATATGACACTCTAAAATGTTTCCAGTCATTAAATTTGTAGAAGTGAGAAGAGATAATTTTTATAAGCTTGATGGAAATAGCTATGTAATTGAAATTGTGCTATGGAGGGGATTTGGCACGGAGAGATGAGGTGAGAGAAAACAGAGAGTGGCTGTCCCAAGGAGAAATGACAGTGCAGAAGCCAGGGTCCTACACTTTATCAGTTGGAAACTCCCTGATTGGCCAGTACAGTCAGCATTCCACCTTACCATGGTCCAGAAATGGATCCATCAGACCTGGTTCGGAGACCAGAGCCCGTCCTACTGAAGGAGGAAGTTTTACCAATTGTATATCATCCCACCATGCAATGCTGAGACACTTGCCAACACTTCTATCCTGAAAGTGACCACCAGATAAGAGATGACATGAAATGATAATACACATGAAATGGAGGGACAGGAAATTCGGGGTATGTAATTAACCTACCCAGTATTCACCTGGCGACCCAGGAAAATCCTCCAAAAAGCCCATGGATCAGGTAGGTTGGTCATGGGAATCGAACCCAGGCCTCCCGAATGTGGGTCACAGATGAAACCGCCTGAGCCATCCTGCTCAGTTGAAACCACTACTCTTTTTCCATTCAGTCTCCACCATTCTCGAGCTAAGCTGTTGTTATTTTATGTTATGTTTTTTTTTTTTTTTTTTTTTTGCAACATATAATAATAATTTATTGCGGCCAATAGACTCTTACAAGAGCATCTGACACTGTCAATTATCTCTATACAGTCAAAATACAAAATGATCAAAATACATAAGTTGTTTACAAAATATAGAGTTGTTTACAAAAGTATAAGTTATTTAAAAAGATCAAAATGCCTAAATTACGTACAAACCTTATTGTATACATAGGTATACAACTCATTTATACTACATAACATAACATAACACTACAAATTATCAACAATATAAAAGCAGTTGTGTTAACTGATACATAAAATGCATTTAAACTCAAAATACAAACAGTTCAGTAAACCTAATTCAATTTCAACATTTCTAATTCATCTCTTTTTCCTTTATGTCCCATAATAGAGGAATTAATGTGAAAATTGCAATGACATGTTTTTGAAAACTAGCTATTTTCCTGAGTTTTCTAAATCTTTGAAACAGTTTCTCTGATCATTTGTTATTTCCTGATATTCCAGTATTCAGTTGACAATTCATTATACTTCAGGCTTGGAGGTATATTCCCAGCAAGGTTTACACTGTTGCATATCTTATTGATCTCTCTCAAGATTATGCTAATAGCAATAAGCCCAGCACATACAGAAAGGAAAAGTTTACCTCTCTGATGACTGCAGAAGCCAAATACACTACTGATTGCTTGTGCATCTCTCAAACCAGCCTAACTGCCTGGTGAGAGACCAGAAGCCATATCAAGTCTGACATAAGTTAGTTATACTGGCAATGCATTAACTTCCCTCTCAAGCAACAGAAAGAGGTTCGAACTGGCACACTCTAATTCAGTAAATGAATTTGTTTCAGTTGACAGGTTTCGCCAAACTTCACTGCCATAAGGATTCCTTGAATGCATTAAGCATTTCTCAAATTGTATTTTATATTTCATTGGATATCATTGTGGTGACTCCTCCAAAGTACATTGTTGGTTTAGAGATACTTTTTTGTGACCACTCCAGTGATTAAAATTTACAATCGTAATGCTTCCTTAAATGAATAAGAGCATTAATTGCAATTTTATTTGTTTCACTAAATAATCTCCCCCAACAGTTTATTAACTAATATGCATTATTAATATTCTGATAGTTAAATCCTTAACTCTGGATTTTCTAAAAAATGTTAGATTGGATTGGTTTATGCTACGGAGGGGAAATGGCACAGAATTCCAGTCTTTGTCTTTTGTATCTATGCCCCAAGTGGGGCATATCCGGAAAGAAGGATGAAGGTGGAGACAGGGTGGCTATACCAAAAAGTCATGACAGTGCAGAGGGCAAGGTCCATACAATAAAAAACATGGTGCAAATTTGTTACATTCTTATTTTGTTTCACTAAATAGTCTTATAGTTATTACTTGCTCTCCCCAACTGCATATTAACTGAAAGGCATTATTAACATTCTGATGTTAAATCCTAAACTTTGTATTTAAAAAAAAAAAAATGTTAAAGAGGCAGATCAAAGCAATAACCTGTTTTACCAAAAATTCTTTTGAAAATCAGATGATAAACTGTTCAGACCAAAGTAGTACACATTGTTTTATATCAACCAGTGTTACATTGCATAATGTGTTGTTTCCATTATTTATTTTTATATAGCTTCCACAAACCAGTTATATCAAAGTTTATTTTTTATCTACTCAAGTTAATCAAGATAAATATTTGCAGAAATGTTTCATTATACATTTAGTAAAACTGAAGACGAAGGCGATGTGCCTTTGAAATCGATCTTTTCTAAAGAAGAAGGAATTATCAACTTCTTAAGTTAAGTGGGGACTCTGTTACAAATATTTTTATTTGTGTAATACATTTAACTGTTACAGATTTGTGTTCATAGTAAAAGAGAAAACTGATATTTCAGTGCAAAAAATGTGTTGCATTCAGAGGTCCTTTTCTTTAAACAGTTGTGTTCCTAAATATGTATTTGCACAGTGAGTGTACATAAACAAAAGTTAAAAGAGTTTTACTAAGACCTTTTAGCTCCACTTCTATTTAACTACTAAGATTATAATACATAACTTACAAGGTATGGCATAGAATGTTATCTTCTAGTGAAATACAACACAAGGATTTTAACTTTCTTATGAATATTGCAAACAATTTTATGGCATATCCTAGAAGTTTGCTGGGATATATGAATTAAGTACTTTTGCTGTTAACTTGGGAATATCAGTGGTGCAGATGTCTGAATATTGTGATCAAGTCCTGTGACAATGATTTTTGTGTTCCATCCACTGATTATCATTGCACAATATGATCACAAATTTACCAATTTATTTACTATGTGAGCATATCATCATAAGGTTCTTATTATTTATCGATGTGTTAAGATAACTAGGATCTCTAACATCTATATGCAACATATTATTCAGTCATTCTTTTTCTGTTTAATTGTTCAGTACTCATCAATGTTATTCCACAATTTATTTAGTTATCTTTAATAACTTCTGGCTTGACCAGAAATGACTGCAACTTCCTTATTCTAAATGAAACACCCCATATTTTTTGTACATTTTTGGATAGTATTTTTCAGTAACTTTTCAACTAGTATCCACAACAGACAATATAAGAATAAAAAAGAAAAATACTAAGGTAATTCACCTTCTAATTACTGTGTTCAAACAGGTAGCCCTCAGCTACTTGACAGTATAAAAGTTGATCATAGAAATCATATTAGGAATGACTTCATTGCATCCATTATTTAATGCTCCAGATCTTAGTTGCTGGGTCTATCTCGATATACCTACTACTGTCATCAAATGGCCTCACAAAACTCCAAAGATGATAGATCTGGGACTCCTACCAATCCATTCTTGTGGAAAAACCTGGAAATAAAACTGATGAAAAATCTGTTCAAAGTGAGGTGGAGCTCCATCTTGTTGGAAAATGTTATTTTTTGGTAGTTGATGGTTGATTGGATGGGGAAACAAGTTTGCAATGGCTAGTACTACTTGATTTCAAAGCAACTACAAGTAGCTAGTAGCATTTACAGTTTCTGTGTATGCTACACATGGTTCTCCTCCATCATTATGGACTTATGTCTGACCAATGTAAGCAACTGTCTGTTGACAAACAAATCCAATCCAGTAGAATGTGGTTTAAAAGAATCTACTGTCTTAGAAAAATAGCATTGTTGTTAATGGGCTTCATCATTAATTCACAAAACTGCAATTTTTTTTTTTATTAGGATTGTCCTGTGAAAGTGATCAAAAAGTTGAATTTTGTATTTTCTACAGCACTTCGAAAAATTTTAATCATATAACTTTGGCTTATACTGAATTCTAATGTCAATATGTTGTAGATACTTCTAGATTTTCGTACACACAGAAAACATCCAATGATATTCTCATTAGCTGCACTTTTCAGGTGACCTGATCTTGAAGTCCTTTACTCTTTAGGTTGCCGTAAATTTTCCTACAATCTTTGTCAACCTTATAGAATTGCAGCTTGATCTATATGCATATTATTAAACAAATTTGCAGACTCACAAGAACATTACCCATCTACACACCAATCATTAAAATCAGAATCCTTTATCCAATAAGAGGTACCGAGCCCAAATCTCAGTCAGTGTGAGTTAGCAAGTTATCTGGATAAGGTTTTTTATTATTATTTTTTTTTGGGGGGGGGGGAGTTTTACCTTATTCTGGAACATGAATGTTGGATAACTTAAAGCTCTATGAACTCTGGCCTCATTTGAACATAATTTCACTCATTTCATTCATTGTCTGATATGACTTAAAGTTGTAGGACATTAACTGCTCCCCCACAAAAAAAAATACCTTCTTAAAAACCATGATCAATAAGTGTAGTGTTTAACGCCTGCTTTTACTACATACGGCACCGCAGGCAGTGACACTGATGATACATGAGATGAAGATGGAGCACCGGATGGCGGGGGAAACCGGAGGTCCCGGAGAAAACCTGCCCCATTGCCATGTTGTCTACCACAAATCTCACTTTGCGGTCGCCTGGGATCAAACCCGAGCCGCCTTGGTGAGAGCCAAGCAGTCTAACCACTGAGCCACGGTGCGGCCTATGATCAATAAGTCCTGAACATGAAAGACAAATGCTGGAAGCACTTCTCTGAATGCAAAGTATTGTTACGACAAGCAGCTTAAGAGGAATCTCAAAATCAGGGGTGTACATCAGAGTTTCAAACCATGTCCACTTGCAAATATATCCCGAGGAATGAGGCTAATTCAGATTAAATGCAAATTGAAAATATTTGAACATACAAGAGATTATGGTATGGTAATGGAATCTTTTTTATTTTTAAGTTTACCATAATCATGCTAAATGGTCCATATACTGAACAGATGTATGGTGATATCACATTTATCTCCAGCAAGAAAAAGTACCTCTGCACTATCTTTATGTCAGGACATTTCCTGATGTGTTTCTATTAATGCAGAATGAAGAGGTAGTGTTGAATTTTCTACACGTTCTCCAGACCTCATGCCACTGAACTGTGTTCAGGGCAACATAAAGACAAACTTTATATCACAAAACTATCAACAGTGAAAAGAGAAATTCAACCCCAATTCAAGCGAAATAACTTTTAATGTTTGAAAATCCATTCACATTATCATTCTTTAATAGTCATCACTTTAAATATTGATAATCCTGTCCAATTAAACACAGAGCAATATTTGCTTTCCAAAAATGGTATCCCATTTTAACACATCCTGTGTAAGAGGTGAACACAAAATAAACACCAATAAATCTGCAAAAAGAATATAGAAGTAGTGTTCCTGTATGATCCTTTAATCACGATTGGTAGTTTTAATACAGCTTCATTGAAAACATATAAAAACAGCATTGCTTTTCTTTTCCTCAGTTTTAAAATGTTCATTACTGCAGGAAATCAATAAAGTTTCACAACAGAGCATAGAGAAATAAAAGTACATGATAATGCTAAGTATTTTGCAACTAAATGTCTCTCCAAAATTACATGTAATAACAGTTTATTTACAAGCTTTCACAGCAAAGCTTCAATGATATACAACTTATATATTTAAATATTGTAAAAAAGCACTTCCTTAAGTAACCATTTAGTTGCATAATTCACCAATGTGAATTATGCTTTTCAACAACTTTAGTAATAAAATCATTATGGCTGGCATAAAGCTTCAGTTCCTTATCAATATCCATCCACCGAACTTTAGCTGCATCATCACCTGCACATAATGTGAGTGCTCCCACTGATGTTCCACTCTCATCATGAAAATTCATTGCAACTGTTTCAATCCATGCATTATCTGTATTTCGATGATCATCAACATATCCACGATACACTTCTTCTCCTCTATCAAAGAACTTTTCTATCATTGCTTCAGATTTCTCTTTTTGAGTATTGTCACTTTCCAAAATGTTTAAGGCCTCTTCCATAAACTCTCTTTTCAGAGTAGACGTGACCATTTCCCCTGGATCTACCATACCTCCAGGGATTGCCCACTCTCCAGTGTCTCTTCTTTGAATAGCAACAAATTGCAGTATTGATTGAGCAGACTGTGGATGAGAGACTTTTTCACCATTATCATTTCTCTTCCACCTAGTAACTATTGGATCTGCAGCATGGTTTGGACCCCATCTACCTAGACAACCACGTCCTTTAATCCCTGTACGTCCCAATGGATTGTGAGGAACTGAATTTATAACCATATACTCTCCCACATGGCTCTGTCTATTGATTTTGCCATCCACAGTATTCCATTTTGGATGAAAATTACCATCTGTTATATCAGGATCTGCCCATTGTTGATTTAAAATATATGGTGCGGTGTAATCTGGTGGGCTATATTCATTCCATTTTACTTCCCAGGGTACTTTTTCGTCTGGAACTTTCAGGCGTTTAACTGCGTTATTTGTTCTAGGATAATATTCACTTCTTGCTTTTTGGTGAAGCATTCTTAACACTAGTGTTTTTCCTGCAGATGTCATACATCTGAAAATAGATAAACATTATGACAGTAACTACATTTCACTAAATTTCTAACACTTTATTTTTAATTTGGAAGGTTATGGATGTGCATTAGTGCGATTGTTGTATGGAATAGTCATTTCTGTTAGACATTCAATGATAGGCGAACATATTTCAATATTATTACATCTATAACTATTTTTCAACTTGGACATAAACACTAAATATAATACGATATTATAACAAAACTCACGTGCTCTTATGCGACAAATGCAGCTGCAACGCTGGCGCCTTATGGCAAGTATAGCCAATATTACATAAGGAAAATTGCACAAATAAACACGGGAAACTGCAACAGATTGTCATGGTTAAATTTCCTTGTATTGTCACACATGTGCGATGTAATATATGTAACTATTGGGTATCAACGCGCAAAATAAAATGGTTATATACGCATAGAAGAATTTCCAATGTTTCCCAAATTAATGTTTTTAAGATAGCTGTTTATTTTTCCTCTTGCAAGATTGCATTCCGGCGATTTAATTTATACGTCATCAAATTTCCGATTGTCACTATCACTGTAGTGTAGAAAGAATCATGGCGGCGACAAGTATTAGCTTTAAGTGGTTAGATATTCTAGAAAAAGAATTTGACAAGGCGTTTGTGGATTTGGACATTATGATTGGTATGCAAATTGTCAATAATTTCATTAATTAGAACAAAACATTTAGATCTGAGCTAATGTTGGAACCGCAGATTATGCAAAGACAACCTGAGTTTGACAGGTGCACATCAGCATGCGATATTTCATATGTTATGAAAAACATGTATGTATTTCGATATTTTCGTTTTAAATGCGGTGTCCATTATTCTATAAAAGCATACAGAAGATAATTTTATAAGCATGAAGTTTCTTTTTAACCAGGTGAAGTATATCTGGTTGACACCTAACCTCCACACTTGAGATTGATCTGTCACTTGAATTGGTTCTAGCTTTTAATATCGGTCTTCATATAATACTCTGTTAATACGGTTCAGCAAAAATACATTTTATGGTAGTATTCGGGCGAATGATCCTCAGTAAAAGTAGAATTAATGTATTCTTTAACTAGTTTGAGAAATACATGGTTTTTGACACTTGCCCAGCAGACTAGAGCTGCAGCAGAATATCAAATGCGCTGTAAAAATTAAGAAAAGTAATATATTAGGAAAAATCCACATATACATTTAAATCTTTGGAATTCAACAAAAACTTTTGTATAGATTTCAATATTTATTAATTTTGAAACAAATAGTTTAGTTTCCATTGATGTAAAAAAAAGCACTTAATGTTTCTTGCTAGTTTTTTAATATGTAATGATTACATGCTGTACATCTCCAATAGAATAATTTTACAAATGGTTTCATGCCTGTTTTTTGTGCAAATAAATATTTTAATATATTCAGTTGTTAACATTAATGTTCACAGAATTAATACTTTTTGGTTTTATTATTGAAGGTGATATAGATGCTGAGGATCCAGATGTGGTATACACAGCCCGTCAGAAAATGGCAACTTTAAGTTCGTGCTTTGCCCAACTGACACATAAGGCTCAGACCATCTTCCAGAATAGTGCCAAAGTGGAGGTAAGTTCCATATGAATGATCTGTACTACTTTAAACTGAAAGTGAAGAATAGAGCATAAATGTGACATACAGAAACATTCTTGGTAAGATAGAATACTGATAATGAGTTATTTTGAGGATGGTACATTACCCATTGAATAAGTTCTGTTATGAATTTACTTTGACATTTAAAATGCACCTCTACAGAGTCATTTATTTGCTAAATCATTTTCAAGTTGTTAGACCCTTTTATTGCATGCCAAATGAATTAATAATAAGCTTTTCAAGTTATTACCAAAATATTGTTTTGGTATGTTTACCAAATATGCTTTCTTAACTGCCATTCTTTTAAGTATCATTGTAGTCATAAATTGAATCTATATTGGACTGTCAGTCTGAGTGGCACAGCTGGTTGGGCACTGGCCTTCTTATCTCAAGGTTGTGAATTCAAACCCATCCCAGGCTAATGGCTTTTAAGTGTGCTTAAAAACCACAACCCCTTGTCAGTATATTTACTGCCATGTAAAAGAACTACTGCAGATCAAACATCTGCCCTGGCAGTGCTGAATATGATCCTGCCAATTGACTCAATTGTTAACAAACAAAATAATTTTTTATTGGATTACCTTTTGTTTTGATGTCAATGATTAAGGTAAAAAATAAATGTGAGGAAGTGGTTTTACAAAGAATTGTGTATTTATTTTTCCCTAGATGTGCACATTCATGTTTTAGTCTTAAAATGAGTATGAGATGAGCATAGGTAGTCAGACCATTGTAAGCTTAGTGAAACTATGTTTCATGGCTTATATATTTAATATATGGAAGTGTTAAGAGAGCATGTGTATGATGTTACGTGAAATTAGGTAATTTCAAATAAGTTCCATTTCACCAGCTCAAATAAGAATCTAAAGCACATGTGGCAGTTAAAACTCTTAAAAGACAAACTAGCCTGAAAAATAACAGATTTTCTTTCACTTTGCAGCGTCAGATCTCAGCTTACATTTAATCGGAATATTTGTAATATCCAGGGAGAGCATTTGTTAAAGGGTTGTACTAGAATACTGTATATAGCAGATATATTTTAAATTCCTTGTATGTTATTGATTAAAACTATGTGCACACATCATTTATTACAATTTAAATACATTTTATTTTAATATAATTTTGAGTCGAACTAATACTCAATGCTCCACTTATTGCTAGTATCTACCTAGAACGCGTTTCATTAGGGTCTTCCTAACATCATCAGCTGCTGTCGAATAATGGACGTCAGTTCGGTGAACTCCTCGGAGGTGATAGGTGCGCCTCTGTCTGTATCTTGATGAACTTAAAATTTGGGTTTTCTTCAAAGGTAGTGTCAAAATTAAACAATTTTCTTTCATGTTTCTTTATGAAGATTTTTTCCCACATATTTTTAATAAGTGACTTTCTCATTCTA
Organism: Mantis religiosa; assembly: GCA_030765055.1. Classification (NCBI taxonomy): domain Eukaryota; kingdom Metazoa; phylum Arthropoda; class Insecta; order Mantodea; family Mantidae; genus Mantis; species Mantis religiosa. The sequence goes on along the minus strand of CM060958.1, from coordinate 54,105,043 downwards.
TATCATGATTCTCCTTCCAAAAATGGTACGCTACCGCCAATTTATCTATTTCTTTGTTCCTGATGTTCCTAAAATGCTCTTTAAGCCTAATGTTCAAGTTCCTTTTTGTTTTTCCGATGTAAAAGTTGTCACAGCCCTTGCAATTTATCTGGTACACACCTGACATTTTATTTTATTGATTAACTAGCAGAACCCGCAACTCTGCTTGCATTATATTATCCTGGTTGGTTCTTTTCTAATAGTCTGTCACTCCATCTTTCATTTCTCTTGCTGTCTTCTTTCTTCATCCATGATTCTCTCCCACTTTCTCTCTACCTTTCTCTTTCCCCTTGCATTTTACCCCTTTCTCCATTCCTGTTCTGTCTTTCATCCTCCTGTGTCTCCTCTCCAACTCTTTCTACTTTTCTGTGCATTTATATGCTATTGAATAACAGTGCCTTTGCTTTATGGAAGGCAGCTAGTAGTGGAGTCTGCATACTCGCAGTCCATGGCCTTGCCTCAAAATAAGGTTCTGTATTAAATAAACTGGGACAGTCCTGAAAATGTGCCTGTTTTTAATAGTGATGTGAATGAACTTTTAAGTTTTAATAAATTATGACCAATAGTCTTTTAATATGAAATAGCTGTACTTTTAACAATGTGTTCATTCATTACTTTCAAAGGTACTGTATTTTGAAAACCAATAATAAAACTGGTTGATAATGATTATCTGGGCTTGTGGGCCATGGTCTAGTGGAAAATCTTCTTCCAGACGTTTTGTTTGAAGAAGATTTTCCACTAGACCATGGCCTACAAGTTTGGATAATTATTATCTACCAAATGACTTCAGCCATGAAAGCCTATGTACTTCAATAATAAAACTGCTTTTCTGGGATGTTAATAAAAATTAAAAATTAACAATGCCCCTTCCTTATGCTTGCAATGTGATTGGAACTGTACAATTTCTTTTGGTAAGCAGTTTACATATGTACATGATCTCATGTGTTGCTTCACATAGCTTTACCCATTCTTCAAGATACTGTGACTATGTGGGCCCGTGGAATTAAAAGTCCAGGTTACAAACACTAAAAATTGCTCTTTATTTCCATAGAAACACAATTATGTCACATACAACTTGCAAAGTCATTGACCACAAGCAAAGTACACTTTTACAGCTGTTCACGCGCACGCGTCCAATTACTGACTGACTGTGGCAGGTGGGCTCCCTTTTTATAGATTACTCACTATCCAGAACGTTCTCAAACAATCAAGACAGCGCTAGAAGAAAGACAAACTCTCTAGAAATTCGCCTCCTTCCCCCCACTGTTTCGGTGAGCTTTTATCTCGGCATTGCGCTGCCTGTCTCTTTGAATGCCTCACCGTGCCACCTTGTTGCAACAATGCATTCGCAACAATACTATACTTGAAAGCTTGCCTTCTATCTCCTTCATATAAATGGAGATGAATATTTATAGAAATGGTTTCCTTATATATTTCCTTGCAGGTATAATGGGAATATGGGAATATAATAGGATTAAGCAATAGCCAGATCTTTTAAGAGCTAGTCTCTTTGTGTGGCTTCGAAATTTTATTCTCTGTGTATGTCCAGGGAGTGGGGAGTAGAATAAAAGAGACCATTTAAAAGCAACCCATGGCATAAAGGCTGCTAGCAGGCCAGAGCCTACCAAACCGACTGCCAGCCTTACGCACGCATGTAAAGGCAGAGATGGGTGATCATCCAACTGATATGAGGAGTAGATGCAAAGCATTACATTTCCCAGCCTAAAGTTGGCTTTATACCAGGGTTCGTTACCTGACATATCTCCTCAGTTTCCTTGTGATGTTTAGTGGGCACTGGTTCTATATGTGGGACTTAAGATCTGCAGCTCCCAGGGGTTGGATCGATCCCAGGCACTTTCTGTGGCAGGGAACCCAAGAACAACATCTAGCCCAGTATGCCATGGTGCAGGACAGAGACCATTTAAGAATGGTATAAAGTATTGGAAAATTAAAACCAATAACAAGGAATATCTTGGAAAAGTTTAATCCTCTTTCCCCCTTCTCCTCCCCCAAAATATATTTGACATAATTTGTGCTTTAACTTTTGTTTGTCGTAAGATTTTGTCTATCTTTTATGGTGTACAAGTTATGTAAAAGTCAGTTACAATGAAAAAGACTTCAGAGGCTGTTCTCAGAACATTTAAGATGCACATTTAATTTGCCATAATATTTTAAATATACTGTATTTTAATCAAAATTGTAAGAGCCATTATTGAGAATATTACAATTTTGAAACATTTTCTATGTAAAGGCTAGTTTGGAGTGGCGGGATGTTCTAGAAAGTCTTCATATTCCATCCCTGGAAGATGGAGAATTTGAATAACCAAGTTCAATATTTAACCAACTTTTTGTTTTTGCATTATGCTGTTCATATGCACACTTTTACACACAAATGATCTTTTTTTCTAAAAATATTTTTCTAAATTTAGGAGACTCAAAACACATTTTTCCAGTTAAATCTTTGTATCAAATCTTTTAGGTGGTACCTTCTTGACTTACTATGTACTTGATAAAGAAAGTAACAATTAGTATACTTTCTTTAAAATTCATCCTATGAAATGTTGTACACAAAACTTCTTTGTCATCGTAAAAGCTATTTGTAGTCGGTTTATTGACACTTGTCACTTTTTTGTATTATTGAGGGACTAGTTTCAAAAGACATTGTCTCCATTCTCAACAGTTGAAAATGGAGGTAAATGGCCTTTGAAACCAGTCCCTCAATAATATAAAAAAGTAAGGCAACTACAAATAGTTTTTACAATTAATTTTGACGTCACTGTTACTTAATTCCTCCAAACACACATAACTATACCATACTGCCTATTTTCTGATACATGCAGAGTTTCATAATAATCAGTTTGGCATTTCTTGCCTGAAAAGTGAAACAAGTTTTTAAATATGGTTTTTTGCTTCATTGTTGTCCATCTTACACATTAGTATGAATTATCCATCTAAAATTGAAAGTTATTAGGTAGAATTTTGCTCCAGTTTTTTTAATTATATTTATAGGTATAATTAAATAACTAATAAATGTAGCTAGAGAAAAGCAAAAATTATACTAGGATTTAATTATCTTTTACAAATAAAATATAAATATTTTTATTATACAAAGTAAAATATTAAACTCTATTGGAATTGAAACTCTGCTATTTAGAAAGAATTACCATCACAAAATGAGCTCATCTAAATGGAGAAAATAACCTCAAATGTTTAGAGAAGATTTCAAGATCTACAAAAATAAAAACATAGAATCAAAGAAACTCAACATTCAGTTTAATACATTAATTTTGTTAATACATATTAATAATTTTGTAAATAACCGAAATCACAGGTAATTTCTAAAGTTGTTACTTGCCATGATAAGTTCTTAGCAACAAATTGCAAGTAGTGTGCTACAAGATAGGTTTAAAATTGTGTGTTTTCTTTTTTTGATCAAAAGTAGTTTAAGCAGAATAGTCATTACACAGAAAAATGAAGCTAGTCACAGTGAAGCAACAAATGTTACACAAATAAAAATATTTGTAAACAATCTCCACTTAACTTAAGAAGTTGATGTTAATACTTATAAAGAAGAAGGAAGTATTAACATCAACTTCTTAAGTTAAGTGGAGATTCTTTTACAAATATTTTTATTTGTGTAATAAGAATAGTCATTGTTTTACCAAAATGAGAATAAAAGGTCTAATGCCAAAAGAGAAGAGAGTAAATGTCATTTATCTGAACACGGGTCTGCCTTACCGAGACTTTTCTTATTTGTTATAAAATACAAAATAACAAAAATTTCTACTTTGTTTATTTCTGGTGCACAAAATAATGTGTTCATGTGCAAAGAGAGGAGTGAGAAGCAGATAAAATGAGAAGAGAGAGCAAAGATGTTGGGAAAGTAAAGGAGAAAGATAAGGAGAGTGACGGAGAGGATAAGACAGAGAGAGAATGAATGCATGTTTTTATTGCAACTCATATTACAAGTACTTGAAATTATCAAGTGAACTTTAAGTGGCATACATATCTAACAACTGTCCTTGAACTGATAGTGTTATCTCTTCCCAGCTAAAATTTCATGATACAAAACCATTGTATAAGAAAACTGTATTTTCTTTAATAGATTAAAAAATAAACTACCCATGGTAGCTCAATGGGTAAGGGCAACTGTGCGGAAACCATGAGATCCGTGGTTGAAATCCCGGCCATGGCATTGAATTTTTCAGGTTGACTATCTATACAAATTTATAAACCGTAAATAGTGTTTATTTGGAATGGAATGCATTTGGGAATACAATTTCTTCATGATTGGCATATCAAATTTCACAGTATGATAAAGAGAACAGAGGAAAGTCAAGAACACAGTTAATCATTGTAAACATTTTAACTAATGCTGCTTTAATTCTATAAACATTAAAGGTATGCATGACACAACTCAACTTGCTTCAGTATAATACATATAGATAATGGTGTAGCCACTATTTGGCTCTGCAAGGAATTTAACATTTATAGGTTTATTGTAGAACATCTGAGCATGTTAATGGCAATCAACTGTTTAGAGAAGAAGAAAAAGAAATAAAGAAAAAGGAAATAAATAACTGCTGCATATTAAATATACAACTTAGAAAAGCACTTGATGGTACATTTTGAATTTGGTGGAGACTGAAACAAAATTAAAGGAAATTATTAAGATCCTATTAAACATTTTAGTTAATTGATGGAAATTGTTCATTTCCCCACACTAGCCGTATATAGGCTAAGGTTTTTGATAGATAGAGTCAACATGAAAAATTCAATGCCATGGCTGGGATTTGAACCACGGATCTACTGGTTTCCGTCCAGTCGCTCTAACCCATTGAGCTACCATGGCCAACTTGCTGTCACGACATTAAATTCTCCATATGACGTATATTTTCCCGGTAGACCACTAGGGGCTCTCGCATTCGAGATACACTGTTTGTGGCGACTTAATATCATAAGTACTTGAGTCCCAGGCTTCATCATTTAACTCTTATTATTTTAGTTAATTGATGGAAATTGTTCATTTCTTCACCCTAGCCGTATATAGTCTAAGGTTTTTGATAGATAATCAACAACAGTGTATCTCGGATGCGAGAGCCCCTAGTGGTCTACCAGGGAGATATACAAATTAAATGGAGAATTTAATGTCGTGACAGCAAGTTGGCCATGGTAGCTCAATGGGTTAGAGCGACTGGATGGAAACCAGTAGATCCGTGGTTCAAATCCCGACAATGGTATTGAATTTTTCATGTTGACTCTATCAAAAACCTTAGCCTATATACGGCTAGTGTGAAGAAATGAACAATTTCCATCAATTAACTAAAATAATAGTTAAATGATGAAGCCTGGGACTCGAGTACTTACGATAGTAAGTCGCCACAAATGGTGTATCTCGAATGCGAGAGCCCCTAGTGGTCTACCAGGGAAATATATGAGTCAAATGGAGAATTTAATGCCATGACAGCAAGTTGGCCATGGTAGCTCAATGGGTTAGAGGGATTGGACGGAAACCAGTAGATCCATGGTTCAAATCCCAGCCATGGCTTTGAATTTTTCATGTTGACTATCTACCTATTAAACATGTTTAACTGTTACATGAGCTTTGGAAACATAAAACTTTTTGTGTATTTTTTTTTTTTTTTTAAATTTAAATTTAATCCTAGGGTATATAGAATTTAGTTATCATTCATTTTTCAGGACAAGGGAAAGCTTTGGAATAAACCTTATCCAGACAACTAACCCTGACTGAGATTCGAATTCGCGATCTCTTGAACATGCGACAGATATGCGGGCTAAGAGTGCTTTAAGAACGGTTTCACCAAGGCGGCCCGGGTTCAATCCCAGGCGACCGCAAAGTGAGATTTGTGGTGGACAACACGGCGTTGGGGCGGGTTTTCTCCGGGACCTCCGGTTTCCCCCGCCATCTCATTCCACCGGTGCTCCATCTTAATCTCATGTATCATCAGTGTCACCGCCTGCGGTGCCATATGTAGTAAAAGCGGGTGTTAAACACTACACATTTCATTTCATTTAAGAACGGTTTGATCAATTTTAAATTTGGTTGAAAATGTGTAAAATTAAGGATGATATGCATGAAGAGATTTCTAAAAATATACAATTGTTTTGGATTATTTCCCCAAATATTCATAGTGATAAATACTACTGGTGGATTATTACTGTCATAAAATGTAACTGAAATTTTTCATAATTTTTTAAAATGTTAATTTGTTTATACATGTACCCACTTATTATAATAATAAGATCGAGATATCAGTGATGGAAAAATACAGCAGTATTACCATATTTACTGCAGTTGGCATCCTAGTGATGATGGTAGTTCAGATACTGCTGTTTCAGTGGTGTGGTGACTGCCACAAATACAAAGGCACCAATATGAAGGAAGTAGTGTTTCTGCAGTAATAGTATATCTCTACTGTAAGTACAGGAATTATTGCAGTCCCCCAAAAATTCATTAAAGTGTACAGTTGAGTTAAAAGTCCAGAACTAACTGAATAACTTTCTAATCATTTGGCTGATTGACACACTACTTGGTGTGCAGAGATGGTGATTTGTACAAACTCAAACATTATATTATACAATTAATGGAAATTAATTGTTCTTTCACACTGGCCGTGTGTAAGCTAAATTGTGGAAACGTAGAGTCAGAGTGAAAAATTCAATGCCATAGCATTCCTAAGTGGTTGACCGGAAAAATACGAGTCAGTTGGAGAATTTAATGTCATATCGGCACGTTGGCCATAGTAGCTCAATGGTAGAGCGGCTGGACGGAAACCAGAAGATCCGTGGTTCAAATCCCGGCTATGGCATTGAATTTTTCATTCTGACTCTACGTTTCCACAATTATATTATACATTTTTGGTTAAATGGAACAAACCCCCTCTTTATTGAATTTGGACAGTACTCATCAATAGTGTTTTAACAAGTACCCACATGGATAATGTAGTACAATTAATTATATTTACATAAAAAAAAGAGGAATAAGTTAATTGAAGTAAAATATTTTTTATTTTTTCACTCTGTGATTTGACTTCTGCTTGTTTGAATATCAGTACTGATCAAATATAAGTTCACAGTGGGTCCACATGCAGGGTTCACAGAAACTGAGTGGTATTGTTGAAATGTATTTTTGGTCCTTTCTTTAGAGAAACACTAAACACTGCCAAATACTTTGTTACTTTGAAGTCAAGTAGCCTTGCAAATTTGTCTCCACACCCAAAAATGACATTTTTCCAGTAATTTGTAATATATTTTAATTTTACATTTTACAATTTTCTGTGTTGAGATGCCAATTTTTAATAATTTATAAATATTTAATATAGTTTATGATTTGTGCCAAGCTGTGTTGTGCTGTGACCAATTTGTAGTATACAACAGTTTAATAATGATCTTTTAACTTCTTTCTCCAGCTTAACTAAAGTCGGCAAACACAAAAGATTTATCTCATGATTATGGTCTCGGATTGATGTTTTTGTTTCTCCTAAATTAGTGAAATAATAATCTTGTATTGCTTTAAAGATTTTTTACTTCACAAACACAACTAATAAATTGAAAATCACAACTTTCCACAACATTCTCTGAAACATGTCTACCTCGCTGAGAGAGATAATTTCTAGTCTCCAGGAAGTGTATTCGTCTCTATAATAATCACTCAATAATTAGTTATGTATCAATGTTTCATCGCAACTGTATGTCTGTCGTTTTTCACTTATATTCACAATCACTTTTATAGTAACTACACAAACATTTAACATTTTTCAAATTTTAGCCATCACAAAATTTATAAACAACTTTTGTTTGGGGCTAATCATAAATAATAGTTTCAAATTGGAGCTCCAGCTGACTTTCGACTGATTGTCAGTATTTAGACCACTTTTTCCACAAAAGTGAATAGATAGGGGCGATCACATAGATTAGTGAACAAGACCGCATATTTGTTACTTTTGGAGGACTATTTGTAGGACCGTTGAGACAAACCCAGGCATATCGAATAATGAAAAGGTTGTGAGACATTTCTAAATTCTCCTTAATTATATCTTAAATGTTTTTAAGACAGACTGTCATATTGTTAAGCAGCTGAGAGCTACCAGTTGAACCCAAAATTTAGAACAAAACTATATTTGCTTTTCGTTTTTATTCTTTTTTCCCCCATATTGTGGATAATTGAAAAATACTGTTTGGATTTTTAAAAATATATAGAGTGTACTATTTAAAGTAAAAAATTAGAAGTAACAAAATATTTGAGTTCTCTGAACATAACATTATTTGAATGCTGCGGGACCTGTAACTATTCCTGTAGAATCTACCAAGGAAGCAATTAATTTTCGACAAAATTACCACAATCCAAATAGCCTTTAAGTGGAACTTTTTGTTTTTGAAATTCTTGATTTTCTCAAACATGGCTCTGATGACCGATTAAAATATTGTAGGTTTAAGCCATTTGTATGACAAAATGTTTGCGAGTAGCCTGTGAGGTTTTTTACATTCTAAATCATATAATTGCTAAGTGATAAGGAGTAAACAGTATCTTACTAATAAATAAAATGGTTTTGGGCATTAACTATTTCTGAGATATTCATTATTATTGGTTTGAATTTACAAAAACTTAGTTTTTTTCAGATAGTAAATACTATTCTTTTTTCTTGTAGTCATGCAAAGAATATGAAATTTTAAAGCCACGATATGAATGAATAAATCAATTCCTGTAATTTCTTAAGTGGAACATAGGGCCTTCTGAACCGTGCAACCTCGAGGCCCGTAGGCAGTCGGTTGAGAATCAGAGGTTTCTGATCAGAGAGATTCCAGGATGAGGGATCAGCCCAATGCCGGAAGTGAAATATGGGTGATAGGAAAGATAATGATGCAACAATTGGTGGAATGCTGGTGGGGGAAACTGGAGGACCCGGAGAAAATCCGTCCAGTGCCACATTGTCCACAAAATTCACTTTGTGGTTGCCTGAGATCGTACCCGGGCCGCCTTGGTGACAGCCAGGCGGTCTAACCACTCAGCCATGACGAGGCCTCAAAGCCACAATATAGCTTTTTAAAACTCTGGCTATTGATTTAACCTACTGTATTCTTCCTGTATTTGTACTTATATCAGATGCCTTTCTTTCTCAAAATCAGTTACTTATACATTCAATACTATCTTAATATACATTACAGACAAAGCTTCTCTATACACAATAAAAAGCATTTAAATCTAAGCTATAACCTATGAACAAAATTAATTTCTGCAAATGGTTAAATAAATATGTAGCAAATAAACTTGAAGGTTTATTTTGATTAACATGAAGTAGGCAGAAAAATGAGATTTGTAGTGGAAAAAGTCATGTGAGTGCAACTCATCAAATTTGTTTTTAATACCAAAAATCAAACTATTTTGTTTAACACAAAATTACATCCATAATTGCCAAGCGTATGAAACAGTTGATTTTATGCACTTCAGTAATATGAGTAAATTTAGTTATTTGTTGTGGCACAGACATTAAGGCTAAAGGTTAAGTGGGGCAAGAGATCACTTTTGTGTGACTTATGATTCATCTTGTTTAGTTATAGATTTATGAAAATGTGAGGAAAATGCCAGAGATAAAATGAATTAGTAAAATCTACAAAGGAGTGTAGAGCCAAATGTATTTAAACCTTTCTTTATTACTAAATTCTGTATGAAGTTTTCTCCTACTAACTCATAAAATCAGCTTTTTTTTTTCTCACTTCATATTTTTGTGTTTTGTTAATGCTTTTTGTATTACATACAGACAACATGCCAATGTTAATTTATACTAAAAAAAACTGTACAACAGTAAAATCTACAAATGCAAAATTCCAAGTAATTTATGCCAGTTATACAAATAAAAATATTTAGTAATTATTTTCCAGTTATCTTAAGAAGTTGATGATAATACTTCATATAAAGAAGATAGAAGTATTATCAACTTCTTAAGATAAGTGGAAAATAATTACTAATTATTTTTATTTGTATAATATTTATTATTCCACTGTAACTAGTTTCATGTTCTGTGTAATTTATGCCAATGTTTATAATTACATTTAAATTTATTAATCACAGAAAAATTATTAATCCTCTAAGGAATAAAAAAGCAGGTACCGTGGTCATATAAGGAAGATTAAAAAATCCATTTTGGGAACGTTTTAGATTCTGCCACTTTTAAATCTCCCATTGCATTGGGAAAGGAGAGAGCATTGAAGTGATTACAATATCCAAAACATTTGCTTTGAACAACTGACAAATTAGATTTGCAGCTTAGTTGCAGTTGCTTTGTGACATTGTTTAATTTAATTATTTATTTTATAATTTAGCTGTGTAAGCATTATCTGCATCTAATAAATTTAATTAGGTATTTCTAAACGTATGTTTAATTCTGCAGTTTAATAATACGTCTCACGTGTATATTATATATTTATCAGACCTTTTAGGAAACTGCTTAGTATATCACAGGAAAAGTAATTACAAAAAACAGTTACAAGTAATTATATGTTGTTCTTCTATACTCGTATTTCTTTAGATTTAACAAATTTGAACTTTATAAAGACTCTCTGAGATGTCAGAAAAACATCATTGCAAACTTATCCATTTCTCTTTACAGCAAAGTTCCTCTGCTGTGCTATTATCTATGCATTTTATTTTTTCTTAAGCAGTCCATTTAACTATCTAAAGCTCAATACATTCCATAAAAAGTATTTTTAGAAGGCAACAATATTAGGAATAAGGATATGTAAATGCAGATTGGAAATGTCTATAAAGGCTAGAAAGAATGTATGAGACATTACAATCAATGCTTTACATATTGAAAACGAGGCATGAAGGATTAGGATTAGAAAAAAGATAGATCACATGTATGAAATCTTTTCAAAAAAATTATTAGAGCTATCAAGATTATCAGAGAGATAATTTCAGTAAAACAAGAACAGAAAGAAATCGAAAATATTGAACACAGTTTTACAATTCTGGTTTCAATGTTTGGTGAAGGAGGAGATAGAAATCTTAGATATTCCAGAACCAACCAAAAGTATGGTAAGCAATAATATAGTAAAATCTTATTATAGTTTTTCTGGGAATCCAGAAAAGTTAACTTTATATATGCATTTTTTCTAGGAAAACAATAGTCTTTGCAAATGATAAAGCATAATGCTTTATCTTGGACTAGTTCTTAATGAGCTCTTGTACCAAATACTGACATGTTCATAGAGTTGGCTTTAATCCATTAAGAATGTCCAGTAATTTTCTGATTTCCTCAACCTTTTCATTTTTTGCAAAGCGAGAATAACTTGCCAGTAGTTAAGCTGAACTTCATTGTTCAATATTTCTCCATTTTGGATATCTGTCCATTATTTGACTATTCATGGGGATTAAGATAATTTGTGATGAAAGTTGCTCCCATTATGTTTAAAACAAGACACAATATTTATGCATGATTGGAGGAATTTAGTAGCAGTGATGTCAAAATTAATTGAAAAAACTATTTTTAGTTGGTTTTTTGACACTTTGTCACCTAGATTTTTATACTGAGTTGTAGAGAAGTTGAAAATGGATGCAACGGCTTTCAAAACTAATCCCTCAATAATATAAAACTAAGTGACGAAGTGTTGAAAACGTGACTATAAATAGTTTTTTTTTCAAGAACAACAAATTTTTTAACACCTACTGTTTTTATTTTTTTTAACTTTAGTATCCATGTTTCAGCTTAGTCATGTATTGTCATATTGATCATGAATAGGAAGCGGCTACAAATTATCCAAGTTCTCAAAAGTCAGCCTGGAGGTTATTTTAATTGTTGAAGAGTAAAACAAATGCACACAATAGTTTTTGCTCCTCTCTTTGAACCTTAATTTCCTTATTGCACTCATGTTGAATATATTAAAAAAACAAATAATTATGAATTTACAACTATGCTTCAAATTTATGTACAGCTTTATATGTATGTAAAATATGAAGCTATTAGCAGCGAAGCTGTGAAGATGTGAAAAAAGTTTTCATGAAATCGCGATCCTGATCAATTTATAAGAAAAGTTTCATCATTTCTTATAAGTGAGGTTTTAAGTTACAAATTACTATATTTGTATGTATAGCTTTATATGTGTTTACAGCCAAATGTAAACATATCCAAAACAAACTGTACAAGCATTACAGAAACATGAAACCAAGACCTAGGTACAGAAAATATGAAAATGCCAAAAACATGCTGCATATTTACATCAGTAATATTGAATCTTTGTTTGATATTTCGTGTGCCTTTATATTGTGTTTCAAGAGATTTTAAATAACAATAAAAAGATGCCCTCCTTTGTAGTATGGCTGGTAGCATGTCTTACTCATGTTCAAGAGGCCCCAAGTAAAATCTCAGTCATGGTGAGCTATCTAGATAACTTTTTTCCGGGGTTTCCGCTTATCCTGAAAGATGAGTATCAGGTAACTAAGCTCTAATGTCTCCAGGTTAATTTGAGTATTATTTCGTTCATCATCAGATATTATGTTGGAGGACATTAATTAAAAAAGGAAAAAAACAAAAGAAAAGACAAAATTTATTCTTTAAGGCTTTACACAGTATAAAAATAAACAGGAAAGATTTAAATGCTAAGGGGGGAAAAAATTAAATATTAAGGCCAGTATTGAACTTTTCTATTGACTAGTCCTCCATCATATGATTAATATACATCTTTTATACATTCTTGTGCTGCAACATTGATAACTACTTCTTTTGTGATTTACCTTTAGGTCTTTGTTTTCTTAAATTGTAAAAGTATGGGTTTAAAAGATTGTCATTTTATGCTACAGTATTTTACATTTTAGAAATAAAATATTTTCATTCAATGAAGGGATAAAGATGTGATTTTCTTAAGCATTTGATGATACTCAAATACATTTTTGCACTCTTTTGCTGTCTGTAGGTAGTTAACAACAAACACAGATGTAGTGGATGAATGAAACTTAATGAATACTTCTGAAGCTTCAAATATGATTTCAAGTTTTCAAAAGATATTTTCTCTTGATTTATTTCATACTTAGCAGTCAAATAAAAGAGAAACACTTTAATTTTTTAGGGCGACTAAATCTTAGATTAAACTAGAATAAAATATGACCATTAAAATGTCATTTGTATATTCTTGTGGAACTTTCAACATCCCTCCCCCCCATTATAGCTTTGTTTAAAGTTAGAAATATTCCGAATAGAAGTCATCACTGACATGGATGAAGATGTCTTAGACTAATCTCTCAGAATTTGTGTAAATATCTTTTATTTATTTAGTAAAAACTTTAGCACAGACTTTGTAGAAATTCTTATTTTTGTTGGTTAATTTTTTATGCACTATTTTAAATCAAATGGAAAGGGTATACAAGTCATCTGTACAGCGATGGTGTTGAAATATGAATAATAAATAGCTGATGTACATTTTCTGTTATCTTTTTCTTCTTCCTTTAATATCATGTTTTATCACAATTTAGTGGTTTTGTTTTATATATTTTATAACACATTCTGGAGTTAAAGTGTATAATGTTGTTAATACTGTACAGTACATTATTCCTCTTTTCTTTATTGAACGTGTATATAACATTCAGATGCATTAGGTTCTTAGTCTCTTTTATTAAATGATTAATTACAAATAATTTATTTTCTCTTACTATAATTTCATAAACTGTTAAATAAAAATTCACATTTTGCTTTGATTTACTTTCAAAGTTTGGATTGACATATTAACTTACTCTTTTTGTTGATGACAGTTTTAAACTGCTGTGCCTGATTAATTTTTATTCTAAATGCCTGCAAGTAAATATTTAAGCAAAATCATTTATTTTCCTTCACAACTGTGGTTTGACTTGTCGTCACTAAACCTTTAAGGTTTCATTCCAAATAAATGAAGTGTTGGAAATAAAATGCTACTAGAAAAAAGTTGATAATTCCTGTAATGTAATAATGGCCATTTTGTGAAAGTTACTGTGCATTATACTTTGGAGAAGCCATCACCTTACTCCTCAAATGTGTATTTTCTCATCCACCTTCAAAAAAGTGCTATTTTACAAATTTAGGAAAAAATAGAATAGAATTGCTCCTAAACTCTTTCAATAAGGTCTCCCTCTGGTTAAAGAATGACGCTCTCTCTCACACACACACACACACAAACACATTCACTCACTCACTGTTCACTCAATCACTCACTCACTCGCTCACAGATATATTTTTCTTTCATGATTGTTTTCTATTATGCAAGTTCTGTTATTTCATACATGAATGTAAATGTATTTATGTTCTAACATTTAATTTATAAATCAGGTATTTAAGTGAAGATACTATTGAGATATAATAATTGATTTTATGGTACACTGTGAAAAATATTGTAATTTCAGAATGTGCTGTTTTCATGAGTCTGTTCAGTGCTATTTGTTTAACCATACGAAAGTATTATAAACTGTTGATTTGGTGGAACACCTCCTTCTGAACAGCCCTAGGTAATGGAAACATTTCTTGTGCTGGATCTCTGTATTTCTGATCTACTCACTAGATTAGCAGCAAGGTCACGTAATTTGTTGAGATACTGTTGTGCATGATGATCATAGGTCATATTTTTAGTTTGACTGAGCAAGCTGGTGAGATTCTGAATTGTTCTCAAGCTTGCAATATTGTCAACATTTTGTAATCTGTCTTCTGTAGATGTAGAACTGGTAATGTCTTCTGAACTGTCATAGTGAATTTCTCCCAGTAGACCCGACCAGAAATTGTGAGGATTTCTTGTGAGTAATTGTTCATCAGCATTGGTTAAATTGGAAATAGATTCACTGTTTGTATGTGGAGAACTTAATTTTGCTGTATTGTTGAAAGGCAGTGTGTGTTCTGATGTTTTGTTTTCACTTGTATTTAATTCTGCAGTATTGAAAATAAGTGAGAAGTTTTCATTTGGCATACTTTCTGACCAATTTTCATTTTCGCTGTTGCCCATATTGGAAGCCTCTGGTGCATCTTTCCCTAGATCTTGCAAAGTCACTGAATTAATGCTTTTCACTTCTGTGGCATTTGTCGGGTTTGAAGGGAACTGGCTGTTGTGTAGTGTAACAGATGATGCATTGCGTTCTTTTTCATCTTGGCTTAGAAGAGATTGGACAAGAGTCATAGAAGGAGCGTTTGAATTAGGATGAGTATTATGAATAATTGCAGCAACGTTTGTAAGATCCATTTCATTTTCTGATAGATCATAGGTGTCTTGTAATGTGGAGGAGGAACGTGCATAAGGAAATACCTCTATTGCCACATGAGCAGGTGTAAATGCTCCTTCATTTGTTACGTTGGATAGTCGTTTACCAGCATGGATGTCAAAGCGATGGAGCTGAGGTACTTGGGACAACTTTGTTGAAACACTCTGATTTGCTGTATTGTGTAGGTCCTTTGTTCCATTGTTTATAGTCCTTTCACTGTCCAGTAAGCTTTCTTCCACATCATCTGCAAAGTCTTTCATAATGTTGTGATCAATTACCAGCACACTGTCATCTTCCTGAAAGTGAACATCCACAATACCATTGCTTTTCATCTCTGATATAAAACTCTTCACAAATGTTGTCATGTTGTTAAGGATAAGTTTATTTTGCATGTTGTTCACCAGGCCTCGCTGTTGTAGTTCTCTAACAAGTTCACTTGCTAGCAGTTCAGCATCAGGACAGCTTGAGGTTTCATCTCTATCTTCATCAGGTTTAACAATGCCAAAATTAGCAGGTAGCTCTGTGACATAATCATGAAGTTCCTGAAATATCAGAACAGAAAATTATTCATATTATTCTAAAATAAATTTGCTACTTTGGTTAGATCTTAACCACATAGTCTGTAGTATAACCAGACAACATACTTATATGGAGTTTTCACTCTGGAAAGTTATGAGATGTGATCAAATGAACAACTCCAAAATAAAGTGCATTTAAACTACTTATAATTAGAAATGAGTTTATATTTTATGGTGAAATACCATATGTTACCTTTGGAGACCAAGGCTTGATAAAAGTTATGTAGCAATGACATTCCATATAGAAATTGTTATAATGATTAGTTATGGAAATAGAGGTGCTTATAATCATAAGTGTGGTCCTATTTGTTTGGAGGAATTTAGTAACAGTGACGTCAAAATTAATCGCAAAAACTATTTGTAGTTGGTTTATTGAGCCGTTTAAGTGTGGTTGTTTCCTCAATGGTAGCACAGCTGCATACCAAGTGGGAGCCTTGGACTGGATTCCCAGTATTGAGTGGAGCTTTTCTCCTCTGGGATACCTGGTCCATGGTGCACTGTCTCATGAGGTCCCTCAGGAACCAATTGAGAGGGATTTCTGGAGGGAAAATAGTGGCTCCAGGTTGCCAAGACTGCTTCCACCAGCCAGGATAGACTCAGGCAGTAACCACACTGTACTGTAATCAAATGAAATGATGTTTAACGCCTGCTTTTACTACATATGGCACCGTAGGCGATGACACTGATGATACATGAGATGAACATGGAGCACCGGTGGATTGAGATGGGGGGGAAACCGGAGATCCTGGAGAAAACCCGCCCCAGCGCCATGTTGTCCACCACAAATCTCACTTTGTGGTTGCCTGGGATCGAACCCGGGCTGCCTTGGTGAGAGCCAAGCGGTCTAACCACTGAGCCACCGCGCGGCCTGTACTGTAATCATGATGCCTATTGTGAGCATAGTTTGGGATTCAGTGGTCAGATTGTAGCCCTTGGTCTGGCATCAATTAGTTCAGTGTTTTTAGTTTTATAACCAAAAGTCAAATAGTATTGTTCATGTCAATTTGAAAACAGTGAAAACACATTTCACAAACAACTAAATGTTGACAATGGAACAATTTCCATTCTTTCCCAACACTTACAAATATATTCTTAAGCAGCAGAACACAACATAAAATATAAATAAGATTCAACTTCAACTGTTATTACATTTACCAAGTCTTTATAGTTACCAATAAAATCTTTTCATCATCATTGTTAGTATATTTTTTCAGTTTTAACAAAGAAAAATACACTTTATCCACTAAAAATTAGCACAAAACTTCAACTTCCATTTTATTGTTTTGTTTTCCTTTTATTATTTCCATATATACATCACTTAAAGGCTGGTTCACAAATATACAAGAGTGAAAACAGGAATGGAAACCAAAACAAAAGCAACATTTTGGTTCTCCATATACCAGAAATGAGAACAGAAATGTACATCAGTGAGCATAAGCAAAGTAAAACTCAATTTTGTGAACTAGGAAGTCATTTTGTTTGGAACTGAGTAATGTGTGCTTTCACCTGCTTCCAATTCATCAACATAAAAATTCAAGATGAACGTTTTCTACAAGCAGAGTGATTACATTTTCAATTCCTGTAGTGAAATGAAATGAAATGAAATGTGTAGTGTTTAACGCCCGCTTTTACTACATACGGCACCGCAGGCGGTGACACTGATGATGCATGAGATGAAGATGGAGCACCGGTGGAATGAGATGGCGGGGGAAACCGGAGGTCCCGGAGAAAACCCGCCCCAACGCCATGTTGTCCACCACAAATCTCACTTTGCGATCGCCTGGGATCGAACCCGGGCCGCCTTGGTGAGAGCCAAGCGGTCTAACCACTGAGCCACGGCGTGGCCTGCTGTAGTGAAAGCAACTTACTTGCCTTATGACTAGTTTTTAAGGTAACAGCTAATTTTCAATTGCATATAAAAAACTTCAACTGATGGTTTCACTGTAAGAACACATACTGAATTGGTCGGTTTCTGTGGCTTAGTTGTTGGGCTTACTGATCCCTAGGTCGTGGGTATAAATCCAGCCCAGACTGATAATTTTCAAGTGTGCTTAAATGCAACAAGTTTATGCCAGCAGATTTATTGACGTGTAAAAAAATTCCTGTGGGACAAAATTCTAACACACTGGCAGCACTGATGTAATGCTTGCATTTGGCAGCACCAGTAACAAACAAAATATTTAAATACATGTTGAATGAATATAAGAGAGACATGATGCACATTTATTGTAATTTCTTATGGTTTGATTCTCCCCATCTTGTGATTGGAGAGAGCTCTAGCAGCTGTTTTGAAATCTTGGCTGCCTTGAATAATTTCTACAGTGAAAACTTATTGCATAATAAATCTACTTTGCCATTAACAGGGGGGAAAAATAGTTTGTCATCTTTCCCATTCCAGTGACCATTGGGAATTTAAATTTTTTTCTTTTTTCCATTTATGGTGAACCATCCTTGACATCTGAGATCAGCAGTGGCTGTAGCTATAGCGCATACATGCGCACACGCGCACACGCACGCGCGCACACACACACACGCGCGCGCACACACACACACACACACACACACTGTTACACACATACACACACACACACACACACTAGTTCTAGGCAGTAATTCTTTCACTTAATGTAATGGAGTGTCTCATCTCCTAAATAGCCACATTTAAATTGACTAATATCACATTGAAATATGTAGCATATTGGAATGAAATACATTACCTGTATGCTAGCAATGATACTATCCAGCTTTTCAGAAGCCACATTCCTTTCCTCTTGAATACCCGATACAGTCTGTTCAACATAACGACTATTCTCATTTAATCGATCTTTCAGCGTAAGGATGGTGGCTTCTAAATGTTTGTTATCATCGGTACTTTGTTCTGAAACCTGGACTAAAGTACTTGTAGCATGACCTATCGTTCTCATCAGCTGGCTGGTATGTGATTTAAGTATTTCCTGCAACTCTTGCATTTCACGTTCTGTTGTACTGCTCCTGTAAAAATATTAAATGTCTTCTAAGCTGCATATTTCAATGAGAATACTAAGAATATTTTAGACCAGTGAATATCATTTTAAAGCAGAGAGTTAGTGCTGTAGAATGAACCAAAGTCAATTTAAAAAGAAGGATTTACTGGGTGAGTTAGCTGCCCTTAATGCTCTAGTGAAGGGATGCTAATGCAGAGTATGTGAGATTTAAACCATCTCTGGTTTATCTATCATTCAAGGAGTTTTTGTTCTCTTAATACTGTGTTGCTGTAAAGTTTGACCACCCACAATGGTGGTGGATGGGAAAAGTAGAATGACACTGTATGAAGGGATCTTCCTTACTATCGGACAGTTTGGCCAAGAGCAGGGGTGTGGCTGTGTTCTCTCTCAGCGCTGGTGTTTCTGATGTGAATTAACAAGATATTTCTGTGTAAGCAAGTTTAACTGCACATACTTTTCTTAACTCCTACAGTTTGTTTTATGTTAATACAGCATATTGATAATGTGAGAATATGTATTTTATCTTCTTGGAAGATGTAGAAGATTTGAAACCAACAGTTAAGTTTTGCTGCTTGCATCATGTATGGTAGCACCTTACTACCAACATACCCTAAATCAAAATTTCTATGAACTGACCTAGAGATCATAAATTAGGACTTCTGGAGTAGAAGTTATTAATTAAGGCCGTTTACTAGCTTTTAAAATTATGCTTGTCAGGTGTCACATGCATCAGTGAAGGCTCAAAATGAGATCACTGCCTCTGCCATAGTCTCTGTCACTGACACTGTGACTTTTGTGATCTCACCATTGATTTCATTTCTTGGCACAGCTTGTGTGGACTTCTACCCTATATATAAAACTCATATATAATGACAACACAGGAAATAAAATTACACTTCTCACAAGCTCACATCTATTGTTTGAATAGTTCAAAATAAGCATTGGAATTTACGTACATTGTTGTTTGAAATTCCATCACAGTTCTCAGATTTTTTTGTAGATACTCAGAACCTCTGTTTTCTAATAATGGAAGAATTTTTAACAATCACACCATCAATTTTGATGTCAAAAATTAATACAACACAAAGTAGTAAACAGGCCTGTTCAGAGTCAAACATCATCTGTGTCTGAAAGTATGCAAGATAAAATAAAAACTATATATATATAAAGACAACAAAAGCAAAACAAAATAAATCTGTGTTGCATTCATATGACTTTCTCTTTTCACTCCTGCAAATTATTCTTGTTTTGCGCCATGGCATAGTGGGCTAAGGCATAATGCCTTGGTTCCCTGCCACTTAATTTGGCCCAGGTTTAACCCCTGGGGGTGGGGATTTTAAATCCTGGGTATACGACTGGTGTCTACTCAGCTTTGTGAGGAAATTGAGGAATTTGCGATAGGTAAGCGACTCTGGTCATGTAAGCCAACTTTTTGGCTGGGAGGTTGAGATGCCAACCACATATCCTTGTATCGGTTGGATGATCGCCCACCTCTGACTTGCATATGTGGGCATGAGGCCAGCAGTCAGGTTGGCAGGCCCTGGTCTGATATGGGCAGCAGTGCCATGGGTTTAACTTTAAATTATTCTTACCTTAACTTATTATTCTACCTACTGCTTCTTGTTGATCCAGACAATCTTTCATGTTAAATTGTATTGTAAAATATAGTAGGTAAAGCAGCAATCAGAGTTTTAAATAGCACCTTACTATGTTCGAGATCTTCTCGGGAAACATGCCAATGGGAAATGTCGATTTCTAATTGTCTTTTCACCTGGCTTGTTTCCACATGTTCGTCGCCAGGAAATTTTCAGGTCTTAGCACCTTACTATATAATGACTTTGAAATTACAAGCCCTTTTTCATGATTATGAGAAAAACATATATATACACACTACTGGAAAAAAAAAGTGCAACTCCATCAAGGATTGCTTAATTTTAATGAATTAAGTTAAAGGTTCTACTTAAGGGAATAATGTCATGATAGCATCATATGATAACAAATATGATAACTTCATTCACCAATACTATAACTCCTCAATATCCACATGTTATCCTCATGTTCTACAATTTTTGTGAAGTAAGATTTTCTATCTCTTACAGTTTACCAACTATACAAATATTTGAGTATGAAGAAAACTTCAGAGGCTGTTCACAGAAAATTCAAGATACACATTTCATTTGTCAAGTGCATATCTTAAACATATGGTATTTTAATGAAAATTGCATCCCCCCCCCCCTTTTGGTGTTCTATTTAATGCTTTAACTTTATGATGTTGCCTTCTAACAACAAAGTAACAAAGTTTTTAATTTTGACTTATGGCCCAAATGACCTAGCTGTGGATGAGTCCTTAAAAGCTTCACATTCACTCACTCAAAATTGTTTCAGAAATTTTTATAAAATATTTTTTTAAAATAAAGTTATACTGGACACACAGACATGCACATGCGCACACAGACCCGCACACACTTCATTATTAGATGTTTTGGGAAATACAATAATTCCTCTACCTATAATAGAGTAGGAGATTAAGTAAAAATATTTAGAAACAAAAGATTGAGACATTACTCCAGAGTTTTATGTGTAGTTTTAAAAGTTGTTCCTTTAGACATGAACAATCCATAGGCTACAATTTGCAGGCTAAAGAAGTAAAGATGGGTAAGACTTATGCCATAGCTGGTATTTGAACCATAAATTCTCAACCCTCCATATAAAGTTCTTTTGAATTTGAAGCAGAAATCCCTTACTACTAATAATAAATCTATAACTGCTAATAGTATATAAATATATAAAATAATACATTAAATAAATACAAACAATGAACATAAACATATTGATGAAAAGTAAAATAAGGAAATAAAATATATATGTGAAAAAGGAACAAAGAGTTGAAGTATAGCGAATAGAGAAAACAGACAAGGAAAAGATGCATTTAGCTTATCAGGAAATAACTGGTCTTTACAGGAATGTAAACAGCTAAGAATGCAAAATATAATAGAGTTACTCTTTGAGGGGTATAAACAATTGCTAATCTGTCTATAAATTGCTGCCTCACTTCTTTACAATGACCAAGAAATCATACATGAAGATTTTGGTGCTCAGGTATAGACATTTTGGTTATGTATAAGTACTGATGTACTATAACACTGGAACACTTGGGCTTACATTGTATCAACTCTGATATGAAAAATTTGTAAACATAATTAGAAGTACAGTAGAGAGAGAAGCAGGAACGGGTTGAATTGTTTATCCTCATTAACTGGCACAAGGAGATGAAGTAAAGTAGAGGAGAAACAGATTCAGTTATAAACAGTGCAATGCAGGGCAAGCAATTCCCTGTAATTTGATAATGAATCAATGTGACATTTTACAAATGGATTCAGGGATAATGAAAATTTTAAAAATGTTATTCTTGTTTGCTAATTGTACTACCAAAGTTGTTGGAATAATTGCCTGTCGTTGAATTTTAACTGTATGGTGCATTAAAATTATAAAACATGGGGCATCTCCTTTTGTGTAAAAGGAAACTTGGTACTCTCTACTAGTTGTATGAATGCATTAATTGTTTACCTGTTGGATATAGTTTCAAGTATCTTCTCTAAAACTTTGGAAAGTTTTGTTTCAAGCTGTGGCTCATCCATCTGTATGCGATGACAGCTTTCTAGGAAAAGATTCTGGGCTAGCATCAGCATCTGGAAGCTAGAGTCAAATTTTCTTCCAAGATCAGTTAATTTTCTTTGCAAATGACTCAGAGTCTCTACAGCCATTTCAAAAGGTCCTGGAAAACAACACATAGTAGAAATTGAAAGAAGGAATAACAATGATTCTGTTCATAGTTATCACTTAACCCTAACAACTTTAACAGGTAGGGATCATATTTTGTAAACAAAAATACATTTACACAATATTGGATGTTAATATGATATATTATAAAATTTATATAACATAAAAATTAATGAAGAAAATTAAAATTAACAGAGGAATAAATTAGAAATAACTGTATAATATCAGGTAATAAATTTCAGTTAAGGAAAGATAAAGTTTCTTAATAAGAGAAAAAAATGATGAAAGACAAAGTGAGAAGATAGACATGGAAGTGAGCTTATGTGAAATAGTGAAATCAGAGTAGAAAAAACAATTAATGAAAAGTTTAATGAAAATGGAGTAATAAGAGTGAAGGGATGAGAGAGGCTAAGAAAGAGGGAAAGTAAATAAAGAGGGGAGATAAAACAAAATGGAAATTAAAGGGAAGATAGGGAGCTGGATAGGTGAGGGAAAATATGGGAAGCAAGTGTGCACAAATGGAAACTGAAGATGAGGAAGGGTCACCAAACACAATATAACCACAAGGTTCAGCTGTATGGAACCCTAAGATAAGTTTAAAGGAAAATATTTATGTATAAATGTAGTCAATATAGTTAACACCTGCCAGATCATAATGTGATAAATGTATATTATATTCCCTTGCTAGGTGACCAACACTCAAAATGTACCTACGTTTGATAGATAGATGCAATAGTTTGATAATACAAAAGTTAGATACAAGGTTAGATTAGATACAAAATTAGATACAAAAGTTTGTATTTAAGTTGGCTCTAATTTAATTATGTAATGCAAAGCATTTCTGAGAATTTCCTTTCCTCAAACAGTATATTACATGAAAAAAATCTATTTTTTGTTTTCTCAGCAGTAGTTTAAAAGATTTTGATGGAAGTATCACAAGTTTGAGATATTGGTATGACAAAATGAATATCTTGTTTTCTATGACCAGGCATTCTCTTCATATTGAGTGAATTTTTGTAATTAAGAAATAATATATAGATAAAAGTGTATTAGGGAAAAGAGTAGATATTGTTAAAATTTCATTTATTCAAATAACACTTATTGTGACATTTATAATTTTAAAATATGAGGGCTGTTCAATAAATGAACCTTTTTTTTTTGATGGTCATAATTTCTCGCAGTAGAATTTAATCTCATGATACTCTTTTAGCTTAATGTGTAACAAGCAAACTGTAGTAATTTCATTGTTGGTACTCCTGGTTCCCACCTGTGTGAGGCAGGTAAATAATATATGTTCATTATCGCCTACCAAAATAATGGAGGTGATGCATGAGGAGGAATATGCAGCTTTGAAATTCTGCTTTCGTCTCGACAAATCTTCAGCTGAGGCCTATGCAATGTTATACAGGAGGCCTATCTAAAGTCTGTTCTACCCTACAGCATAGCTCAAAGGTGGTTTAAGTCTTTTAATTAGGAGAGGCAATCAATTTGAAAGGAAGGTGAACCCAGTGCTCCAGTTGCTCTTATGGAAGAAAATGTCAACACCACTGCTGTCATTGTGAGAGAAGATTGGCAAATAACTTTAAAAACACTTTCTCAAATACTGAAAAATATTGCAAGACCATATTAGGCACAAAAGACACGTGAAACAGGCTGGATGCTGTACCACGATAATGTGCAGCCACATATTGCCAATGTTGTTGCTGAATATCTTGTAAAAATCAATGTAAAGTGTGTCCCTCGCCCTCTCTATAGTCCCGATTTAACTTGTGTGACTTTTTCCTATTTCGTAATATGAAGAAACACCTTCGTGGGGGTCAAAATCCATCTTCAGAAGCAGTAGTGAAGGCTGCGGAGGCAATTTTGAAGGACCTCTCAAAGATGGTTTCCAGTATGTCTTTGCAAACTGGCAGAAACCCCGGGACAGTGCATCATATCCAAAAGATACTGTTTTGAGAAGTGTCATTCTCAAAATTATGGGAAAGAGTAAAGGTTGTAAAAAAAATCTTTATTGATCATCCCTCGTATTTGCTGTTGTACTTTTCAAGTGTGCAGATTTGTGCAGTGCTTAATACTGGAAATTTTATTTATTTCTTATCAGTACATTGTTAGATTGTTAGCATATTTCTGATTAGCCGTTTAATTCTATTATTGCTGGCACAGGCCCATCATAATTATAGTACAACTTGAAATCATTTCTTTTGACTGGTTATTGTGTTTAACAAGAAAAAAAAAAAAAAAAAAAAAAAAAAAACGAAATAAACATTTATATACATAGTTTTTTTGGAGACTTGAATAATGATAATAGGTAGGTAAGCTGAATTGAATGGTGCTAATTAGGTTTTTATTTGTAGTCTTTTAAAGAACATTATTCTTTGTCTTTCCTTTAAGGTCTTTTAAAACTTAAGTAAAATTTAAGTATTAAAGTACTAATCCATACTGTCAGCAATACCGTCCTGCCTTTCCCTGTCTGCCTGCAGAAGACCGCGACGACCAAGTTGTATGGCAATAGATCGAATCCCTTCTTGCAGTTCTCTCCTCGTTGCATTAGACAAGGACATTGAATCCTTTACAAGTCCCTCTAGAATTTGCATCTTCCTCCACAGTTCATTGTACATGTTGTTAGTCTAAAATTATGAAAGCAACGGTGAATAAAATAATTGCTTGAATAAAATAATTCCTTAATTTTTTTATTTATGGGGACATTTCAAAAAATTGCAATAAAATATAATGTACAAATATAAAAATAAATTATTCAGCTTTAACACATTATCTAAACACTATCTGTAATCCTGGGGTAAAGGGATATTTGTTTGTGCGCATGTTTAAACCAGAAAGAAATCTCAATAAGCATATCAACCAAGTTATAAGCACTTCTCTTCTTTAACAGAAAACAGGAAAGAATTTTGTAAGCCTGAGACACCCAGCATACAATACTTAGTTTATAAGAATAACATGAGATGCATCTCATAAGATGCACTGCAAGCTAGGTGTGAGATTCAGGTTGCTGGTGAGATGGACCTCGCAATGTAGTGAGTCAAGTTTATTTCCCACAAATGCAATGAATCTGTTTCACTTCAGATGTAACTAAACACTCTGAGATGATATCTGTCAGTTGATGTCACATATAAACAAAGGACATTTAACAAGAGGGGGGTTTCAGCAATTTCAAGCTGTCTCTTGGTCTTTTAAATTTCTTTAAAACCACAGCCATGGAGGAATAAAGTGTCATATTTCAAGTATGTATCATTGATATATGAGGACATTGCAAAATCATATTTTCTAAATCTAAGCTTATACCAGTGCAGGAACAAAACTACCCAATGGTTTGCGTATGTGAACATGAAGTCCAAATATTGGAACAGTAATAAATATGAAACAGCTTTATCTCTAAGCAGTCTTCCCAAAAAACTTATAAACATGTTAATTATTTTAATGAATATGGGGAGTTTTGCAAAATTTTAATCTTCTAGGCCGTTATAAAATGCTTTATATTCAAAAGTTGGCATACTATCTGTCTAAATAAATTAAACATATTTAAAAAATATAAAAATAATAAGGCAAATAATCAAAGATTTATATTAATGACATGCAATGGTTGTAATAGATGATAAAGATCAAATCTTGATTACTGAATAGTTTCTTTTCGTGAAATTTACAACAGTATTTCTAAAGAGGGAGAAGTAGATATTAATGTACATTTGGTACAACATACACATAATAAAGAAAATCTAAGAAACAAACATTTTGTATTAACTAATCCTGTTTACTTTCCTGAACTGGTAGAGAACTTTATAGTATTCAAGAGAATCTCTGTACTTAATAAATGTTTCTTCTGCATTGACAAACACCATAAATTACATTGTGCTTTCAGCTTGATCTCTATTTTTTTTTCTTTTATTTCACCATAAGTCACCTACTGTTCAGTGTAAATGCAGAGATACATTGCCTATCAGTAAGACAAAGATGCAGTTTTTTCATATACCATTCGAGATGCATATTGATAAAATATTTGCTCTGCAGTTAATCTCAGTGTATAGTACAGTCACTGCTGAGGCAAAGCAATTTTATTTATCCATAAATGAAATGCATTTTCTGTCTCAAGGTTTATGAGACAGAAAATGCATCTCAAGTTTATTAACATCAATCCACATCTTGTCTGTGATGCTGCTGCTAATTAGTTTTTGATTATGGGAGTTTTAATACTCGATATTAATGCTGCTAATGTCATTTGAGCACAAAGACATACCCTTCATAAATTTTCAGTGAAATACTTAATTGTAATGAAATTGGCTAACAATGAACACATTTAATTTTTATTAAAAAAAAAAAATATTTTAGCTTAAAACATTCACTTTTATACACAGTGTAAAAACCAAATAGGTACAGTTCCTTACAATCAAATGCAAAATATTCAACTGCTTAGCAAAGTATTCATTAATAGCAGATAAAAGTAAAGGGCTTTTTTTTTTTAAGGATTTAAGAAAATGCAGTAAAGCAAGGTGAGATTATAATAAATTAAATTTGACTATCTTATTTTCATTTAATAATTGTTCTTTCACACTATATACAGACAGTAAGTCGTAAAGCTGAAAAATCAAATGCCCTAACCAATACTCAAATCACAGAGGTCGAAGGATTTGCAGGTCAAATACCAGCTGTAATATTGGATTTTTTAACTTTGTTTCAGATTCTTTATCTTATTTTAATTTGAATATCCAATAAAGTTAAAGAAAAATGGCTTGTAGTATTAACATGAAGCTATGTTTGCATGGTATTGAATTGGAAAGGATACTATAGTTGTGTGAAGCACTTATGTGTGCATGTATGCATGTATGTGTGTGTTTTTGCAAACATGATATAGTGTGGAATGCCAATATGCAGCTGTTTTGGTCTGACAGTTTTTCTCCAAATCTCAGTTTCACTTTACATTTGAACATTGTGTGCTCTTTTCCAAATATATTCCCCTTCCCTCTTTATTATTTATTGCTCATAAAGTACATTTGCTTGAATGATCAAAAAATTAAACTCGGTAAGAGATATATAGTCAAGGAACAAGTAGTTCTGGGTGAAAGATAAAAGAACAAAATATACAATGTTACACAATCAAAATATTCAACATTTGAGGTTTACTGCTCCTTTAGGAGATTAAAGAAATTAAAAATGGATTAAAAGGAAAACACACTTAGTGCTTGATATATGAATAATGCATTACTAACCAGTGCAGTTGACAGTCAAGTGTATTTTCTATTTGTATGGTCTTAATCTTTATAAAGAGTCGTATAATTTATAGTCCTTTGGTCCACCTATTGACAGGTAATGTAAAACTAATAGAGAGTTTTTACTGCAACTGGTATTTCTTTTATGGTGGTTAGATTGTGTTTCTAAAAAAGATGTGTAAATAAGATTACCTTAGAAATGAAGTTATTGGCATGTTTATCAATAACTTCAATCAACTTCTCTGATGTTATGCTATCTTTTTTCATGTTGTGGCCAATAGTTTCTCCTGCTGGAACTTCAGTCCTTGTTTTGTTTACAGCAACTTGGAGTTGTTCAATAATTGTCATTAGATCCTCCACCTCTACTCTGAGCTGTCTGGTGTTGCTTGTAATTGAGTTCTGGAAGATAAATATTGTAAATAAGTATCACAAATAATAAATAACTAGAAACTAGGAAAGTTGAGTCAGATTTGAAAAACTGAACTGCGCATCTTCAACTTTCTACTTGACATATCTAAAACGTCTAATATTTACCAAGACCTCAGAAAAAGTTGCCCAAACCCCTCCATGTTGCAGAGACAAAAAGAGAAGTAAATGAGATAAAGGTTCCAAAGAATCTGCTGGTAATTATTTATATTTTAAATAGTCTTGTTTATAGCAAGAATGCACATAGTTCATTTTTAATTCTGCCTTAACATTAGTTGATAGATCCCAAATAAACCTAATAACTGGCTGGATAGAGTCAACATGAAAAATTCAATGCCATGGCCAGGATTTGAACCACGGATCTTCTGGGTTCTGTCCAGTCGCTTTAACCCATTGAGCTATCATGGCCAACGTGCCGTCCTGTCATTAAATTCTCCATTTGACTCGTATATTTCCCCAGTAAACCACTAGGGGCTCTTGTTACCGAGATACACCGTTTGTGGCGACTTACTATTGTAAGTACTTGAGTCCGAGGCTTCATTTATTTAACTCTTATTATTTTAGTTAATTGATGGAAATTAATCATTTCTTCACACTAGCCATATTTAGAAATGATATATCTCCATCAATTAACTAAAATAATAAGAGTTAAATCATGAAGCCTCGGACTCAAGTACTTACAATAGTAAGTTGCCACAAACGGTGTATCTCGGATGCGAGAGACCCTAATGGTTTACCGGGGAAATATGTGAGTCAAATGGAGAATTTAATGTCAGGACAGCACGTTGGCCATGGTAGTTCAGTGGGTCAGAGCGACTGGATGGATACCAGGAGATCCGTGGTTCAAATCCCGGCCATGGCATTGAATTTTTCATGTTGACTCTATCCATAAAAAGTCTTAGCCTATATACAGCTAGTGTGAAGAAATGATTAATTTCCATCAATTAACTAAAACTAATAACTGGCTATTAATAAGCCATCATAGGTTAAAGAAATCCTACATGCAGTGGGAATCTTTAAACAGGAACCAATAAATAGGCTGTGCATTGAAGAAGATGAATGTGTTTTTCATATAATGTGGGTGTTGTAAACCCAAAGGAAGATATTCCTATAAAGAATTTTATGGAAATCATTGTTTATTGTTGAATTATTATAAAGATAGAATAATACAATATACCTAAAGGTTTCAACGTGAAAGAGGATTTAATTCACCTCCATCTTATAAATCAAATCAAGCTCAGTTGGTAACAAGAAGACTGCAGAGGATTAACAGAACTGTCTTTCTATGCATAAGCTATAGACAATGCATCCATGTTAGTGAGAGGAACGGAATTCTGCAGTATGATGTAAGCACTATAAGGTAGTCATAATGATTTCTGTACTCTAGCCCGTTTGTAAACAGACAGCATGCATGGTTGCAATCCTCAAGATCTGTGTTCAAACTTGATTTATTGTCCAAATCTTGTGGTGGTTAGCAAAACTGGATACTTTACCAAGCTTTTGTTATGCTGCTCTTCAAAGTTGCCAAGTTGTTGTTTTATTTCATCAATGCCAGATCCCATTTCCACAAGTTCAGCTTCAATTTCACTTTGCCTGCCGCTGTTGGTTGTTTCAAGTCGCTCCAATTTACCAGTTCCAGCTTCAACATTGGTCTGGAGTGTGAAAGTACATAGGTCTGAAATTAGAATGCTTAGGAGTACCAATTTGTTCATGTAGATTTTTTTCTTGCTAACAGTTGTATGATCTAAATTGGTTAAACAAGTACATACAACTGCTAATGTATATGTTATACTTGTAACATTAATTAACATATTAAACTGCGTTCTGTTGAAGCTAAAGCAATACAGGTGTGTATTCACTGCACAGATGTGATCTAATGAACAGTATATTTGCATTAGGAGGGTGATTAATATTACTAATACTAAAAAACAATTTATGGCATCTTTCATATGTTATTTAAAATTTTGAAGCCTTTTAAGTTACTTGGGTATGAAAGAAACAACCCTTGTTATCAACAGCAAATTTAATGTAACAGATTGGTTACAACTGATAACCACATTCATATACCAGGCTGTGAGAGAAACCTTGTTTAAAAAAGAATTTCTTGAGCCCACCCAGGAATGAAACCAGGGACCCCTGATGTTCAGTCAGCTGTGGAGTCATTGACTATCAGGTCTGACTCTACTTATTCAAATCATCACCTACACACAAATAGTGTGGAAGAATGATTCATTTCCATCAGTTAACCTAGTGATAACTATAAATGCTGGGACTTTAGTACTTACAGCATAGTAAGTTGCGTAGCTCACTGTATACGAGAGCCCTTAGTGGTTTAGCAGGAAAATAAAGTCAGTTGAATTTAATTTCATGCTGGCCCATTGGCCATAGTAGCTCAATCGTACTTAATCACAGAAAATGGTAAAAAATAAACTGTTTTTCAAAGAATAGCATTTTGGTATTACATGATAAGTATTCTTTCATTGCAATGTGTATGTATTAAAGTATATCATGAATCCATAAATAACACACGCACGCACTAGCGCATGCATGCGCGTACACATACACACACACACTCACACGCACACGCAGACACACCCACACTCACACGCACACGCAGACACACCCACACAGACACAGACACACACACAGACACAGACACACACACAGACACAGACACACACACAGACACACACATACACACACACAGACACACACATACACACAGACACACACATACACACAGACAGACACACACAGACACACACATACACACAGACACACACATACACACATACACACAGACACACACAGACCCAGACACACACATACACACAGACACACACATACACACACACACACCCACACAGACACACACACCCACACAGACACACACACAGACACACACATACACACAGACACACACATACACACAGACACACACATACACACAGACACACACACAGACACACACACACACCCACACAGACACACACACCCACACAGACACACACATACACACAGACACACACATACACACAGACACACACATACACACAGACACACACATACACACACACACACACACCCACACAGACACACACACCCACACAGACACACACACAGACACACACATACACACAGACACACACACAGACACACACACAGACACACACACAGACACACACACACACACACACACACACACACACACACACACACACACACAGACAGACAGCAAGACTGACAGCAAGACAGACACCTGTTAAAATATCAATCAGTTTGCGTCACATTTTGAAATTATTTTTTCTGGTTAATAGATTATTTTTGGACCTTTTATAGGTATTTTTGTAAGTCACTTTATAGGTCTTCAACTTCCAAGCTCTAATGATAGCTAGTACCAATAAAGAAAAAGTCCCTTCACATCTAATATATAGTATGTCCACGTAGTATCCCTGAGGGCCAAGTTTGAATTTAGGTACAAGGTTTTTGATGGGGTTTTCCTTATTCTGTAAAGAAAAATGATAATTAATTCCCAGTTTTTTGGACACTTCTTGCCAATGCCCACAGCTACTGGTTACATCAGTGCTTAGTCCTTCTTGGGTTTACTACCTTAAGAAATATAAATGCTACTCTTTGAAGGTGGTTAGTCTTAAACGTTTCCCTTCTTTTTCTTTTTTTTCGCTGAAGTTCCTATTCATTATAAGAATCAATGTGAAATTATTTCCTGCACCATTAAACACTATAATTCATGCCATTAATAATCACCTTGGCATTTCAAGGGCACTGTAGCAGGTATTAAATCTGCTTTTAAAAGGCAAAAAAATAACAAGAAGAATGCAGAAAGAGAAACAAAGAACAGGTGCAACCTTGCCAAAAAAGGACACAAAGGTACAAAGTTTGTATTTTTTTTTAAAACATTCCAAGAATTAATTACTGTGCCATCTTTCCTTTGATGTGTATATAATACAGAGCATTTAGAAGCGTATGCTTATTATTTATATCTATAAATAATCATCAATAAATAAAGCAAAATATGAGCATGGGAACATGTGCTAATAACAAAAGAAAAGTGCTAATAACAAAAGAAAAGAGGTACTAAGAGAAAACAATTATCAGACCAGTTTAAATATTATCTATGTTGATTAATAAAAGTCTCACAAGTTGCTTTCAAACAAAGAAAAATACACAAAAAATAAAACAACCCATCCAGGCAACTTTCCAGCTGTGATGGAACATAAGATGTGTTAAAAAAGGTAGCATTGCCTTGCACCAACAGAATGCAGTTGTTTCTTTCTCTCTAGTTGTACAATGCACCTAGTCATTTTCTCAATGAGTACTGGCTTGCTCATGTGAATTACACTGCTTCCTGTTGACACTATCCGTATATGTGTACTTGTAAAATTATTGGATCAAGTCCAAGTAATTCCTTTTATTTATGAGCTTGTCTATAAGATAGCAGAATAATGCCATTCCTCAAGAGACATGATAATTTATTATCTAATTAAACAGATAAAGACAAATCTCATAGATCTGCAAACACTAATGAAAGGATATGGGAATGAAGAAATAAGCATCAACAGCTAAGAGACTGAGCTGGATTCTAAACAAAACATTCTGGGTTAAACATCTATCAGGTAGGGGGAAGGTTTTCTTAAGTAGGGTTTATCCCAACCTTCTGAGCTCTGGAAAGTGTAAAAGTTGGCATTTTTTAGTTATGAATAAAGTGAGGAAAGCATTGAATTCTGATTCTATTAACAAGCATATATTTTTAAACATGAATGTACACATCAGAAGTCAGTTCCTGTAGGAAGCGTTATGTGAGGTTCTTAGAATATTTTAAAGAAAAATTCCCAATATTACATGAAGCTAAAATGAGAAAAGATCTTTTTACTTTCCCACAAATTTACGAAATAATGGAATCAACTGACATTTTAGCAACATGTAAAAGTTTGGAATATGTTAACTTCATTGAAATCTATGTTAATTTCTTATAGTCTTGCATGAATGCTTCTTCTTTGAGGTAAGTCCAGATAAGTCCTTGAGTAATGGGGGACACCTTTATATGGACTTTATCACCGTATGTTCGAATCAAATGAAAACTTACTTGATATTTATGGTCTTTTGATTTTTATTATTAATTATTATTATTATTATTATTATTATTATTATTATTATTATTATTATTATTATTATTATTATTATTATTATTATTATTATTATTATTATTATTATTATTATTATTATTATTATTATTATTATTATTATTATTATTATTATTATTATTTTATTATTATTATTATTATTATTATTATTATTATTATTATTATTATTATTATTATTATTATTATTATTATTATTATTATTATTATTATTATTATTATTTAATAAGCTCTTTTATTGTTGGAATGTTTATAATATTACTTCAATTCTTGCCTTGCAGCATAAGCAATGAAAACTTTATATAAATGATGCAAGCTCTTATCTGTAACATTTTATAGCTAGTATATACCGTCTACCCACCACAAGAAGGCAAGAGATGAATGAAGGGGAGAGGGGTTTGAACTTTTATGTGGGAGTGCATATGAGTCATCCATGCTGCCAGATCTAATGTTTGTTGCAGTAACTGTGGTGATAGGTATTATGCATGGGTGAGTTATGTGACAACACTTGCATATTTGAAACGAATCTAGCATCCTCGTCATACTGGAAAGGCGAGCATAAACACTGTGTGGACAGCAAAAGTGATTATGTTACACATTCCTCTAGCTTGCCTTCTTGTGGTGGGTAGACAGTACATATACCCATTCTTTCAATCAAGATATTTGGCATTTCAGTTTTGTTGTTTATACTTAATCTTATGATTTTATATGTTTTAGGCATTTTAACTGAAAAAAAGAACCCAAAAGCTGAGTGACTAGGCAAACTGTTAGCACTGTTGTAAAATTTCTGCCATTGCAAATATTTTTCACTTTGATCTTCATGTTTTACATCATTTTGGTTATTTCTTTACTTGTAGAATGAAACCTTTCATTTAACTTGCAGTAATATATGCAAGTACTACTGTCAAAATTGTATCTTGTACAGAAATTAGTTTGTTTTATTTTCTCTACCACTTATTGCTTTCTAAAATTTCACTGAAGAACTCAGTATTCATAGTTCACCAGAAATATGCATTTTGAAGCTTCCAAAATTCATAAAAAGCTTATTTTAGAAAAGGTTTGAACACATATATTTGAAAACCTAATTCAAAAGTGAAAAGAACAATGAATATCAGACTTTATATATCTGTCATAGATGCAACAGAAATATTTATAAAATCAACTCATCCCAGGAACTATGCTTTAAACCTTTTTATTAATATATATAAAGTGGCCCAAACAGTTTCAATTGAAATATGTGTTTGAGATACTGAAGTGAAAAGGGCATTGTATTGTTATTAGCCTTTGAGGTAACCTACATTCTGATGAATTTTGTGTAACTAGAAAACTGTAGGAGATGGAGAAAGGCTTCTGAGACAATTTGAAGAGCTTGTGTAAAATAATTTTTTTAATATTAGCCATTGTTGTTTGTTTATATTTTCTGAAGTATGGCATTCAGTGCGAAGTGGCTCCTTTATATCTGCAACTCGTGAACTCGGGTTTCAAACTTCCTGCCTGTATACAATTGGTGCTTCTAAAAATGTCATACCATGCTTTGTCATTGAGAACATCTGAGAGTACATGTTTCAAACTACGTAATTGTTTTCTTTACTATAGCTAATGAGAACTATTTAAATATTTTAGTAACCAAGTTCTATAGCTATATATGAAATGATTTTTAGACAAACATTTATCATGAGTAACGTAATGTGGACAGAATAATAAACTTTTGTATAAATAATATAATACATAAGGAATATGGTGGAAAAATAATAAGCAGAAAATTGTAGAACAGATAAATAGTACCAAATTAAATATTTTGGGGCTAGTAACAAGAGATTTCAGAAACTTTCTTTACTCTGTTACA
The DNA here is from genome assembly GCA_030765055.1 of Mantis religiosa. Classification (NCBI taxonomy): domain Eukaryota; kingdom Metazoa; phylum Arthropoda; class Insecta; order Mantodea; family Mantidae; genus Mantis; species Mantis religiosa. The sequence goes on along the minus strand of CM060958.1, from coordinate 54,069,783 downwards.
TTGTTAACGTTAAACTTGCCAAGTTTTTTAATTTTTATTTTTAACTTTACGTCCTCCAACGTTAAGTCATATCGGACTGTGAATGAAATGGGTGAAATGATGCTCAAATGTGTCCAGGGTCCATGGAGCTTATAGCTACCCGACATTCGTCTGTGAGGATAAGGAAAAACACTGGGAAGAAACCTTATCCAGGTAACTCACCCTGACCGAGATTCAAACTCGGGACCTCTTGAACGTGAGGCAGACTTGCAACCATCTACGATACCGAGGCGGGCACTTGCCATGTAGTTTCTGATTATGAAACCTATATGTATAATATGTCAGATGTAAGCAAAGTGCACTCTTGTCCAATTCTAGTTACTGTCGCCAGGTGTGTGTGATATTCCATGTTGCATTTGTGTTCTGAAGCCTACCGAATGGTAACACCTTCAGTACATATAGTCAGTATGCATATATTATATTAGTTTCTCATTCATTAGTTGAGACACTTGTAATGTGACATTTCATTTTGACTGGCAAATGAAGATGTTTATAAAGTCAGATTTCACCTATATGCATGCAGCACTTTGGTTATCGTATTGCATTTAAATGCTCAGTTTGTTACTGCCTACAATTCTCTGCAGATTGTTTTTTCATCTATGAATTTATAATGAGTGGAGGGAATTGTATGAATGTAGTACATCAGATATTAACTAATTTATCAGGTAAACAATAAGAGAAAAATTCAAAATAATATTACAAACATACTTGCAGCTTGGTGATACCCATGTCAAGTCTAGCTTCCATGTAGCCTATTCTGTGATTGAGTCGCTCATATACTGAATCCACTTTGCGACTCATTTGGTCTCTTGATAATTCTTCTTTCAGTTGTCTTGCACTTAATGTCTGTTTTAAAATCAAAAGAAAGTTGTATATCAGAAGAAACATGAGCAAAATATTTTAATAAATAAGAAGCAATTGCCTTTATAAGATAAGTGAACTGTGGAACTTAAGTGGTTTTTTTTCTTGGCCATATATTTGTAAATAAAATTTCATAAACTCATATCTCATGGTTAGTAATTGAATTTATAGCATCAAAAATGTGTACTTTATTTATAATACTGTTTGAGATTATTTTATCTTGAAACGTCTTTATAAAAAATTGATCACTTTTACAATAAAGTGCAGAATTAAGAGTTCTGCGTGTACTTAAGGAACTTTTTAAGTTTGATTTATGAGTCACTATGTTTACACTCAAACTTCACTTACTTGTTGTATAATTGAAACGTTTTCATTTAAATGGGTAAAATAAAGCTCAAATGAGCAGAGAGCCCAAAGAGCTTAGAAATTACCCGACATTTATCTTTCAGGATAAGGGAAAACCTGAGAGAAAAACTTGTTCACCGTACCGAGATTTGAATTCTGATACTTTCAACACTGCTTACTTATACTATATAAACAAATTTAACGTAAGAGTTGTTTCGATTTAGTTTTTAAAAGTTTTGAGGATTTCTTAAACTTATGCTTTATTTGACATTAAATCTGTTTACAGCTGCATAAGATACTCCCTTTTTCAGTACTTTTGTGTTTGCTAAAACGATGCACATATTTTTATACATCCAATGTTATGAGTTTGAATTTTATAATTAAACTATTTTGTGATTATGTTGATGACAGCAGGGATGATTATGATATAAAGGTATTGGATAAAATGCTAAAAATTCAGTTTCTGAAACATTTTTGGTTGATTATTTAAATCTTTCCGGTATACATTTGAAATATTTAGTGACATTTTGTTTCTGAATAACTTTTACACTGAAGATTAGTGTGGTTAATATACATTAAGTTGCTGTTTAACATTACAGTGTTACATCATGCTATAATTGTACTGTTTTTTGTAATTTACGTCCTCCAACGTTAAGTCTGATATGGATGAAGTGATGCTCAAATGAGTCCGGAGTCCATAGAGCTTAGAGTTACCAGACATTCATCTTTCAGGATAAGGGAAAACCCCGGAAAAACCTTATCCAGGTAACTCACCCTTACCGAGATTCGAACTCAGGACCTCTTGAACATGAGGCAGACACCACCACGCTACCGAGGCGGGCTGTAATAATTGTACTGTAACCAGCTACTATGTACTGATAACACATAAACATTTGTTATCATAGTAGCTAATTAAAGCAATTTATAATAAATGTTCACAGCAAATAATAGGTATGAAAAGTAATTGTATATAAATAAACTGCTAAAATAAATGTCATGCTCGTAAATTTTATATGACAAGAATTATAAAGCTTTTTCTTAATGCTTGATAATGATTGAGTTATTGAATAGGTCTATTCTAGTGCCTAAACATATTTTGGGACCTAAAACTGTGCAGTTTTAATATTAACATGCTGGGAGTAGTATTAAAATAGCTGTGATCTGGGAACACTACTTTAAGACCTCAGACCATGACAGAATTAAGCTGTTAGTATATTTTTTGTACTATTGTGTTACTCATCCCACACAGCAGTTTTTTCCATTTGAAATCGGATGCAGTGATGTTGTAAACTACAGCCTTGTGTACAGTTGTGCGTAATATAGCTGATCACCAAGCAAGTTTTAATTTTCCCTAATTATCTCATTGCAGCAATTATGATTCAGATGTTATCTTTGTGCTTGGTCCAGTGAATTTTTTTGGAGCATCAGATAACATTCCTTCTTAGGACACTGTTATTTTAAGAACACATGTATATTATGAACTGTCTAGTAGCCTAATTTCTTTAATTGCTTTCTCTGAGTTTAATGCCATGACCTAACATAAAAAGAATTCTTAATGTAGCATGTTTCTGTGCCATGCATGAATTAAACATAGTTGAGGCTTTTTCTTTGTGGAAAATTGAAGTAAAAGTTAATTTATAGCTCAATATAAATGAGATTAAGTGGTTTTCTATCTCTAAATCGCTTTCAGTTTGTTTTGCAATTCTTTTAAATATTTCGAAATGTTTACATCGACTTTATTTCTTTCAAAAGTTGTAAGTAGGGAAAACAAGGAGTTTTGTGGTACTTCAAGCGATTTTCTATGCACAACAACCCTTTCGAGAAAACATGCCACAGTTCGTCTCCTGTCGGTAGCTTTAATTCGATGGTTCTACGCCTCGTGGCATTCACGTAAATTAGTTGTCCCACTGTACTTCATTCATTGCGATTCGAACTAAAGGCAGTGAGTGCAATGTTACTTCTTTAACATTTGACGACGATCGCTCGCAGAAATATTGGTTTAGTTGAGTGGAAATGCACATCGAAATCACTCGATTCCAAAAGTAGCGTAATTTCTGCTAGTTATCGTTCACCTAATACACGTAGGTCCACCAGGTTTCTAGAGCTTGCAATCTCCCGATTGCCCTTGCTTCCGGTAGTTTTCTTTTGTACAGAGCGGTCCGTGATATTTATTCTCTCTTCAGCGGCAAGCAGACTAGACGTCAGCGATTGCCATTCCCGGCGAACGGGACCCTCATAGTCGCTAGAGTCTGTAATTAAACTTATACTGGGTTCTTCATTTAAAACCTAACCGGAGCACGGTATTTCGTCTGTGCGCTATTGGTTGTGCCACAGCCGACTTTTCTCATACATAAACTCCGCGCATAAAGCATATGTAGCATTCTTACCTTATAGACTATGCTGGAAATGTCGTCCACCCTCGGCTTTTAAGTATTATATCGGAGAACACATTCTGATTTACACGGTTATGTTGGGCCACTGTAATGATTCCGATTTCATGTCTAATATTTTGCTGTAGTTCTTCCAGTGTCTCGTAAACTTTTGTCTTTCAGTTAACCCCACAAGTAAAAATCACACTGTTAGATCGGGGGAGCTAGAGGGCCATACACAGCACTAATCACTCTAATCTTCAAACACTACCCTAATTTTATACATGGACTCCTCTGCTGTATGGGCAGTAGCAGAATCTTGTTGAAACAATCCATATGATTTCTCTTCTTCTGCCAGTTAATGATACATCATTTTGGTACCTCTCTGCATTTACAGTCTACTCGTAGAATATTTGGGCCAATTATACGTCTAGCGCTAACACCATACTCAACTTTTCGATCATAATGAGGGATTTCTTGAACGCGATGTGGATTTTCACAGGCCCAGTGCCGTTTGTTGCGAGTGTTGGCACGACCACTGAGGTGGAAGCACGCCTCAGCGGAAAGCCGTGGATCAATTAAACCGTCATTCACTGATGAAAGAAATCCTCACAATAGTGCATTCGTGATACTGAGTCTCCTTGTACACTTATACGATTTTAGTTTTAATAATTTAGTTCTATGAGCAGAAGACTTAACTTTTCCCCTGCTAACACTGCACGTTTACGCTTTTGTTTTTCGTTTGCCACAGAATCAGAATTTCTTCATAATCTCGTGAATTGTAAATCTGGAAGGAGGCACTTCACCAGGGAACGTTTGAATACATTCTGTGCGAACACGGCTTGGTCATTCCCATTTATAACGTTTACACAGGACAGTGCGTTGCTCTAGTCCAGAGTCAAAAACGTGTTCATGTTAGTGCACACCGCTAGCCTCCGTGCACAACGGTAACCGTTAGTGGAGGCCGCGCCGTGGGTCAGTGGTTAGATCGCTTGGCTCTCACCAAGGCGGCCCGGGTTCGATCCTAGGTGACCGCAAAGTGAGATTTTTCGTGGACAACACGGCGCTGGGGAGGGTTTTATCCGGGACCTGCGGGTTTCTCCGCCATCTCATTCCACCGGTGCTCCATCTTCATCTCATGTACCATCAGTGTCACTGCCTGCGGTGCCGTATGTAGTAAAAGCGGGCGTGGAAGAGGCGAAACGCCATGTGCCCCTAATTTTCATATTGGATACTAACCTTGTTTACAGAAAATATCGAAAATGTAAAATCTCTGGAGCAATACATTCCTGGTATCTTTGAATAGAAGTACATATGCAAATGCTTCTGCTGCGATTTTCCCGATTTATTGTATAATACTGTCTTTTAACTCTGGGATTTTGTATAACTTGTCTTTGTGTATATATTTTTTTTTAAATTTCCCATAAATAAAAGTTACAGGCTGATGAATCGGGGAAAATGTTTTAACCTTTCTCCTATCTCATCGAGTCCCCTTCCCATATTTATTCAAAACATTTTGACGAGTTTAATATGTCTTATATACACAACGTGGTCGCACTTCACAATCTGAAATAACGCCGGACAAGTTAATTCCTTTGTTGTAGTATAAACTTCTGTGGTGCTATGTTAAGTACTATCATCAATGTTCAACTAAAACGTACATCAATACACACGCCAGGAAAACAATAGCTGTATCTTTGAAGATAGAAAAAGACTGCGATTGCAGCCAACCACGTTTGTCGGGAATGACAAGAGCTGACGCCGAGCCCGCTTGCTGCCAAGTGGCGTAGAGAATGCCATGGACCGCCCTGTAATTTAGTTCTCGTAGGTTCGGACTTCCGCTTTCCCGTCTCGCTGCAATCCGTCGGCGGACCGCAGGAATGGGCTTAACATTAATCACAGATTGTATTCCTTCAAAGCAAAAAAGTCAGTAATATCAAATATTGACATTTAAATAAAGATTTAATTTACCTCTGCCATTTTATCCAATCGAAGTTCAATGAGGGTTTCAAGTCGGCCCAGCCTGGATTCTACAGCTTCTAATCGTCTTGTTTGTTGTTCGATGCTCACTTCCCATCGAGGAGTATATCGAGGTGAAAATAATGTATCTAAACCTCGAAGTCTTTCCTCTATGGAAACCAGCACTGTTTGTAAGCTCTGAAAGTTTAAAAAAAATTGCATACATTACAAGAAATGAAGTTTAAATGTAGGAATGAGAAGACAAATGAAATATTTGCTGTAGGATAAAATATAAATTGAAGGTATGTGCAGTCTATTTACTAGTTTTATATATTGTCTTAAAATGGTATTCCATACAAATATGTTTTCATTAATTTAATGAGAAGCAGTTGAAGAGCAGTTTTGCCAAACAGCATCTACAAGAAAAAAGCATTTTCAAAGATTCTGTGTGTTACAGAATTGTTTGAAGATGTTCTTTAAAAGATGCATATAACATACATAATGTAGTCACTTATAATTTCATTTCTGTGATTTTCGTATTTTAGGACTATATTGTGATGCAAAGTTGGGAAGTGAGTTTTACGTAATTGAAGAAACATTTAAAAATAATATAAAAAGTACTTAAGTGAGTCTGTTCTTTCTCCTTTCTGAGATATTTTAAAACATAGTTTGTTGTATAGTGTATTTTGTATGATCTAACATTTTCAAAGTATAAAATATTTAAATATCTATTAATAAAACTGACAAAGGACACACCCGAGTAACAATAGGCTGCATTCCAACAAATTGGTGTAATCTGTCTCAGACAAGAATTATTCTTTTTAAAAATATGGGAGGTGAGAAACAGAGAGGAATGCTGTAATGGAATGCTCTAAGGTGTCTGATTGGTGGAAGGAAATTCATTGATGTTTACTTTTAGTTTATATCACATTATTTACGAGGGCTGTTCAATAAAGAATGATAATTTTTTTGACAATGTACCTTTACTCATCCTCATAATTTTGATGGTCCTTCTCAAAAGTCTCCCCTGAATGCAATGCACTTGTCCCAGCATTTCTGCGACTCTTCAAAGACATGATGGAAACCATTTTTTGAGAGATCCTTCAAAATTGCCTCCGCAGCCTTCACCACTGCTTCTGATGATGGATAATGCCTCCCACAAAGGCGTTTCTTCAAGTTAGGGAGTAGAAAAAAGTCACATGGGGCTAAATCCGGACTATAGGGAGGGTGAGGGATGCACTTCACGTTGATTTTTGCAAGATATTCAGCAACAACATTGGCAATATGTGGCCGCGAACTATCGTGGTGTAGCATCCAGCCTGCTTCACGAAATGTGGTCTTATGCGCCTAATATGGACTTGCAATGTTTTCGGGACATCCCTGTAGTATTGTCCAGTTACTGATGTGTGTGCAGGTACAACATGCTGATAAACCATTCCATGAATATCAAAGAATGAGATGACCATAACTTTACCAGCAGAAGCAACTACTTTTGCTTTTTTGGGGATTGGTGATGAAGGAGATTTCCACACTGAGCTTTGCTGTTTGCTCTCAGGATCAAAATGATGTGGCCAAGTTTCATCAGCGTTTGAAAGAAACGCTGTATCTTCCTCCAACATCAACTTTAACGGCATGCATACCTGCATGCAAACCTGCATGTGAATGTCCTTTTGTCAGGAATCAACAGTCTTGGAACCCATTGCGCACAAACACGTCTCATGTGTAATGTTTCTGTCACCAACTTGTGGGTGGCACCCAATGAAATGTTCAGTATTTCAGAAAGTGATCTTAAGGTAATTTGTCGATCCTCTCTCACTATGGCAGCAGCAGTGTTAATGTTTTCTTCTGTAAGAGCAGTAACTGGAGCACCAGGTTCACCTTCCTTTGAAATTGATTGTCTCTCCTCTTTAAACATTTTAAACCACCTTCGAACTGTGCTGTGGGGAAGAACAGACTCTCCATAGGCCTCCTGTAACATTGTATAGGCCTCAACTGAAGATTTGTTGAGATGAAAGCAGAATTTCAAAGCTGTATATTGTTCCTCACGTGTTACCTCCATTGCAGCGGTAGGCAATACTGAACATTTCTGAATTTGCCTGGTTCTCACAGGCAAGAACCAGGAGTGCCAACAATGAAAGTACTATGGTGTGTTTGTTTCACATTAAGCTAACAGAATGTAATAAGATTGAATTTTAGTGCAAAAAATTATGACCGTAAAAAATTATGATCATTCTTTATTGAACAGCCCTCATATAACTGCCTCTATAAACATTGATGAACTTTCCTCTACCAGTGAGCAGCCAATCGTCTGTGCTCTCTCTTCCTCCCTTCCCATGTGTTTAAAACAGGATCATTGTAGTCTTAGATTATAGTATTGTGAATTCAATCGATGTAGATTGCATATATCCAAACATCACTGACTTTACTTGAAATCGATGTTAAGTCATGAGTAATATTAATAGCATTTGGTACATTTTGGCAGTCTCAGGCCTTTTATTGAGTTCATGAAACAGTATGCAGACTCTTTAAGATCACGAAAATGGTACCACATAAAAAGAATTAAAATCAAAACTTGGAAGATAAATATTTTGATTGGATGAAGTATTGTATACAAGTCATACAAAAGTGGCTTTATTGCCTTGTGCATCTTAGATTGCTCCCATTGGACCTGATGAAATGGACCGTAACATAAAGCTTCATCTTTTTAGTTAATTGATGGAAATTAACCATTTCTTCACACTCACCGTATATAGGCTAAGATCTTTGATAGATAGTCAACATGAAAAATTCATTGCCATGGCCAGAACTTGAACCATGGATCTCCTGGTTTCCGTCCAGTCGCTCTAACCCATTGAGCTACCATAGGCAACTTGCCGTCAATGGTTTGGAGCGACTGGATGGAAACCAGGAGATCCGTGGTTCAAATTCTGGCCATGGCATTGAATTTTTCATGTTGACTCTATCAAAGATCTTAGCCTATATACAGCGAGTGTGAAGAAATGATTAATTTCCATCCATTAACTAAAATAATAAGAGTTAAATAATGAAGCCTGGGACTCAAGTACTTACGATAGTAAGTCACCACAAATGGTGTATCTCAGATGCGAGAGCCCCTCGTGGTCTACCGGGGAAATATATGTGTCAAATGGAGAATTTAACACATTCCACCCTCCAATACTGCACCCCACTCATCATGCCCATTGTGGATAGAATTGAAGGGATGCTAGGGTGGTAGGCCTTAGCCTGGTATAGACTGGTGTGCCATTCATCTATTTTTTATATAATATAGTGTTATACTGCTGACTGTAAAGTCATTTGAACAGATTCAAAATTTAGTCAAGACTTTTCTTTTAAAAAAATGTCAGTTACATTCTATGAATTATTTTCTGATAGACATTAAATGTATAAATTTTATAAAAGATGATGTATAGCTTCTTTAAAATGCTCTTGGTGCTTAATGTTTTGAGACACATTTGGTGATGAGAAATGTGTTACCTTATGAATTCATTCAACTTCAGTGGGTATGGTACATCTTAACCATGAACCATATTTAACAATTAATGTGCATGATCTGCCTGAACCGATAACTTAATCTTTTCAAAATATTAGTGCACTAAGTATGACTGACTATATAAATATTTATTTATATGGGGTTATATCTTAATGCTGCAAGAGTAAAACATTTGATGTAATGCATTCATACAACTTTCTCTGCCAATGACAAATTCACATATATTTGTTATTATATATGATAAAATTCTATTTTATGTGAAGTTTTTTGTCCAGGAAGTTTTTAAAATTAAGTAATAAGTGCTTAGATGCAATAATGAGAAACTTCGTTCATATGTTTATTTGTGGTAACAGAACCTTGTAGCAAAAAAAAAAAAAAAAAAAAAAAAAAAGAATTAAAAAAATTAACAAGCTTCAAGCATCTCCATTAGAGAAGCTTTTCATGCTTCAGAAAAATATAAAATTTTTACAGGAACACTTCGAAAGCAGCTATGCTTTGAAAACATATGACACAATTATATATTTTAATGAGTTCTACACTTTTCGGTTTAAGTTTTTGCGTAACACCTATGATATCCTAGCTAATGATCATGACAAACTATTCACAATAAATTGTTTTAATATAAAATTTTTGGGGTTGCAGTAAAATACTTCCTCTACCTAGTTGTTGGTATGATAAAATAAAAAATCTATAAGTGATAAAAAAAAGTTATATTCCATATCATAGAATATAACCTTTAATAAGTTTAAGTGCTTTAGATGTTTGGTTTTGCAAAATTGATGAGTGTCATGGTAAAAATATTAGCTCGGATGAAAATTATGTGTGTTACAATTTTTTACTTCCGTAAGAAATACACACATGGTTTTAACATTTTTTTCCAAACTTTATAAGATGTTTTGTAAAAATTATTTTTCAGTTTATCTCTTAATCAACATTTGATAATTCTTAAAATACTGATGTCTTCAAATTCAAGATGCACTGTGTGCAATAACTTGCCTAGAAAATTTTTTTACTTAGTGCTTATTGTATAATTACAGCACAAAGTAGGAGAAAATGCCAATTAGTTTTGTTAGTGGAGCTGGAAGGTATTAGAACATTACATCAGCATTTTGTTGAAATTAATATTTTACTATATATAAAGTAATAATGATCATAAAAACAAGAAAAATAAATGTGCCAACCTTTGTTAATGAAATAGTTACGAAATGTAATTCTAATTTCATAAATGTTGTAGGCTACATATGATTAGCGTTGGATTTTATATACACATCATCTACAACAGAAGTTATTTCAGTGTTTGAGCAAAATCGCATCATAAAGTAGTATAGAGCACTACTATCCCTTTAATCCCTTTATCCCTTGGGGCTTGCCATGATTGTTACAATTCCAGGTATGTTTGCAAAACGAGAACTAGTATATCACAAGTACAGCAGGTTAATCACGTGATGCATCACAGTGATTATTGGAGTAATGAATCAAATTTTATTGGATACTTCTTCAATCCAAAAGCTAAACTAATTGAAATGCAATTAAACTACACCACAATTTACATCTTAGTGTTTAGTTATTCAAAAGTGACTGGACACCTTAAATGTGTTCTCCAAAAAGGTCATGTTTAAATAGCTGCTACTAATAGGTCCCAAAAATTATCATTTAGGCTCTAAATTAATGAGTATTTTTATGAGAATTAACTGTTGCAAGTGAATCATTTAATAAATACTTTATTCTCAGTTTATAAGAGTCTAGACAACAATTAGTATTAATAGGCCTCAGAAATAGAAGACGTATAAATTGCCTAAAACTGAACTAAAATATCCTAAGATTATTATTACTATATATATAGTAATTTACGTTCTCCAACATTAAGTCATATCAGACGAATGAAATGGGTGAAATGATGCTCAAATGAGTACGGGGTCCATGGAGCTTAGAGTTACCCAACATTTGCCTATCAGGATAAAGGAAAGCCCTGGAAAAAACCTTATGCAGATAACTCACCCTGACCGAGATTTGAACTCGGGACCTCTTGAATGTGAGGCAGACATGCTACCATCTACGTTACCAAGGTGGGCAAATATTTCAATAGTGAATATACTGCTTGACATTATGCATCAATATCATTACTCAGCCATTATTAAAAGGAAATAGTGTCATTTCCCCACAAATTGTTTTTTTTTTTCATGTACAATAATAGAGATTGATTGCGCTTAATTTATCAAGTAACACTCTCAAAAACTTTACTTTGAAATGTTAAACATTTTTGCTCAAAAAATTTAAAGTACTGATGATATTTAACATATAGTGAAAAACATTTCATGAATTAAATGTGTAGATATTTTCATACGAAATTGACTGTATACATTGAATATTCTGAGAATGTCCCCAGAAATGTTTTTCATTCTGAATGACTTCTGCACAACTAGTAAACCATAAGAAATAAACAATCTTATTACTGACTTGCTTAAACCTTCTGAATTCCATATTGCCATTGTACCTATTAAGAAATATGCAATCAATTTATAAAATCATTTATCTCAATTAAAATGAAGGAAATAGAAGAGTTAGCATTTTTAAGAATGATTTGTCATAAACTAGGAGCTGGGTTCCATTCCTTTAACACTCATTATCTCCTCACTTTACAGTTTTAGTTAAATAGCCCTGTACCTCATCTTCTGGGTCAGTAATTCAAACCTTTTCCCAGCCAAAACTTCACATTTGATGATTACATGAGAGGCTGGGTTTTTCTCCTTACACTACCTAAAATCAGTTCTTCTTTGAAGATTACTTTTAAGAATATTTTATACAAGAGTGGAAAAAGTCATGTGAGTGCACACATAAGTTTATCATTTAGATGTCATGTTAATCTGTATAAATCATTGTCTGAATTGAGAAAGAGCAATACAAGTGCAGTCAAAAGAAGTTGAAATTACAGAAAGGCATCTAAGACAACTCCCTAAAGAGAAAGCAAAAATAAAACACACAACTTTTGGGCTTACAGAGATCTAAATGAACTTAATATTAGTTTGGTCTAGTCTTGGATGCTTGAAAAGAAAATAATTTTCCCTCGGTTTTTAACTGTAATTATTTTGTCATCTAAAACACTGGCAGTAGTAGTATCTTATCTGTCTTTAAGCACAGTAAGACATTTGACAACTAAATAAAATAGCTGTGCAATTACTTTGTCAAATACACATTAAATACTAAAATTACAATATTTATGATTAAAATATTCCTGAATGGAATATAATGGTTACTTCACCCACCATGTATGTACTTTGAATTTAAAATGTTTCATATATAAGGTTTTACAGTATCAGGTAAATGATTATAATTTTAAATCTATATACATATAGTTATTCTAAGTTTTAAACTAAAATAAGGCAGATTTACATTGGCTTTACAACTGGTAAAAGTAGTAAAAGCAAGCTCAATAAATTTGGTTTACAAGGAGCTAAAGAGTAATTTTTAATTATTCTAATAACTTTCTTCTGAAGGACAAAATACTTCATTTACCTTACTACTACAACCCTATAAAATTGGGCCATGTCTTATAACTGATTCAAAAAAGGCATAATACGTAACTCTAACATAGTGTAGTGGAATGCAGTGTCTCAAATTTCATATTAAAATTCTAATACTTGCCTATCTGTTCAAGTAGTCAATGTGTGAGGTCGAACAGAGTTGGCTGTCAATAAACAAGCCCAATTAATTTGTACAAGTCGGATTTGAAGATTCAAAATCATTAGATAAGCGTTTCAAGGTAAATAAAATAGAAGTTGTATTAGTTGTACTGTCGGCCCCAAACCAATCAGTAGCAGTTTTTGCATTCTCAAGCCTTTGAAAGAAAAAACCAGGATTATTTGAATAACGTTTAAGTTGCGGAGAAAGGAGGGCATAGGAATGAGGACAAAAGCAAATGAAAGAGGAGTGGCAGCGTGTCCGTCGACTCACCTGCTGACTGACGGGAGATCTGAAGCTGGCCCATGAGGAGGCAGATGATTGCTGAGGCTCGGCTCCGGAGGTGTGTGGCAACAGAAGCACGCCGAGTGCCGCAGTGACAGCGATTGCCGACCGTACCGGGAACATCCTCGCTGCAAGTGAGTGACCTTCACTGCCTTGTTTTTCTTCCTTACGCAGCGGACAGGCAGGCGGACGCACAAGCCTCCGGCACTCACGCTCCTTCTACTGGCTCCTGAACGTCTGCCGCGGCTGCCACCACCCATCCCGAAGACTAAAGAGGCCCGGCCGGTTTTTGGCTCAACTCTCCCTCGGGACGTAATTCATCGCTCCCCAACATGCCATCACTTTTTCCTCAACGTAATCAGTACTCGTCGGCGAAAACAGCCTTCTTATAGCACATGAACTAATATTACCTATGATGTGTGTGCTCTGGCATTTTCCATTCCAATACCACACATGCATATGCTTCTTTCAGTGAATTACCTCTGTTAAGAAAAGTATTACTTTCTCTGAGTTGATAAGTATTTTTCCATTAAAATTCGATGTTGAGATTTCACCCCTAAATCTTCACTGGAAGTACACGTTTTAAGGTCCCTTGAATAAAAATTACTTATTCTTCGATATAGTGAAAGTATTACATCCCACCCAACATTGTTCAGCACATGGATAAATTGCTTATTTACCCGAAATAAAATGTATTAGGATCATGTTTAATCTAAAAACAAGATAATCTTACAGGAAGACTTTTATAAATAAAAAATAATTACCATCTATTTCTGTATGCTTATACAGCTATAATGTTCGTTGTAGACATGTGTAATCCATGGAAATTAAATTATTTCACACCAACCGTGTGTAGGCCAAATTTTGGACAGGTGGAGTTAGACTGAAAAATTCAGTACCATACCGGGATTTGAACCACGGATTTCCTGGTCTCCGTCCTGTTGCTCTAACCATTGAGCGACCATGGCCAACGTACCAGCATGACATTCTCCAACTGACTCGCATTATCTCGGTAAACCTCTTAGGAATTCTCATATACACATGAAACAACTCCTTGATGGTGACTTAAAATACGTAAGCACCTTAAGTTGGTGTGAAAGAACAATTTAATTTCCATTATTAGACCTAATAGTGGTTGGACTATAAAAACTATATAGATTATATATAGAGTATAAAGATACGTTTTTGTATTATTATTATTATTATTATTATTATTATTATTATTATTATTATTATTATTATTATTATTATTATTATTATTATTATTATTATTATTATTATTATTATTATTATTATTATTATTATTATTATTATTATTATTATTATTATTATTATTATTATTATTATTATTATTATTATTATTATTATTATTATTATTATTATTATTATTATTATTATTATTATTATTATTATTATTATTATTATTATTATTATTATTATTATTATTATTATTATTATTATTATTATTATTATTATTATTATTATTATTATTATTAATTTATCGACAACTTGGCGCTGAGGTCGGTTTCCTCCGGGTCCTCCGGTTTCCCCTACCATCATTCCACCAATTGCTCCATTACTCATTCATCCCATTGGGTCGGTCCCAACCCTGATCTCATCTATCAGGTCAAATATGCTTCGGCTCCCTCGCTCTGAGGGAACCCAAGCGACTCCTATCACCAGCAATTTCGAGGAAGGTAGACATAAAAAAATATTATATCGAGATTTCACCGAAATATGTTTTGGGGCACCCTGAATGTAATTTTTTTTTAGAAATAGGTCCTTATATGTGTGTATCTGGGACTGTCTGTTCGGCCAAAGTGTTAACTCGTGCAGTTTTCATTACATTTTTTGGAGGAAGTTTTTATATGTTAGATCACACCCACACACATTCACACCGTCGTTCGCGGCAATCGCTGTTCGTTTTTCTTGGTCATGCAAACAATGTGGCATTTCACAGCGATATTTTTTTAAAATATGACAATCGTTGGCTTGCCATATATGAAATGGTCTAAACAAGATAGAAGAGTAAGCTTTTGTAAGAATAGTTAGTAGAAGAATGACTGACGAAAGTCATGTGAATGGAGCATATGACTTTTTTAATAGCGCACGCAAAGAATTCATCGGAAATGCAGAAGTGCCTTGAATAAAAATGGATTTAAAAAGGACTGAGTGGGAACACTAAACGAAATATCTGCATGTCAACTTCACCTTAACAGTTTGCAGAGATAATTTTGGTTACTTTGTATTTTCTCAAAACGACGTAAACGATTTTATTAAAAGAGCTCATTAGAAACATAACCTACTATTTGTGTCAAGGTATCATTTCTTTATCATTAGCCATTTCCGAAATAATGTTAGTTGCACTTTTTTTTCTGGTTTAGCGGACCGATGTTTGTATTGGCTCCTTCAGTGTATTAGCATGACTTCTTTCAGAAATGAAATAAAGGTGGCGGTCTTGTGTTGTATATTTACGGCATGTAAAAGAATCTCAGACTTGATAGAAGCCTCTGAGCAAAATTAAGCAGACTTTGGTGCCAGTGTAGAGTGGATCTCTAAAACAGCAGTTAAAGAGCTCCCATAAATAAAACCTTAATTTCAAGTTCTATCAATTTATAAAGTATTTAAATCATTTGTAGGCAAATATTTATCGTGATTAACGTATAATGATAACAAGAAACTTTGTGAATAGTCAGAACGAATGTGACGGTTAATAATAGGTGAAATAATGATCTAAATAATATTTTATTAATATTCCTGTTCTACATGTGCAGTCATTTTTGTGAGGAAAGAATGTTGTAGACTCTGGAAATAAACATCTTCCGCATGTAGATAATTTTTCTGTGTTGAAAATGGATTATGTTAATATTGAACAGGGCACATCCGAAACATGGAGAAACTTTCTGGTAAACATCAGAGCTCAACAAAATGATTTCGCAATGATGAACGACATGGTCACCTTTATGCATCATGAAAGAAAAATGCTAGTAGTGAACTTTCTTCTCACTCATGAAATCTTCAGTATGCCAACACTGAAGCCAGAAAGTCATGTTAGATTCATAGGCGTACCTCTGCAAGGACACGCTGTGATAGCTGTTTTAATGGCAAAGGAAATTTGGTTGAGGGATAAATGAATTACCGAAATATAAATAGTTCTTATTGTGTTGCAATATGGACATTGCAGAAGGCTGGTTCATAAATTGCATTCACAGCGAGAACTGTGTGACGACAAATATCAATGAAGATCATAACGCCAGTCTTTCATTTGAAGTTGCTTGCAAGAAACTACACAGCATGCACTAAACGCCTGAGAGTTTTGTAGTTACAAACCAAGAAGTTTAACAAACACTACAAGACTGCAGGTCTGTATCACCACTAACAGTGCCACGATTGTGTTGAAGTACAAATCACAAGGTTGTCTGCAGTAAAGACATTAGTCCAAGTCCTTTATTAATTCCCAATGGAACAGAAACATCACGTAAACAAAGAATTCAGTGGTTTGCACTTTGAATGATCCAAAATCGCTCTTGAATGATTTCTTTAAGTATTAAATAACGTATCTAAATATATTTGCATGACCTTCCATATCCAGATCTAATAAAATGTGTTGCTTTAGGTTTCTGTGTGCATTTACCACTAAACAGTGTGTACACCGTAACGTTTTTAATTTGTATAACACTTGAAAAAACATTCTACAAGTTTCGTGAAACTTGCTGTAACCCTAAGGCAGATAGTCTCCTTGAATCTTAAGCAGGGCATGCATTCCTTTCGAAAGGGGAATATTTGCATTTCTCAACTGTAACATATTTCGGACAATTGGGAAAGGAATCCGAGCATTAAACTCAAGAAAGATGTAAATAAGGACAGCGGCAGAACTCTTCGTGGATTATCGCCTTTATCTGTCGTGATTGACTTGCACTACGTAAAGTGAGCAGAGGTCACGAAAGGGGAAACAAAAGTTGGAGGGAAAATCCAGATAAGCGGCTGCAAACTGTTCAGACGTCATATGTGAAGTTAGCTATACTTCCTTATAATTTACAAGCAAACTGTTTTGATTCTCTATCTCGTTCAACATGTTCTGTTTAGATCTTTGAGCAGAAATTTGATTCTTTAACATTTTATAAGGATGCACATTGGAATTATTCCTTCAGCAAAGCTTCCTTCGAATGATTTACGTGCGAGTAAGTTTATGAAGCCCATCAAATATTTGAACGTAATTCCTGTTCGTGGGAATGAGTTTATCCTTGGCACTGCCAGTGATCGGCATTGCTAATGAGTGAATCATCAGTTCGTGTGCTTTCTAATGGCTAGAATGTGTTTGCGATAGAACAGGATGACACAGCCAAAAATATTGACATGTGGCTCCTTAAAGGCACCAGAGATGTGGATCACGCATGCCATTGGCGGCCACGCTCAGCATTTTGCCTATTATTATTTTTCCTTTATAATTAAGCCTCTTTTTTGTCGTTCTCCGTTGTCTAGGGGCAACAGAAGTTTTGGGTCCTTAGCTCATTTGTCAATACATTTCTTTACATTCGTCTTTTCATATGAAAACATTGATTTCTCCGCGGTTTATTAGTTGTTTAATTTTGACAAATTGGCCTACAGCTGTTCCAAAAACGTTTGATAAACACTTAGAATTTCGTGCCCATTGTATGTTTACTAATTATAAACAAGAATAATCCAGGAAATAACACCATACATTTCGTTATCGGCTTCTTTTTGAGGTGGGATAGTTACCTTGACGTCTTTGTGTGAATTACAGTCAAACAAATGACTTTTTTTTTAAAATTTGGTTTATTTTTTGTCTCTTTAACTTACATGTCACGATATCTGAACATAGAAGTTACATTAAATTAGCATTCATATCAGATGTGTTTACAGAGTTCAGAGTTCCGCAATGTTACAAAAGTACAAAACTGTTTTACAAGATATATGGTTTCCAAGTGCTTCTGTGATTTTAATGGGAGCATTGGCTTCTATTCGCTGCTGTTAATATTTCTTGCAATCTTCTGTGTTAAGTTTGATGGTGATGATCACGTTACAAGTGTTTCATACAGGAGGTAGGATTTTGTTGAGTAAGTAGCTATGAGTAAGTTTTGTGTGTCCAATAGGAAGACGGTTAATGAGGATTTGTTGTCGAAGCAAATGATTGTGCATTCTGTGATAGTTCAAAATGAATTCTGCGAACTAACGACATGTAAAGGTGAAATAGTAATAAACGGAAGACTTGTGAAAATGGTATTAGATGTTCGCGAATGACGAAACTAAACCCAGATGTCCTTCACTCTTCCTAGACTTTACTGTTATAGACAGAAAAAATTACATTTTAGGTACTCAAATTAGGTTGCAAAATGATGTAATTAAGCACTATGTTAAGCAAGAAAAATTATTTATAATGCTAAATATGCCGCAAAATGATAGTTATAGTTATGGATGAAAATCTGTTTAGATTTTTATGCGTAAGACCCTAAACACCACATATTTGTTTTTATAATTAGCACAGTAGATATATCAACATTTTCTCCAAATGTATAACACTTTAGTTGTCTTTTGTCTATTAAAGTCACTTTAAAGGCTCAAGATGACCCTACCACAAACAGAAATGTTATAGGAGTAGACTTAAATTGTATTACGTTTTTCAAGGCCACTTCTTTGGAATTCCCCCGTCTTTACCAAAACATTTATCAAAGCACACCAATACAGCATATACGGGATGTATTTTTTATTTTTTGTGCTAAGTTTAGTAAGTGGAAGTATTGCATTCCGCAGTCCGCTAAAAGCTCAATGTCAAAAATTCACCGCAAATACATGTTTTGAGTCAGCTGAATTAAAAAAAAAAAAAATTACAAAAAGTTTGTGCGTGCCATGGGTACAACTAAAAAGGAAACGTTATTTAAACACCAAACTTGGTATTTGGATTCAGCACCTTCCAAGGATTCGACACCAGGGTTCTCAAGAAAATTCTCAAACCCCAAGCTATATTTTATATGGAACATTTTTAGAAAATTTTGATTTTCTCCAAAATAGCTGTAACGGTTTTGGTTAAAGTACCACATGTTTAAGATATTTTCGCGACAAATGAAATGCATTTCTTGACTTTCCTGGGAATGTCTCTAGAAGTAATATTCCTTCTGCATGACTTGTGTAATTGGTAAACCCTAAGAGAAAGATAAAAGCTCTGTGCACAAGAAAAGTAACTTTCATTAAAACAGTTTCCTTGTGAAGTGAACCGTTTCTAAGCATGTCATTTCCTGTCTTTTTTTTCTTCTTCTAATTTTTCAATACTTGTATTTTCTTCAAATAGGAATCCTTTTTTTTATCTCTCGTTCATGCAAACAGATCGAAACTTCACATCCCATAGCGAGCAGCTCTTAAATTTTGACTATTCCTTAAAGCGCAGTATATCCTTGTACCTGCAAGACAATTAGCAGTTAGATAATTTATGCAAGTTTATCTCGATTAATATGAAGGAAATAAAGCTATCTAAATGTTTGTAAGAAAAGTTTGTGAAGAGCAGAGAAAGCCATGTGAGTGGGACACATCATATTACACGCTTTCTCTTTCGCTTTGTCTCCACCTTGGCAGCACTAATTTTCACTTAGCTGCTTGCATGATTACACCTGATCTGACAAAGGGGGTTCTTTGCATTCCACGTTATTTTTCTTTGCTTAAACCAAATCTCTCTTCAGTTTTAAATGTTTCATTAGTTGCTTTGAAGACAAAAGGTGTAGTATGTACGTGCTTAGGCTTTCACGACTGGCATCTATTTTAGGTAAAGTTTCTTCCAGGCTTGTAGGTCGTGGTCGAAAATTAGAAATTTCTCTAGATTTTCGCTCAAAACTGTTGAGTCAAACGTCAGGGGAAATTCCTAATGCACGGCCTTGTCAAGCCTGGAAGAAACTTTACTTCAAATAAGGTGTAGTGTCAGTAGGAAGCTATTTTACTACAGCAGGATCATCCAAATGTTCCGCATAATAAGGAGGAGTTGTCTGTACGTGTAAAATAGGTTCAGGTGGAAGAGTAGTTTGCTGGATACTTTTCCTTGAAAAATGTAATGCACGGTAGAGCTTACAAAAACTTTTCTCTATGTCGGACTTCAGGGTATCTGACTTCTGTAAATTTATTGCTTATGGTTTGTGAGATTCAGTAAAGGCACGTGAAAGATTAAGTTAAAATGCTTCTCAGCAAAGAGGAGACTGAGGTCTTATAGACATACAATGTACAGAAATGGCGCAGAACTCATTAACATACGTAATTTGTGTAAAATGTGTAACCTTTTCTTAGCGTTTGCTCTTTTCGAAATGTTCCATGTAGTAAGTTTACACCCTTCCCAAATGCCAGTGCATCTAATTTGATTAAAAACTTGTGATTTTCTCATCTTTCTTTACTTTTAAGCGCTTGTTACCTGAATAAACATTTGAAAGTTGTTTTGTCGTTTTATGCAACCAAATCTATTGCTTAAATTGAAAGCATTACTTTTTATATGAATGTTATAATATATAATGGACAAAGTGAATTTATTATGATTTTTTTTTCTTCAATTTACGTCATCCAACGTTTTCATATCGGAGGATGAATGAAATGATGTTTAAATTAGTCCAGGGTCCATAAAGCTTAGAGTTATCCAACAATCGTCTTTTCAGGATAACGGACTGAAAAAAGCCTAATCCAGATAACTCACTTTGACCGAGATTCGAACTCGGGACCGCTAGGCAGACACGCTGCCATCTACCCTATCCAGGAGGGTGAATTTGTTATGAGAGAAAGTCAGGTGAATATATCACATCAGATTTTTGCTTTCTCATCTTACATAATATGTAGAGAAAATATTGAATTTCGCTAAAAATGATAAGGTGATTTCACCTGATATGTTTTGGCCCCCTAAAGCTTAAAAAAAAAGACTTAGAAAACGATCTGCGTGGCGTGTTTTCATGAATAACACCATTTAAAAACAAAACGTAGAATGAATATCAGAGTCAGTATTTACGTTCATATCTTAGAAAGATGCTACACGATTTTCAAGAAATTCAGTCTACCCTAGCTTTACATATTTTCCAGAACGTTTCAGTGTTTCTAAAAAGGCTTAACTATTCTTATTAAATAGATATGTTAAATATATAGCAAAATGTATATCTTGAAGTTTCTGGGAATGGCCTCTGAAGTTCTATTCATTCGGAGGGAATTTTGTATAATACTCTGTTATTTGTAAACGTCGATAGACAAATCTTACTACACAAAAATGTAGATGGCTGGTAGTACACAAATAGTTTCAGAAAAAAATAAGATTCTGGCATAAGCTGTTTTCGAGATATGCACATTAAAGTTTTGAATTGCTCAATAGTTGGCAATTCTTTTGAAGTACTGCCGATGTTCAGCTGTTTTTTTGCGATTGCATGGGAAGATTTTAAGGCTAGCATATAGCGTCTTTAACATTTGACTATCGCTCTGCCCTTTATATCGATAACGAAATGTGTAATGTAAGTGACTCTACAAAGGTTTATTTCGATTAAAATAAAGTAAATAGAAACATATACTTTAGTAAGAATAATTTGTGTACTCGCTAATAAACTATGTCACTTGAATGTAACGCTTCGGACCTTTAAGATGCATTTATCATCTCAGAAGTTCCTGCGTAGGTGCGGAGCGTTCAATTGTTTCCCCATGAGATTTCGGCGTCTGTCGTCTTTGAGTAACGCGTAGGAAACGATAATGTCTGGCGATGGAGACACTTGGTCGCATTACTGCCACAGGGATGGGCGGAATGTTTTATGGCGACATTATAATATCAAAGCATAGGAGTGTAGACTAAACATAAAGATGCCCATTGTCTCCAAAGTTATTAGTTATTACTCACTTCCATTAGGTATCAGCTAGCGCCGAAGGAGTTCTTGAGGAGTAATTATTCCTTACTGAGAGAACTATTTTAGGCGCGGCAGGAAAGCCTACGAGGAATCACAAAATATTGTACCAGCTTCGTGAGGGTATGGCAGAGTCAGTGTTATTTTCACGATAAGGAAGGAGAAAAGCTTCCTTAACAGTTTTGGTTGTAATAAACTGGTATCCCATCTTTGTCTTCCTTGTCCCCTGAATTTTAGCACTCTTTTTCAAGTTTACAGATATTTTGTGCCAGTACTACTTGGGGAACGAAGAAAAAGCAGCGTATATTTAGGAATTAAAATGGAAACCTAGATGTCCGTAATTTGCTCGTTGTAGTATAAACATAGAATTTTGACAAGCACTTAAGAAATAGGAAAGAAATTAAGGCACATGCATTCACCGGATAGAAGTATTCGGAGAAAAAAAAATTGTTATTTATATTTGTGTGCACCGTGGCCTCTCACCAAAGTGGCCCGGGTTCGATCCCAGGAACCGTATGTGGCATTTGTGATGGACAAAGTGGCGTCTGGATGGATTGTTTCCGTGTTCCCCCACCATTTATTCTACCAACTGCTCCACGATCACCTTTCTTTTGGTCTAATTAACCCCATTTCTTATTTCCCTCATTCTCATTACATGTTTTAGAGTGATCAAGGGTATTCTCTCTTTCTTTCTAGTTTACGTTCTCCAACATCATATCGGACGATGATTGAAGTGGGTGAAATGATGCTATGGAGTCCCGGGTCCATAGAGCTCACCCTGACAAAGATTTGAACTTGAGACAGACGCATTGCACATACGCTAGAGGCAGGCTGGATATTCTCTCTGGTCCAGTGCCCATGTGCTTCATGACAGACATTTGACTGCAGGTCCTGACTTGCTAGTCTCCGGTACAAGAGGTTAAGAAGAATAAGTCAAGCCAATCAGCATTTCTTGAATTTCTTTAGATATCTTGTAGACATTGGACATGCTTTCCAAGACTTAGTTTTGAACAAGTTTTCTCAGACGGTTTTAGTTTGTAACATTTTTTAGTATTTTCGGGATGTGGGATGCGACGTATAAAGTCAGAAGGCTGTGATTGGAGACGTTCCTTCTGGAAGCAATGATCCTTCATAACCTAATCTCAGTAGGTGTACACTTTTGTATTTTCTTCAAGGAACCTCTTTTGAATGATCTGCTGTACTGCCCACTTCAGACACCAGTTCTGTTACACCGGAAAAAGATCTAACAGACCCAAAACACCACATTGCTACAATGTATCACAACGAAATCATTTACTTGATAACTGGATACGACGGAGCTTCGGGTCATGTAATTTTGGCGAGAGGTTTGACAAATATTCACCGAAGAAGCTCAACATTAAAGTAGGTGCATAAACAAAAGGAATATGAAGGCGTGCTTAACTTTGCAGCGAGTAATATACCTGCAATTTCTTTCAGCGCTGCCGAATGTGGAACACGTATCTTACTTGCCTGAACTGAGAATATGGTCTTAGTTATGATCGGGTAAATAAATACCAAAAAGATAGATGCCAATTCTATAATTAGACAGAATTTTATAATCCTGTCTCTACGTTATTGCGAGCTATACACCTTTTAATTTCGTAGTTATCATCGCTCAGTATTCATTCAAACTGAAGGTCTGTAAGACATAACATTCCTTTCTTATTTCAAATATAAAGCACGCAGTTTGAAAAAAAGTTAAGATACAGTTCGTTTTCAGAGTAGTGATGTTATTTTATCATTATAGTGACTGGGCATATGTTGTGTTTCAAACTCGAGCTGAAATATTATTAAATATAAATGAAATTGGATGAGTAGAGCCAGACTGAAAAATTCAATGCCATAGCCGGGATTTGAACCATGGATCTCACGGTCTCCGCCCGGTTGCTGTAAAACACTGAGCTACTATGGCCAACATGCCGAAATGACATTAAATTCTCCAACTGACTCGTATGTTTCCCGGTAAACCACTAGGGGTTGTCATATACAATTTTTTTTTGTAATGTACGTCCTCCAACGTTAAGTCATATCGGACGGTGAAATGATGCTCAAATGAGTCCAGGGTCCATGGAGCTTAGTTACCCGATATTTGACTTTCAGGATAAGGGAAAAATCCCGGAAAAAACCTTATCCAGATAACTCGCCCTGACCGAGATTCGATCTCGGGACCTCTTGAACATGAGGCAGACACGCTATCTGCGCTGCCGAGGCGGGCTCTCATATACAATGAGACATATGCAATGAATATACAATGAATTTTTCAGTCTGGCTCTACTCATCCAAACCTTAGCTTACACACGGCTAGTGGAAGAAATGATTATTTCCATCAATTTATCTAAAAAACATAGTGGTTTAACTGTGAAGCCTGGGACTTATGATGTGCTTACAGCATGCAGTAAGTCGCCATAAAAAAGTGCGTGTCTCATTTGAAGCGAATAAAATGGTGGCGCAGGATAAAGCAATGAGGTACTCTTAGGGTATGCGTGGATATGTATGAGTAAGGATGGTTCTAATGATACTGGAATGTCCGTTTCAAACTGGTTTAATGACAGCTTCTTTTTATCATTACATCAAACTTGAAGTTGCCGACCAAGGGTTACCAATATATCACTGTTTAGAGTCACTGTAGGTGGAATGTTTATTACTCGATAGTACTTACTTAGTATGAACCGACAGATCTTCCCTCCGGTTCTGATCTGCCTTCGACCAAGACAGAAGAAGAGGACTGCCCTAATGTGCTTCACGCCGCGGACTGTGTGTCCTTACTTGGCACAGCTGCGCGTGGGTGTGTAAATTTCACTTCTGGAATTCCTCTTTTCACACAAAGATTCCTTTTGTGACTATTTTGTCCATTGTGATTATTAGTCTCGGTCATGCCATTATTAAGGGTCCGAAGAATACCTATTCAAACGGAGTCAAGTGTTACTCCTTTAGAACCCTGCTAAGAAAACCTCTTTCTTACGTTTCTTTTGTTAAAACAACTGAACTGCACGTGCATGCGTTTCACAAAGATACAAGATTTCTTTGAAATCCATCACTATTCTCCACTTATTGCAATCCTTTAATTTCGGTATCACATTGTATATGAGAACCTCTAGTGGTTTACCGGGAAACATACGAGTTAGTTGGAGAATTTAATGTTATTTCGGCATGTTGGCCAAAGTAGCTCAGTGGTTTAGAGCAATCGGACGGAGACCGGGAGATTACATGGTTCAAATTCCGGCTATGGCATTGAATTTTTCAGTCTGGTTCTACTCATCCAAACCTTAGCCTACACACGGCTAGTGTGAAAGAAATCATTATTTCCATAAATGAAATTATTATATATCTCCTTTCCTCTGTATTTGTAAATATGCCTATCGAAACAGGAGCAAGTGATTTTTCGAGTAGCAAAGGTAAGCTGGTTCATGCTGAGGGCAAAAACAGTAACGTATGCAGTTTTAAAACAATTCCTCAAGACAAAGCGTATAATATGTAAACACCATCAAGTTAAGATTTTAATATTTTAAGAATATCTAATGTGTTCTGATGTACAAAGTTACACTCCTACAATGTAAAACCTTTGCAAAGTTAATCTTCTATATAACTGAGTAGCAGCATTTCGGGATTGACTGTACAGTCCAAAAGATCTTGTTTTGCTGATATATTCTTTCCCGTTTTTATGCTAAGAGATTTGAATTTCCAACAATCCTCTGAGCAGTAAAATTAAAAGAAAAATATTTCCAAAGAAAGCAAGATTTAGTTGGAAGCTAATTTCGGACTCTTATAAATCCATTTATTACCCTCTAGGCCACAGTTGATTACCTTACCAGGTTCACTGCAATTTAGAAGAAGCAAGTACGAGGGTTGGCATAGAAATGGCGCCACTGGGCCAGTTTGACGGATAGCATCATATAGTTTAACTCTAGACTAGTTTGTATCCATTTTTACATGTCAATAACTTGTTTAGTTTTTGAATGACGGCATTTTAAACAAGACAAGTATAGAGGTTTCACGAAAATGGAAGATTTGGAAAAACGAGCAGTGATTAAGTGCTTCCATTTGAAAGGCTTAACGCCGAAAGAAATTAGGGAAGAAATGGACAGTACATTGAAAGACTCTGCCCCTTCATATATAACGATTTAAACGTGGGTTGCAGAGTTTAAAATGGGACATACAAGCACTAGTGATGAGCCTTGATCAGGACGACCTGTGGAAGTCACAACTCTAGAGATCATTGAAAAAATTCTTCGTTTATTTCTGGAAGACTGCAGATTAAAGTTGTTTGAGATCACAGAGGCTGTAAACATATCAAACGAACGTTCAGGTAATATTTTAAGTAAGGTTTTGGGCTTCACCAAGGTGGCAGCCAAGATGGATGCCACGTTTACTGTCACCTGATCAAAAGTTGCAAAGAAATATTGTTTCTGTTAAGAATTATGAGCTCTACCGTAAACATCCTAGTGAATTGTTGAGGTGGCGTATTACCATGGATGAAACTTGGATACATCACTACACCAGAAAGTAAATCATAATCAAAACAGTCGATTGTGCCAGGTGAAGCAACTCCAACAAAGGCAAAGTCAATTTTGTCAGCTATCAAGGCTATGACGAGTGTTTTTTGGGATGCACAGGGAATTAATTTGAAAAAGAGTAAAAGTATCACTGGTGACTATTACGCAAACTTACTGCAACGTTTGAGTGATGAGGTGAAAAGAAAAAGACCTCATTTGGCAAAGAAAAAAAAAAATCTTGTTTCTTCACGACAGTGCTCCGGCACACTGTTCAGTTATTGCAATGGGAAAAATGTGTGAATTAAAGTTGAGATCTAGCACCCAGTGACTATTACCTGTTGCCGAACCTCAAACAATTTCTTGGAGGACGAAGATTTCACAGCAACGAGGTCATTGATGCGGTAAACAGCTATTTTGAGGAGCATGATAAATTGCACTATAGAAATGGTTTAATTAAATAGAAGACCAATATGACAAATGTAGTCTTTCTGGATGTTATGTTGAGAAATAAAGAAAAAATTAAATGTTGAAGCGAATATATTGGCGAACAAAGTTCCACGGCGACAGTTTGAATCAAATAATATTGGCGAGCAGAGTTCCATTTGGGGCGACGGTTTGATACAATAATGTTTAGCTCAGGGTATGCGTGGATATGTATAAGAAGGATGGTTTCAATGACACTGGAGTGCCCATATCAAACTGGTTTAATGACTTTCTTTTTATCAGAACATCAAACTTGAAGTTGCCGACCAAGGGTTACCAATATCACTGTTTAGAGTTACTGAATGCTTATTACTCGATAAAACTTAATTCGTTCTTCACGTATATATATGAACCGACAAATATTTTCTCTCATCACTTCTGGTCTGCCTTCGACCAAGACAGAACCAGATAACTGCCCTAATCGGCCTCACGCCTCGGACTGAATGACCACAGCTGCGCGTGGTGTGTAGCTTTCACTTTCTCGAAGCCCTTTATACACACAAAGATTCCCTTTGTGACTATTTTGTCAGGCCATTATTAAGGGTCCGAAGAATGCCTTCTTCAACAAAGTGCTATCCCTTAGAATTCTGTTTTTCCCGTGTCTTTGGTTACACGACTCAACCAATTGCACCTGTTAGTGTCGTAACAAACATACAAGACTCCTTTGAAATCCAGTACGATTCTTTATACATTGCACCCCTTAATTTCGGTATCAATGTTTTTTAATTGTGAGGCCCAGGACTTTTTTCCTGCCCAATTTAGGCTTATTCTGATTTCCAAGTCAGGAATAAAATGTATAGAATGGACATGCGTCAACTTCTGGTTTTGCTCAAGTCTTTGCTTTTTAATTATGTAGGTACATGAATAAACGTGGTTATTGTAATATTTCTAATTATCACAAGTAAACAGAATTGGATTGCTTGATATTCAGACACTATTGATACTAAATCCACGGATTACATATTTACTCGGGACATTTAGCAGTAGCGCTGGTTTGTTACCACTGTTATCGTGTTAACCTTCAAGTAGCAGTTGCTATACACAATAGGAATAATTGCTGCTGCGCTGACCGCGAGTAAACAACGCTAGAGATATAATTATGCCCTGAGTAGTACAGTCCACAATTCACAAGAATCTGGCACAGGAATGCGCTACGTAAACATTCGCAGCTCTCTTCATGCACACATAATAAAGTTGTCAACAGAAGAAGTCTGATGCCCGATTTCACTAACAGATGTTAAAATCGACGTTAACAAATGTAACGTAACAATTGTCACAGCGCCAAAACTAATGTTAAATTTCTTGCATTTCACCAACCTGTTTTCTTAAAATGTTAACAAACCTGTGTTAACGCCAAGAAACTTGTAAATATCACAGCTATAGAAGGCTATGGATGATTTTCTGAACGTACTCCGATGCGCTTTTGTTTTCATTTTCGTCTGCACAAATGGCGGATGAACAAAATCATAAATAAAGCCGTGAGACAAATTTCTCATCGAAGGAGAAAGAATTGTTAATTGAAATGGTGACGAAGTGTAAGGATATCGTGGAAAATAAGAGGACGGATGCAGTGAATGTAAAAGAGAAAGATGTCGCGGGGAAAATATTGGAAACGAATTTAATTCAAATGCATGTGTCACTACTACAAGCACCAAACAACTTGTCAGCATTACGTAAATTTAAAACGAGGTGCGAAGAACAAGTGCCTTAAACGTTTCAAGACGGGAGGTGAACAATGTATTATCCACATAATTCTGTGAATTATAAAATCGCTAGGTTATTGATACTTGAAGCAAAGGCGAGATAGTCATATTCCTTTCGATGCATTTTCTAACTCAGTATTACGTAAATTTAAAACGAGGAGCGAAGAAGGGCAAGTGACTTGAACGTTTCAAGACGGGAGGTGGACAATGTATTATCCACATAATTCATTGAATTATAACATCGCAAGGTTATTGATACTTGAAGCAAAGGCGAGATCGCCATATTCCTTTCGATGTATGTTCTAACCTCTCTTGTACTTCCGCAGTAACCTTCATAGCAACATGTTTCGGCAGTCTATACCTCCGTAAAACAATTTTCTTCGGATAGTTCCTCAAAATCATTTCTCCTCATAGGCCGTACTCTATTATGAATGCCATTTAGACAGTCTTAAATATAGCAAATCGACATCAACAGCTGAGTTCATGCTCGCCATCTTGACTATTTACAATTGTTAAGGACTTAACATTAGAAATTAGGCTTGTTTAACATGAGATTTAACACGAGTGTTACGCTAACACTTCTTGGTGAAATGCAATTTTTGTTTTAACTATTGCTAAACTCGTGTTAAGTCTTAACATTTGTTGGTGAAATCGGGCGTGAGCGTTATAACGCGAGCATAACGTTTCGAACTTCACCTGCAATCGGTCACACTGCACCAGTTCACTTGAGGAGATGAACTCCTTGCCAATCATTCTGGAGTAGTATTCTAATTCGAGAACTGTATTGACACTAGAGAACACTGTTCCTGGCAGCTTCTTTGGTTCCGCACCAATAGCGTAAATGGTTAATTATACAGATCATTAAGAATTCAGGTTTAATTTGAAAAGTGATTGTAGGTTCCTAGCCGGGGTCGGGCTTGAGAATAAAGAAAATAGATATTTGTTTACCACATTTACGCATTTTTTATAATGTACCTAAATATCTTTAAACATATTTTTGATAATAAGCATGAGTTGCCATTTATAAAAAGAAAGTAACCAAGGCTTTTCCACATAAATGTAAAACAAGGATTTTGTCAAATTTTTACTTTTTATGCTTCTTGCCTATAGTAATTAGAGGAAGTACATTACATTCCAGTCAAAATTACACACCGAGATTTTTTTGTGACTGATTCCAAAACGAAGGATTTTTAGAAAAGATCCGCGGCCTTTATGACTTCTCTGTGAACCGCATCTCAAAAGCGAGAAGCCGGTTAATATTTATAGGTTCATGTCTTCCAAAGAAGAAGGGATTTTTAAGAAAATTCCTCAATTTTCAATTTTCTCAAAGAAAAAAAAAAAGACTCCAAAGATTTTGATTGAAATAAATGCTGTATACGAGGTGTGCGTTTGTTATAACACGCATTTTTTTTTTTCAAAACTGGTACCAAATAGGAACTTCTGTATTTTTTTAAATACACATGGACTCTTTGTGAGTGTGTGGCAGAGATGGCAGAACTGTACAGTTACAGAATTCTAGTGGTAGCGACGGAAGTTAGGGCTGTTTTTGATACTTAAAATGGCGACGTTTTCATCGCAAAAACATTTTTATGGTGTGACAGCTATTGAAATTCATCACCAGTTGAGTGAGGCATGTGGTGACAATACCATGTATGTATTTAAATTGCGTTCCTGGGTGCGACAGTTCAACGAAGGCAGAACATCGTGTGACAACAAACCAAAACAGTCACGGCCTCGCACCAGACGCTCTGACTTGATGCAGCAAGTGGAGAACGTTGTTTTGGAGGATCGTCGATTGAGCATTTTCAGATCTTCATGCAGGATTGTGTGCACAGATCCCAGGAAATGCCAATTTTGGAGGCGATGTCTGCAACTGTCTTAGTTTGTTGTCACACGATGTCCTACCTTCATTGAACTGTCACACACAGGAACGCACATTAGACAGATCCATGGTACCATCACCACATGCCTCATTCAACTGACGATAAATTTCAATAGGTGTCACACCATGAAAATGGAGAAAACGAATGATTACACACAGTTTTTACAATCAATCAAGTAGCTGGTTGCTGACTGAGGGTCAGCACGATGTGTGTCATTCGTGTACCTGTCCTACACGGACTTAACCACTTAATGACAGGGTATGTGGGGTTTTGCAGGGTGGTGGTTTAAATTTAGCTGGATGAAAAGAAGGGAGGTAGCCGTAGCTCCTCATGGTAGCCAAGTTTTTACAATGAAAACGGCGTCATTTTAAGTACCAAAAACAGTCCTTACTCTCGTCACTGCCACTAGAGTTCTATGCAGTGTACAGTGCTACCATCTCTGTCACGCATTCAGAAAGAATCCACTTGTATTTAGGGGGGAGGGAAGAAAACCAGAAATTCCTATCTGGTCCCAGTTCTGAAAAAAAAAATAGGTGTTATAACTTGAATGCAGCTGTTATTAATGATACTGTCAGGACAAATAAAACGTTCGTCTTGATTTGTTGTGGGGATAACTTATGAACCTTTGTTCAGAAACAATGCTGAATAATCTTTTATCACTGTAAATGTTAAGCGGTGGATGAAAACTTACAAGGCACACATTCTATTCGAAATATTTTTGTGGCATACGTTATTTCCGAGATATCTGTTATTAATGGTACTAATTCAACAATGTTTTGTCCTTTTAATATTGTAACGGGGAGCGCTGAAACACCCTGTGAGCAGCTGGCAACGGAAGACAGGGGAGGCTCGGTTAGCCACGCCTTTCCCTCGTTTGTCTTATAGTGGTGACAGCCAGCGGTCGGAAAGAAACATAATTGTGCGTCTGTTTTCCTTCCACCTGGTTCTCGATCTTTCTGTTACCAGAACAATCGTGTAAACACCAGAAACCGGCGATATTCCTATAAAGAGGGTTACAGACAGACAGTGTGAGTCAGTTGTTGAGTTGGTTTTGGTGTAGCCAGTCAGTTGTTGGTTGAGTTGGTCAATCAGTTGGTTAGTGTGTGTGAGTGAAGACAGTTCTTGGTGTAAGAAGGCAGTGTTAGTCGATGACGTGTTAATGAACGAAAGGGTTGTGCAACGGGAGACTGTACGAACTGTGAATGTGTACCGGAGCTTATGTAATCGCGAGTACAAGTGAAGTTGTAACGGACGAACGGGTAAATTGTAATTGTGTGCAGCAAGTAATTTTGTGTAATTGGCAAGTGTTAAACTGTAAGTCGGTGGAAATAAAGAACATTGTTGAGTGGTGTAATTGGACTTTTTATTTCACGAACCCACAAAGTCACACTGGTGTCAGAAGTGGGATAACAACATCACCGAACATTACAACGATGGAGGCAGCATTAGAAAAGATTTTAGCGGAACTGAAACAAATGAAGACGGCCAACGGCAACATCACTAAGAAGATGGAAGAAATGAAGGCCGAACTAACAACAAAAACGGAAGCGGCAAATAACAGCCTGGCCGCGAAACTGGAAACTACAAATAACAACCTGACCGCAAAGCTGGAAGAAATGAAGACGGCAACTGAAAACCTCGCTGCAAAAACAGAAGCGGCAAAGAACAGCCTGGCCGCGAAGCTGGAGACTATAAATGACAACCTGGCCGCGGAACTGAAACAAATGAAGACGGCAAACAACAACATCACCGAGAAGACGGAACAAATTAAGGCCGAGTTAACCACGGAAATGAGAGCAGCGAATGACCGTCTGGCTACCGAAATGAAGGTGGCGAACGAGGCTCTCGCCGCCAAGTTTGAGGAACGGTTGGCCGGCGTGAGGGATGACGTCACGAATCTGG
Source organism: Mantis religiosa (assembly GCA_030765055.1). Taxonomy (NCBI): domain Eukaryota; kingdom Metazoa; phylum Arthropoda; class Insecta; order Mantodea; family Mantidae; genus Mantis; species Mantis religiosa. The sequence goes on along the minus strand of CM060958.1, from coordinate 54,037,390 downwards.
GCAAGCGGAAGGGTCAAGTAGACGACCGCCTTAACGATTTAGAGGAAAAGGCCGACAACATCGCAAAACCCCTCACCCGCCTGACGGAGGAAAACCGGCCTTATGTGTGGACGGAGGACGCCGAAGACACTTTCCAGCACCCGAAGGAGACCCTGTGCAGTGCTTCAATTTTGGGTTTCCCACAACCGGGTGGCGCCTTCATTGTGGACACCGACGCCAGCGACCATTGCATTGGAGGTGTCCTATCGCAGATCCAGGACGGCCACGAGCGCACAAGAGTGGAAGAGGAGGAGCGTGCCGCAGCAGTCCGAGTAGTTGTGGCAGTGCCTGCTGAAGGCTGGGATAGCGCAGGCCTGAGGAGGGAGCAGCTGGCGGACGCAGACTTGGGGCCACTCTTGAGGGAAGTGGACGCAGGGACGAGACCGACCTGGGAGGACATCGCACCGAGGAGCGCCACCTACAAGTCGCACTGGGCCCAATGGGACTCGTTGAAGACCAGAGAGGGCGTGCTGTTCCGGGTATGGGAGTCACCCGATGGGAAGGCGCGGAGAGGACAGTTGGTACTTCCCCGGAGTAAGGTCCCGGAAATCTTGGAGGAAGTGCACGCCGGTACTTCAGGAGGACACCTGGGAGCGAACCGAATGATTCACAAACTACGGCAGCGCTACTTCTGGCTGAGACTCCGAGCAGATGCTGGTGGTACACCTGCACCGCCTCGCACGCTACGATGGGGCTGTTCGAGGGCGAACAGCTTTGAGAAGGGAGCAGTGTAACGGGGAGCGCTGAAACACCCTGTGAGCAGCTGGCAACGGAAGACAGGGGAGGCTCGGTTAGCCACGCCTTTCCCTCGTTTGTCTTATAGTGGTGACAGCCAGCGGTCGGAAAGAAACATAATTGTGCGTCTGTTTTCCTTCCACCTTGTTCTCGATCTTTCTGTTACCAGAACAATCGTGTAAACACCAGAAACCGGCGATATTCCTATAAAGAGGGTTACAGACAGACAGTGTGAGTCAGTTGTTGAGTTGGTTTTGGTGTAGCCAGTCAGTTGTTGGTTGAGTTGGTCAATCAGTTGGTTAGTGTGTGTGAGTGAAGACAGTTCTTGGTGTAAGAAGGCAGTGTTAGTCGATGACGTGTTAATGAACGAAAGGGTTGTGCAACGGGAGACTGTACGAACTGTGAATGTGTACCGGAGCTTATGTAATAGCGAGTACAAGTGAAGTTGTAACGGACGAACGGGTAAATTGTAATTGTGTGCAGCAAGTAATTTTGTGTAATTGGCAAGTGTTAAACTGTAAGTCGGTGGAAATAAAGAACATTGTTGAGTGGTGTAATTGGACTTTTTATTTCACGAACCCACAAAGTCACAATATTCAGGGTTTCTCGCTATTGCTTGGAAACAGTATGGACTTTTAAGTTTGGCACACAGCTTCCAGTACAATATTTGAGTATCGGTATTTCTTTTTTTCCCCTTTTATTTCCCCCCATTCTATCTGCAACGTAATGTGTAATGCAGCTATGTCTTTAAAGGTGGATGACAAACTTTCTTAAGGATAGTTTGCGAAGTCACCAATAAACGATAGAGGATAGAAAAAAGAATGTGAATATAACACACCAGTCACTGGTGACATTGGCACCATTTGCGCCCTAGTAAACTTCCATCAATACTCCGCTCATCCGTCCATCGAGGGTCTTTACTATTGGCAACAATGAATGGTAGGGCTAACAATACCAATACTGTACATTGCAGAACGCAAAGCTGTCTTGGAAGAAAAGAATCGAGTCGGGCAACTTTAGCTGCCATTGCGAAGAATCGGGATTAGGGGAATAGCCTCATTTATTGGTTGGTAGGAGGGGAGTGGCACGCCCTCAATGCCAGTCACGAACTCATGATATGAGGCCGGGGCGGAACTGTGATTCTAATACGCAAAAGACCTTTCTAGCCGGTTTTTCGAGAGGGTTCTATTTCCAGAAAGATCTATTTCGCCCGGCTGATATATAAAAGACGATGCAAGGTCTAAGTTAACTCCGGAGCTAATCCATACAGCAGTAAATGCTGAGCTCCGCATAATCTATGCAAGAGCTATTCGGCTTCAAAATTACAACCCTAAAGATGTTTCATTATTATTACATCAGGGTCTAATGGATATTGCATTCTATTCAGTAATCCTGAGAGCACAAAAGCTATCTGATACCCAATATCAACCTAAATCCCCATACCATCCTACAAAATTCTAAAAGAAAAATCCTTATGCGGTAGAAACCTTTAATTGGTGGTCACGCAACAAAATAGCGTATCTGCCTCACGTTCAAGAGGTCCCGAGTTCGAATCTCGATCAGGGTGAGTTACCTGGATAAGGTTTTTTCCGTGGTTTTCCCTTATCCTGAAAGACGAATGTCGGCTAACTCTAAGCTGCATGGACCCTGGACTCATTTGAGCATCATTTTGCCTTATTCATTCACCGTCCGATATGACTTAACGTTGGAGGACGTAAATTACAAAAAGAAAAAAAAAAAAAAGAAAAAAAAAAAAGAAAAAAGAAAAATAGAAAACCGCATCAAAACCCTTCAGAGTGTACAACCTGTCAGCACCCGAATGGAGAGTGTCAGTGCGCGTAGGGTATATTATAGTGAGTAAAGGTGAGAACAGCGTGCTTCGAGCTGAATGTGGCACAGTCCAAGCTCAGCTGTAAGGAGTCGGCAGACCGTGGAATCGCGGCTCCCGGTGAGGAATCGCCGAACTGTGGAATGGGCAGCGAAGCAGTTTACGTGTGAATATATTTCGGAGTTGTGTGCAGAATTAGAGTGTAGGCCAGAAACGATTAATTGGCAGCTCAAGACATTGCTAAAAAGACATTGTAATGACGTTTCGAAGTGTTGCATTTGTATAGAAGAAAGGCTGATTGCATGTTAGCATTCAGCTTGGTGAAATATACAGGTGAACTTTTTTTTTTTCTCTTGAGGAGACGAATGCTAGATAACTCTGAGCTCTGCAGACCCCGGACTCATTTGAGCATTACTTCAGACATTTAATTCATTCATCTGACGTGACGTACCGAGTTAAAGGACGTTTATCTTAAAAGATTGCTTTCCAGAGAGAAATTATTCAGTTGATATGGATTACTATATAATTTTTATTGTAAATACGGGTTGCAAGAGGAATTACAATATTTTTAGAAACTTTAAAAGTTTTATATATAATTTCTAAATATTGTTAATACATTTGTTTTAATTAAATACATAAAAAGCTATCTGTTAAAATTGATATTCTTCCAGATGTTTTTTATCTGCCAAAACACGTCCTGAGTGACACTAGGAATGAGTTACGAAAGCATTTGGTCATTACTGATTATATTATGACCTACATTTTAATCTTGGAAACCTTGTGAAAACAAAGTTTAAGTTCAAGGGCCATTCTCCGCAATATTTTCGGAGAGTTAAACAAGAGGAAAATGTAATGCAGTTACCAGTTATTGACAAATTGCGTTTCAGATTATGTTTACATTAACTTCATTCTCCTTGGTAGGGAAGGTTGCAAGCAGTGGTATGCTAATGGTGTTTTAATCAACCTCTCACAACCTTTAGTTGCTGAAAGTCGAGTAGAAAAAGAGAATGGAAATAAAAATAGAACAAGAAATTATCGTTCTTAGATTGAAATGAGAAGAACAAATAAAAACAGGAGTGCTTATATTTTCCTTTTCCTTTTTTTCTACACAGAGATAGCTGCTGCTTCATTCTTGCCTCCAGGGAGAATGTTTTTCTTTTTGTCTTGAAGTCACCTGTTTCGTTGTATTACTGTGTTGTTATTTGGTGCTGGGTGAAACTGGTGAATATATTAAAAACATGCCAGCAGTAATAAACCATTTGCTATTTTATGGCATGGACTTTGTCGAAGGTTCATAGTGATACAGTCCGAAATGCTCATAAGGCCTGTACTCTTGTGTTTTCATTTTATGACCTCTAAACCATTGTATGTGTACTTTGAAGATGCTATATAAATGTGAAATTTGTTGCAAATTCATGGAATGTTTTTCAAATAAAAACGGAAAATATAAAGTTTGTGGAATGTTTAGTTGGATGCATGTAAACCGCAAGCCGAAGGTTTGTCAATCCCAATTTTTTTAGTTAATACGGTAATCTTTTTGTGGAAATTATTCATATTTTCATTCCAAATCGGTACGAATTGTTCATACGTCTAAATACATAGGCTGCCTGCAAAAGCTGTTGATAGCTAAATTCAGTTATAAGTAACTCAGTTACTTAGACGGTTCTGAAATGTATTGTGGATTATACCTAAACCATAGATGCTAAAAGATACTTTAGTAAGTACAATTTAATTTTAATGACTGAAGAAGAATAACGAGAAAAGTGTTGAGGTGTTCTCCATGATTTGATTCAACTTGCGTTATTCAGTTTTGTGTATTTTCTTTTTATTAAGGTGGGTTTCCATAAGATTTTCTCTTTTTACTCTGTCTACCACGCAGATTACCAAATATTCGATACGCCCGCCTCCGTAGCGTAGATGGCAGCGTGTCTGCCTCACATTCAAGAGGTCCCGAGTTTGAATCTCGGTTAGGGTGAGTTACCGGGATAAGGTTTTTTACGGGGTTTCCCTTATCCTGATAGACGAATGTGAGATAACTCTAAGCTCCATGGACCCCGGACTCATTTGAGCATCATTTCACCCATTTCATTCATCGTCCGATATGACTTAACGTTGGAGGACGTAAAATTACAACAAAAACGTCAATCTATCGCCCCCCCCCCCCCCCACAAAGGCATTTTTAAAAAAAGCTCGGTCTATGATTCGGATCAGTATAACTCAAAACCGAAGTCAGTTCTTTAAATGAGTTCATTGTCTTCCAAAAATGTGACAATATATTTTTTTTGTAAGAAAATCTCCCAACTCCAACTACCTTTTATATAAAAACAAATCGAAGGTTTTCACCTTTTCAAAAACGGCTCTAAGGATTTTAATTAAAATATATTATGTTCAACATAATTTTATGGTGGTTGAAACGTATATCTTCAGTTTTCTGGGATTAGCGTCTGAAATCTTCATTTTTCTCAATGAATTTCACGTAAATGATAAGCTGTAAAAAATAGACATCTTAACTACCCACAAATTTGTTTTATTATATCATATACTTTTCTTATTCGCTTTTTTATGCCCTGACCATGTAAAGAAAATGATATTTCAAAGCCATCAGATAGCTACCGTTTCTTAAAGGATGTGACTATCCCTTAAGCCTACTGTATTCACATTTCTCATTGTACTTACAGGGAAATCTGTAATAAAATCATTTCTAAAAACATTTATCTCAATTAACACGAAGTAGAATAATAAGCATATTTAGGAGTAGTTAATGCAAGGGTGCTCTGTGTTGCTAAGCTTTTAATTTTTATTAAGTTGTACCGAAAGACATTACTTGTTTATCAGAATGTTGTAAAATGCTAAACTGTAAATGTACAAACGCTGCACAATGCTAATTTAGAAATCAAAATGCTACATTTTTATTTCAAAGTATTACAAATTACCATCCCTAGTTATGACATATGATATGAGAAAGGTTTCTTAAAGGACCAATTTCATAGGAGTTTCAGGCATCGAAAAGTGTAGATACTGTTGGGGTCACTGTGAGGATTAATTCTTTTTCTTCAAGCAATTCCTATGTGCTTAATCAAAGGTTAATGGATTTGGTATAATTTCTCACGTTATTTCTTATGAAAGAGGTAAAAGGAAGCTTTATAACACAAAAATGCACTAAGTGGCTGCATTAAATTTGGTTGCTTTAACTTATGAGCAAATTCCACTCGTGTGAGTAAAATTTAAAATGTATTTTCTCTTATTTGTATATTTCACTGCAAATAGAGGTTTTGAGGTTCACTGAATAAAAGAGGCTTTTCAAAACAAACAAACAAACAAAAAAAAAAAAAAAAAAAAAAAAAAAAAAAAAAAAAAAAAAAAAAAAAAGGACGGTGTGTGTGTGTGGGGGGGGGGATAGCATATCTTCTTCCAAAGATACTATAAGATTTTCAAGAATATCCGCCTCTCTAAATAATTAATTATTTAAAGAATAAATAATTAATTATTTATTCTCATTATTAAAATAATGAGAATATTTTGATCTTTTTTATTCTTTCAACAAATGTCTAACAATTTAATTAAAATACCAAATGTTTAAGATATTTTTATGACAAATGAAATGTATATTTTGATTTTTTAAGTTCTCTGTAAAATCACCTTTATTTTGAATGACTTGCATAACTGTAGGTAAACCATAAGAAATGGTAAACAATTCCTGGCAATTGGCTTAACTTTTCAAATACTTACGTATACGCTTATAAAATAGGAATTTTGTTTAAAAATAAATTTGTCGTGACCATACAAGGGAATGTCAAACACATATAGTGACGAGCTCTTAAAAAATTTATGAAAAATGACATTTTTGCTTTCGCACCTTCGAAAGTAGGGAAGTGTATTTAATTAAATAATTCGATACCGAGATTTCGCTGAGTTCAAAAGAAGCATATTGTGACCTTGTGCGAGTCTGTCTGTAAACTTCATAAAAAAAACAACAAAAAAAAAAGTAATCGCTTAAATTTCAAACTTGGTAATTAAGCGCCATATTCGAGCAACGACTGAATGTGAGATTTGTTGTGGACAACACGGTGCAGGGGCGAGTTTTTTCCCTCGGGATCTCCGGTTTCCCCCACCATCATTCCACCAATTGGTCCATCATTATCTTTTCATTCATTTCGCTCTCATTCTACTTCTCTCACTCCCATACATCGGGCTGATCTGTACCTGATCCAGAGCTTCTGTTCCTCAACCTAAAGGCATAAGGGATAGAGAAAGAAGAATCCTCTTACACCACAATAGTGGTAAAAACTAGGGAAGTTGAAGAATTAGTATTTAAGTTCAGCATCTTCTATGGATCTAAACGAAGGTTTTCAAGAAAAACTCCCATTCCAAATTACCTTTTAAATGGATATATTTTTGGCATTTAAAGGAATCAATCCAGTAAGATCAAAAATAGTGTTAGATAACATAATAATTGAGCAGAAATCTCACTTTAAGTATTTAGAATGTAATGCAAGGAAAAGCTGATATAATAGAGAAAATAAATAAATTTAACTATATAACAGGCACAATAAAAAGAACATTAAAAAATAAAGCAAGAAAGGACTCTATAATAAAACTATACAAAACAATGGCAATACCAACTCTGATCTATGGATCAGAAACATGGACACTAACAAAAAGAAATAGTACGAGAATACAGTCATCAGAAATGAAATGCATAATAGTAATAGTTGGATTTACCAAAATTGATAAAAAAAAAACGTAGTCAGGATATTAGGACAGAATTAAAAGTAAAAGAAATAAACCATACTATTGAAAGAAATAGAAATCAATGGAAAGAACATGTTCAGAGGATGAATAATAACAGAATACCAAAAATAGCCTTAAACTATAAACCTATAGGAAGAAGAAACCAGGGAAGACCGAAGAACAGATGGGCAGACCAATTTGGAGCCGGAACGGGTTAAACAATCCAAAGCCGTGAGGTAGAAGAAGAAGACGAGGAAGAGGAAGAAGAAGAATATTTTTGTTTTTGAAAAATTGGATTTTGACTAAAGTAATTAAAATATAATATATTTCAAGGTATTTTCAATACAAATGAAATTTAGATCTTGAATTTCATTTAAAGAGGTCTTTATTCTGAACCACGTTTACCTAACTGATAAACCGTAAGAGAAGAAAACCTCACTTCATAAAGATATATATATATATATATTTAAACCTCTTTAAAACTCACATCCATATTTCCAATACTTATATTTTTCTCAGGTTTAAAGTCACGCGTTTTATACATGTCTGTAAATGACTTGTTCATTAGGGATGGGCGATACCAGTTTTTCTCGATACCGATATACAGTACTCTCCACGACATCCGATTCTTTGATACACGATTTCCACTTCTAGTTTCAATACAAATTAGAATGTTGGTGCATCTGTGTAATACCAATAAAATTAAATGGATGCACATATTTAATTAGACAAAATTTAAAACCACCAGTGTTCTTATTTTTAAAGGCTTCATTATTTAAAAGCAGAACAGTCCACTTTTGTAAGCTTTTGTTAAAAAAAATACTAGCATTTTCACTCTTTCTGTCAAGTCTACTTCCTTTTCTGTCACACATGAGTCCTACTATACTAAATTGTCTTTCAGAGAAAACTGTTGCAAATGAAATACACAAATACTTAGTGGCTAATGTTTTTTTTTAGTGCTGGAAATGTTGAATTTGTTTTCTAGTAATCCAGTGCACTAGAAAGAGAAGGTGACACATCATCGTTTAGGTATGCAGTGATTTCTTCTTGGAAACTGATAACTGGCACTGACTTTGACACACGGTTATTTTCTTGCATAATGTTATTGTACAGATACCACATTCTTGGCAATTTTTCGGAGTTTGCAATGTTCTACTTACACCAATAATATTTTATGATTTTAAAATAAGGTAACAATCACCACCGAAGTATCGAAGAAGTACCGAGCGAATTTTCTGAAGTATCGTTCGATGTCGATACCATGCAATTATCGAGAGTATCGAAGTATTTGAAGTATGGAGGACCCAACCCTATTGTCCAGGCGGATAGAACTTTTGACTTCAACAAAATAATTTTCTTGGAAGATTAGATTAATTAAGAAGATAGATTACTCATTTAACAAAACAATTATAATAAATTTTGAACATTTGAAATAGGTAATCCATTGATAAACCAAATCATCATCCAAATTGATAAACCAGTGAGAGCCAAAGGTTCGATGTTAGCTATAATCTGAGCTGCATCAGGGGAGACTGTACTGATGCAGCTCAGATTATAGCTAGCATCGAACCTTTGGCTCTCACTGGTTTATCAACAGCAACTATTACGAAGTTAAGACATGAACGTGAATGTGTGTCTTATCGGTCTCACTTAAAACTACAAATCCCTGAGCATCCTACCACAGCAGGGCACCCATCAAGTTTTGTAACCTGTTTAAAGAAAATATGTAATTTTCATGATTATTACATATATACAGACGGTTCGCGTTACCAATTTGAAGATAATATATCTGCATTAGGATGTGCTTTTGTTGTTTATGAAAACCAAAAGGAACTAACTCACTCCATGTTTAAATTGTCACCTGAATGTTCTGTATTCCAGTCGGAGCTCTCAGCAATTAAAGAAGCTATAAAGTGGTGTACTGTTAATGGGAACAGTGCCCGTATTCTTAGTGATTCACAATCAGCTCTACTCGCTATTAATGATAAATACAATTTAAATTAATTAGCACATGAAATCAGAACCTTGCTTCAAAACCATCCAGGACATATTTGCTTGGGATCGCTTAAAGGACACAGTGGAATTTTAGGTAACGAGAGAGCTGATTGCTTGGCTAAGAAGGCTGCAGAATCCAATCTTCCTGTGACATACTCTTTGTCCTATTTCTAATGTAAGGAGAATAATATATCAACATATTCTTGAAGAATGGAACCAACGATGGCTAACAACTCCAAATGGAAGTTTAACAAAACATTATTTTTCCCTAGTGTATATGACAGAGAAAAATGTGAAACTCTTGTACCAAATTTTGTTTTGACACGATTTTTAAGTTGACATGGTAAATTTGGTGAATACTTATCACGCTTTCACTTAACACCCAACCCCGAGTGCATGTGTGGTGAAGAATTTCAAACTGTGGTTCATCTCCTGTTGTCCCATTTTTTGGAGAGAAAGACAAGAATTAATATTCAAGCTAGACTCTCTAGGAACTGAATTTTCTGCTCCGCTCACATCTTTGCTAATGAAGCCACAACAGTATAAGTACTTCATGATGTTTATAAACTCAGTGTTTAAACGTCTGAAATAGTTTAAATTAATATGCATCAGATTAAAACATCATTTCTTCCTTCTAGTATTTAAAATATTTTTTGTTAAAATTGTATATTTTCATGTATCAACTCTAACCCCAATGTACCACTGTGTAAATTAGGGTTCAATAAATCTGGATAAAAAAATAGCTAATCAAAATAGATTATCTGCGTAAGAGTAGACTTTCCTCTGTGCTTGCTGAACAAGATGAATAATTAAAATAAAGGCATGAGTTATCCACCAGAAGTCTGACGGATAGCAATACTTTTTAAAAACGAGTTGGAACAGAACGAAGGAACTGCGGCTGTGAAGCAAGGATGGTTATATTGAACCGGAATTCCCGGAACAAAGGAATGAAGAGATGCTGAATAGCAGACAGTTGTAACTCGTAGCGGATCAGAGAGTCTTATCGGCTTACGTCAGCTCTGTTAGGTACGTATGGTATTGACAAGTGCAGTGCACGTGTATCCAAGCTGTGTATTGGTATGTGCAGCAACGACTAGCCACATGATTACGCAGGCATGACACGCTTAGCTAGGCGTGTTAGGTCACGCGTTGTTATGTATGTGCTGTTCCGGACGGAACAACTATCCCAGCGTGCTCTTCCAAAATGTCTGCAGGTAATAAACCAGTGTTCTCTATCTTACGTACAGTTTTTTATGCGTTGAGAAAGGATTTTGCGGTTACTTGGCTGAACCTGACCCAACTGCCTCTATCGTGTAATAGAATTGCCAACTTCCAGAATAAAAAAGGGAAAATGCCGTAATTGCGTGTTAGTGACGACCTTTGCGGCTAGGGAATGAAGTTCGTGAAACCAGCAGTGGCAAATGCCGGTCTAAGGCAGCGTGGAACAAGCACCAGGCTACCAGTTCTCACGACGCCCCCCCCCCCAAAAAAAAAATTGTATTGGCGCGTACTCTTGGTTTATGAATTTCAATGATTATTTGCCATACATGTTACCAATTTGTACCTCTGTAGCATTAAGCCATGGGAGCCGTCACCGCTGATACCTCGAAGATGTTTATGCTCGGTGGTATGTCTAATACTTCGAGATAAACCTTCGATACTCAAGAGTATTAAGTTATGCGTTATTGAATGTGGTTGCGTTTAACTTTATGACAGATCGGAGTGAATAGGTTCAGGATCATGTTATTGTTCCACATGCATCCCAAAAGAGTAGCTAAACAATTGTTCTTAATAAACTGGAACTGGATTACTCGTATTTCGCAGGGAACTCGGCACGGAGGTCCAAACTTGGCCCATTGTACCTATATTCCCAAGTGGGGCATCCCCGGAGAGAAAGGAGAGAGGCGAGAAGAGACAGGGCGGCCATCTCAAGGTGCCACAACAACAGCTCTCATGGTTACCAACCAGTGTGCCAGTGAAATATCTTCACACACAGGACAGAGGTGTTGTTGAAGGGAGTCCTCCTCCAAAAAGGAGAGTCCTTCGACTCTTGCCATACCGGGACTAGGTCCTTTAGTGGCATCGTGAGCGGTTATTAAGTATGGATGGTGGGTGCGGCATGTCGGGGTGTCGAGTGTTGAGTATTGCCGCTCAGTTCGGCTCAATTATTTGGCAGGAGCTTGACTCCTAGGGTCGTCAGCATCGCCAATAACATTTGAAAAATATCGATGTCCTCGGCTGCTCTCGGAGTTATCCTAATATTTATGATTATAGGATCTGTGGCAAAGATATCTTGATTCAGGACGTTTGGGTGGATCAATTAGGGTACTTGGAAAGAAACACAGGTTAATTCTCTTATGACGATCGGTTGTATTTCAATTACTCTCGAAATACATGTTAATTAGGCGAACTCTGAATGGTAGGCTTCGCGCATGCGTCGTTGCACTCCCGTGTCTATAACACGACTCATCGGATTAGCACCCAGCTACTAACTACCTTTAATTGAACGCGATTTCTTTAGCTTACTCGTCCGTTCAGTTTAGCCCACAGTAGCCAAAATAACCGTAATGAACGCGATTTCTGCCTTCGTGCTGTCGCACGACGATCTAGCTCGACCCCTAGCTAGCGACTGTACTTTAGATATGTATGTGTTCTCAGATAGGCCATATGACACTTCGCTTCCCCCTTCAGTTCATTATTTTTAATTAGTTGGTCGGTAGAACACATATGGAGTTCCAGTTACGAGAATCTCACCCTAGACCACCCAAAATGTCCCCTTCTTGTGAAACTATGTTTGAAACTAAACGCGGGGTGCGGCCCATTATTTATGGTTGCGGCCAGCTTTCCTAGGGGAGAAAAAGTCCCACCGTTCAGAGCTCGTAACAAACTTGACACTGCACTCAAGATGTTTGTTTCAATACATGTATATTTCCTTTAACATTCAATTAATCTTCTATATGTTCCTTAACAGTTAATCAACTTGAGGGAGAGAGTACCGTTTCATGGGTTAATGGTGGTGGTTTAATTTAGGTGTAGAAGATAATTGGTCAAGGATGGTATAGGTACTGTAGACGTGTTTTGGTTGCTTAAAGAGGTCCTAGGACAAGTCTTGGCCTCTTATATGTCTCTCCTGGGTCCAGGTCATATTCCCCAAGTCCTCGGATGAGGTTGTTGAAACTGTTTGGTAATTTTGAGTAGAAACAGTGGGACAATTGTAGGATATAGTAAAAATTTTTTGGAAAGGATAGGTCTGGATGGATATTGTGGTTTGGGATATACCATTTGGCTGCAACTGCAGTCCGAAGGTAGCGGTTTTGAAGGACTTGGAGTTTGGAGAGGTGTGTTTTGGCTGCTGCACCCCAGGCAGGCGTAGGTCATTGCCGGCCTTAATACCTGCTTGTAGAGCAGGAGCTTGTTGCGGAGAGCCATTGGCGACTGTTACAACATGGCCATCCTTTTGCTAACTTTGTTACCCATCGCTGGGGTCCTACTGGACACTCGACTTACTTGGAAGGCCCACATCTGTCGGTCTGTTACACTTGTGTCTGCCCGGCTGTCAAAACTATCCTTTACTCAACAGGCGCACCTCACTTGGTTATGAATCCTACCTTCTTCTTTACACATCTCTAGTCCGTCCCATTTTTACCCATGCAGCTCCAGTATGGGGTGGCACCAGCAAGACTAATCTCCGCCGACTGCAGGTACTAGAAAACAGGGTACTCCGTACAGCTACAAATGCTCCATGGTTCGTCAGAAACCAACAACTTCATCACGAGTTTAGTTTTCTACCAGTTCACCAGTACATCCGCCGGCTGGCACGAACTTTCTTTTACCATCTCCAGGAGGTCCCTGGAGCTGTTATCTACTATCTCGGCTCTCGCACTCGCCAACCAACCCGCTTCAAGCGCAGACTGCCACAAGATCATCTCCTGAGTGACCTCTCCAGCACAGACGATTCCGACGAGTGATAAGTATCAGACTTAAAGTTCTGAATTTGTGGTACAGTGATCCTGCCATATTTAGCTAGAGGAGTCGTTCACGGCTACCTCAATTGTTATGTGTACTAAGCTTCTCAATAACAAACATCTGTAAAGCATACTTGCTGATCGAGGATAATAAAATTAAAAAGGTGTCACAACGGTGCAGAGGGCAGGATCCCTACATTTTTTACGGAAACTTCCCCCGGCAGGCCAGCACGACGACGTTTCCCCTTACTGTAATTCGGAAGTGGTCCTAGCAGCAAGTTCGGATATGGCAACCGTCCTATCAGAGAAGGAAGTAGTTTACTCAGAGTATATCATCCTCCTATACACCGCCGAGATGCCCGCCTCATTAGCGTAGATGGTAGCGTGTCTGCCTCACGTTCAAGAGCTCCCGAGTTCGAATCTCGGTCAGGGTGAGTCACCTGGATAAGGTTTTTCCGGGGGTTTCCCTTATCCTGAAAGGCGAATGTCAGGTAACTCTAAGCTTCATGGACCCCGGACTCATTTGAGCTTCATTTCATCCATTCCATTCATCGTCCGATATGACTTAAAGTTGGAGGACATAAAAAAATTACAAATTACGATTACCGCCGAGATATCCGACACTTCTTATCCTGAAAGAGACCACCAGTTGAAAGAAGATAGGAAATTATAATGGAGGTGAAATGGAGGGATAGGAAATTCGGAGGATGTAATTAACCTATCCAGCATTCGCCTAGCAACCCGGGAAAACCCCCGAAAAAGCCATGGACCAGATAGATCGGCCGTGGGAATCGAAACCTTCTTACCCTGAAAGACACCACCAGTTGAAAGATGATATGAAATGATAATGGAGATGAAATGGATAAGAAATTCGGAGGATGTAATTAACCTATCCAGCATTCGCCTAGCAACCCGGGAAAACCCCCGAAAAAGCCATGGGTCAGATAGGTCGGTCATAGGAATCGAACCGTCTTCCAGAATGCGGTCCACAGACGAAACTGCTTGAGCCATTCCTCTCGGCTATTGGGCTCTTGATAAAATTTAACTGCGTTTCCTATGAAAGAATGAAGTACTCATGTAAAATACAGGGTTTGCACTTCTGCGATAGCCCTGCTTGGTGACTCACTTTTGGCCATTATATTCGCCGACTCCGGTGACCAAAATTTGTGAACCCATGAGAAACAAATCAGAACTTGACGTGAGATAAGACAATACTTAGAAATATTTTTTTTTTTTTTTTTTTTTTCAAGTCAACAGTTCTACCTTTGAGGTTTACCATAGGACCAATTTCCATAATTATTTTGTTTCGCAATGCTCAAGGGTCTTAATGACTAAAACATAACTGAGTTTTGGAACTATTTTGAAATTGACAGTAGTAAGAATAACAGAGGCGTGTAAAATATGTGGAAAAAACATTTTCGCGCACTGTTAAATAGCATACTTATGTTAGTCTTAGTTACATTAGTTTAGTAATTGTTGGCTTACCATTAATGTTCTGTTGAAAGAGTCATATATTTGAAAAATTTTAAGATTATAACTGTTATTCAATAGGAAACAGTTTTATTGTTGCTATTGTGGTCATGCTGTCCGAAGTTATGGTTCAAATGTTTAAACACCCATATGTGGCAACGATGCATCTTTCTCATTTCAAGAATGCACTAATAAGTGAAAGTTGTAGTAATTTACCAGGTTTACACCTATTTTTCTTCAAAGGTTTATCTTGATTAGTATAAAATATGTTTTTAAGAATGGTTGGTAGCATCTACATAAAAATAAAGGATAGAAATATGTGCATTCAACACATCCGATCTTAGGATTGTTTCTAGAAGTTTTATGTTTTATTTAACATTCTTCAGCGTAGGTCATATTGGAGGTTGAATGAAATGATGCTCAAACGAGCCCAGAGTCCATAGAGGTTAAAGTTACTCGACATTAGTCTTCCAGGATAAGCGAAAACTCACCCTGACCGAGATTTGAACTCGGGACCTCTTGAATGTGAAGCAGAACCGGCATCCCACACCTCAGAGGCGAGCTGCAGATGATAAAAGGTATGAAATATAGCGAACGCATCTAAACTATAACGCTATAATGTGCATTTACGATCCTGTTCTCGTTACCGTCTGAAGTGTTTTCTTGACAACGTTTCATATTCGTTAGGAAGCAGATGATAAAAGTGAAGGATGCTTGCGTGAGAATTTTCTGCCACGGGGAGAAGAAATCAGCATTTCATTAATCATCCATGCCCACTGTGGAGTGCTGAAGACCTCAGCGGGATGTTAAAACATTCCAAATGAACGTCCGTGATCACTCGGCATGACGTTTTAGTGTTGGCCTGCAGGTTATGCTCGCGTCCTGGCCCCCCCGAGTGACCCGTCCATAGTGTGGGAGGTCCTTTGCGACATTAACCGCGTTCCAAACGAATTCTATCTGCCACCAGAGAAGTGCGTGTTGAAAGCTTTAGATAGGCTCTCTAATGGCGATGTCCCCACCACAGTAAACAGATCTTGTTGACGGGAAGCAGATGTGGACAGTTAGGCGGCGTTGTGGGTGGCCTCCTGAGGAAATCGCCCCCGAGCCAAGTCCAGATCATATTGCTAGGGGATGAAAATCGATCAGCAATATTAATGTTAATAATCATCTTATATGTCATTATAGGTCATCTCTGAAATCTTTTTTTTCGAAAAGCAAAATCATGGCATTCCAGGGTAAATATTCAGCAAGAGCAAAAGTTATATTAGAACAAGCTCAAGGTTGTTAAATAACTACATCATAGTTATTTAGGTTAACACATTACTTATATTGATAAAGATGATATAAATGTAACCAGCGGCGGCCGGTGACGCATTGTATTGACGGTGCCAGAAATAAATAAATACAAATAAATAAGGGTTGTTAAAATATAAATATGTGTACCAATTTCGAACGATTTAGGTAATCTTATCAATAATCCATCCTATTTTATGATATACTGTACCAAACAGAACGTACAGGGAAACGGAAATAGATATTTACTCCGTACTCTTGTTATGCACAGGTGTGACAAGTACAGTAAAAGTTTGATTATACAATTCATGGAGAATGTGATACGAAGTATTCGTGTACGACTTCGCGACAGAGTGTTATCTTAAGTCTCGTGATTTACTGCACCCTAGCGGATAAAGCTTAAGTTATGCGCCAGAGAAATCTCGGCACTACCTCCTCCCATAAGAAGCCATGTATAAGCAGACATCCTAGCCCTTAACACAGGCGCTTAAGAGTGCAGATGGTGCCATTGTGGAATCGGCGCCAGACCACGGAAAACAACCAGTCCAGAGCGCTTGCGTTTAACGCGCCTATTCGCAATAATGAGCAGATACTCTGAAACAATCTTTTTTGCGCAATTCCTATACACTTCTCTTTCATCTGTTTTCATACAGATGGTGTCATGGCACAGCGGCACTACCTCAGAAGCCGCCTCTGAATGCCATGTGTCAAATGATGTATGGAACAATTAAAAGAATGTTAAAAACAACTTGAAAAATCACTAAAATAGTGTTCTATAAAGTAATGGCTGTACAGGATCTGATGTATGGCAGTGAGTACTGGACATTAAATAAAGATGTCAGAAATGAAATTCCTCACCCCATTGCTACGATGTACAAAACTCGATAAAATAAGAAATCAAGAAATTATAAATTTATATAAGCAATAAATGAAAAAAAAATAGACGAATACAGGTATAAAGAAAGAAACATCGGGGAAAATGGATGCCAGGAGAATACAAAAAATAACCGAAAGGAAGAGAATGACATTAGCTTGGACAACCAAGGCAGAGATGGGTTGAGGACACCTATAAACCAATTTTGACAAGCTAAACATTTGATTCTGTGTATTCAAAATGTACTTCCTGTTTCTAAGGGTTTGAATCTACAATTAATTAGAATTAAACATTACAGAATATACTGAAGTAGTATGACTAAAATAGTTGATGTCTTACTTTAGTAATGTTTGATTGCTAATGCAGATTATGAGCTTATATTAAAAATATCTTATGTTACACTCATATGAGTTTCTCTACTCTTGTACGAACTGCTCTTAAATTCTTCTTTTGTCTGCTTTATGGTAATCTAGATAAACATTTTTTAGAAGTTGTCTTATGTAGTTTCTTGTATCCATTAGATACAAGAAGAATAAGGGGATACAACAGGCTGTAAACGATAGCCAAATTTTACAATAGCTTTGAAATTCCATTCTCTTTATATGGTCAAGAGATAAAACAAATGAATACTGACTTCCAATTTAGGAAAGGTTAGTTGAGAATTCAAACCAATAACGAAAAAACACCTCGCAAATGATTAGCCTGACCCACCATAAAAGACAATATGCGTGTAGTAAATCCCCCCCCCCATGCAGTGGTCACATCGGGCCTTTCCTTTTGGAAAAAATTGCAATACAGCAATGTGTAGAATTTGGCACTGAGCTTCTTTGAGTTTTATACATTAGATTACGCACACACTCACACTCTCATTTATATGTACAAACTCTGGGGAGGGGAGGAAAATATCTTGGCTAAAGAAAATTTCAACCCTATTCGGGAATCGAACCCAAGATACCTCTGACAGAAGGCGAGTTCTCTACTGAGCTACGGAGCAATGCAGTAAGATTACAGTAGAACCTCGTTTACCCGGATCATCTGGTATGTACCAGGACCGATCCAAATTAACCAAAATCCGGGTTATTTAGAGAATTACGGAAAAACGATAAAAAACAGGCAAATTGTCACCGAAATATTTTTAATGGAATTAAATTACTACCGGCACACTTTCACCTAAAAACACATATACTGTGTGTGCTGTGATGGCTTATGTATTTACGTTGTACACAATATAGCTACAAACTAGTAGGCAGTAAAAAAGGCAGTAAGCTTCTGTTGTCTCAGTTTAGTGTATCGCTTAGAGCAGCGCGATCTCGCATCCGTTTTAACATTAGAAGTTCATTTGGCAATGTTTCAGCTGGACTCTAGAAATAAAGCACAAATTTCTCTATGTTTACCACTGCTTGAGCATGGGTCATAATCACAGCTGTTTTTTGTAATTTACGTCCTCCAACGTTAAATCATATCGGACGATGAATGGAATGGGTGAAATGATGCTCAAATGAGTCCAGGGTCCATAGAGCTTAGAGTTATCCGACATTCGTTTTTCAGGATAAGGGAAAACCCCGGAAAAACCTTATCCAGGCAACTCACCCTGACCGAGATTCAAACTCGGGACCTCTTGAACGTGAGGCAGACATGCTACCATATACGCTACCGAGGTGGGCACAGCTGGTTTATCAACACTGAATCTGAATACTCAATTATCATTTTCAGTAACACTGCATAATGCAATAGTGCCTTTCCCTGTAACCTGTTTATAAACCTCAGTCATTGTCGATTTACAACCAATTTTCAATGCCACTAACATCAGAAAAGCCATCGATAGTTTTAAAAATGTGTGTAAGGTCTTCCACACTTTCTTCTTCGCTCGTTTTCTGTCAAGTCACACACACCAGGCCACAACTTTTTCCATGACTTTATCAAAAGTTTCTCTTCCAACCTGGTCCCAAGCACGTGGAGTGAGTGCAATGAATTTACCCGCTGACATGAGAATTTGAGTAATGTACCATATGAGAATAGCAATTTACCATCTGTAAAACAAGTCTTCATAAGCAACTTTTTTTTCCTTCCAAAACTGGTCTGGTTTATCCGGGTTAAGGAGAGAAGGTACTTCTCTTGGGGTTAAAATTCACTTTTTTTAGTTTTTATATTTGATTATAAATTGCATCCCTCTATATTCATATATAGTTAAAAACTTCATTGGAGCAATATTTTATATCTAATTTGCTTATTATTTTAGTGGGTGTTAAGTTATTCCCTCGCCCCTTTTCGTAAACTTTCAGAAAAGAGATCGTAACTTCTGTAATGCTGAACAGATATTTCTTAATTAAGCCTTGTTTTGTAAGGGATCCTTCAAGCTTCCTTTTGATATCACTGTAACTCCAACGATGCTAGTTTTTCTTTTATCTTTGGCTGTATATGTGAACAATTATTTGTTTTGAATAATATTTTGTACTGCTATTAGTGAATGAATGATATGGGTAGGCCAAAAAGATTTGGAAAGAGAAAGTTTACAGGCAATGGACAGAACAGTAAATGTAGAAAATATAAATACAATAGACAATGAAACCACATGTAACATTGAGGTTAGTAGGCCCAGTTCACACAATACGTGTGCTAATCATGATAATAGTCGTATACAGAAATTGATGAGCTGTGAGTCCTGAAAGTAGATAAAATGGTTGAAGAACTGGCCAAGAAGGCAAGAAAAATGAAGAGAAACTTGAAAAGAATAAGGAAGGATACAGAGGGTCAAGAATATGCAGCAGGAATTGTCCTGACTCATGTGAGAAGTCAGTAATCAATATATAAACTTTAAATTCTCAGTTTCACAGTTTTTCAGGTTCTGGTGCACCTTTTAAAAAAATTTCCACCAAAATATAGGAACTTTTTTGTGTATGTTAAGCAGACTTACAAGAATAGTGATAATAAGACGGGATTTTTCTCTGAGATTCATAATACTTGCTTAAAAAATAAAATTATCTGAAATTTCAGTGCTTTTTTTTTAAAGCTAAAATATTATAACAAACTATGAGTACAACATTTTCAAATAATAATAGGTATTATTCAAGATAAAGGTTTTAAGAACATGCATGAAAATTCCCATGTACATATCAATAATAATTTCTTAGTAATGTGCACCCAGAAATCATGGAAATGCATTGCGGAGATAAGACAGTACCTTCTCACCTTAAGGAGGTCCGGGTTAACGAGGTTTTACTGTATGTCTGCTTCTTACGGTTTACGAGTTCATAATGAAGAGCTCTTCAGAGACTATTCCCAGAAAATTAAAGATGTACATTTAATTTGTCATGAAAATGTCTTAAACCTAGTTACGAGTATTTTAATACAAATTGATAAGTGTTTTTCAGAAAATCAAAATTTTCGAAAAATTTTATATAAGGTAGTTTGGGATGGAAGCTTTTCTTGAAAATTTTTTCGCATCCTTAAGGGGGGACATATGCAAATATTCAGGGTCTTACATAAATAGCCATAACATCCAAAGTTTTCAAGTTAGAGAAATGAAACTTAGTACACTCATTTAAGATAATACAGTTAATATGCACGATGTTTTTCATAATTTTTCATTGTTTATAACTAATGCTACATATTTTTTTCTGATGCAGAGAAATTTACAAACTTAAAGCCCATTTTTTTTTTCAAAATTCACATATGCTATCTTTCTGAAATTTGGCATTTCTTATTGAAGCTGTATAGAATTTAAAAAAAATTAATCATATGCGTCCTTTAAAAATTAAAATAATTTCATATATTTTGTATCATGACATTCCATCTAGAGCTTAATCTTAAATTTTAAAACCAACAAAATGTTCATTGTGGCATAAGAAAGTTGTGTGCTAAATTGCATCACTGTAGATGAAGTAGTTTTAGAGAAAAATGGGTTGAAGTGGTAGAAAATGCAAGTTACGGGGAAAGGCATTTAAAAGTACAATACATATTCAGTTTGCCTTTTAATTTTAAGTCAGGACTTCCCATATCCATAGTCTGTATCCTCAGCTTATTTATATCTTCTTTAGCCTTTCTTTTTACTTTCCTCTTCTGTCTTGCTTCTTTCTGCATTAATTTCATAGCTATTTCTGCACCAGCGATGCGAATGTTGTCGATACTCTGCAAAATTGTTTCCATAAACACACAGGTTGATACCCTAACTGATGCATAACTTTCTTTCTGCCAACATTCCCATCATTAAACACTATTGCAGCATCAAATGTAGCAATTTTCACTACTATGAAAGACAAAAATTATGTTTTGTGACACCTTTTCCATATCAAACTGTTGAGGCTTTCATTTGGGTTTTGTGCCTCTCCATAGAGAAATTTTTTTAGCAAGTCTGGGTGTGCTAAGAATTGGTAGGCAGGCTTTATAGATTCCAAGACTGTGTGTTGCTACTATGCAACACTAGGGCATTTAATTTGTTAAAGGTATATACAGACCACGTAGTGATAATATTTTGGTGTTTGATAGCTAACACTATATACTATTTTACAAAACAATAAAAAAAGAATTAGATTTTTTTAATATTTTCTCGTACGTCCCCCCTTAAGAGGTCGTGAATCTAAATACCAAATTTAGCATTTAACTGACTTTATTTTTGAGTTAGTCTGTTCATGCACACACACTTACATACACAGATCTTTTTTTAAAAAGGCATATTCAAAACATTTTTCTATAACTGCTTTGTTTTCAGTTTTATTTATTTAAGCAACATTAAAACACGTGTTTTAGTTGAAATCGTAGTCTCTCTACTGGATATGTAGTAGCGAAAGATCGAAATAAATATATTAACGCCCCCCCTCCCCAAATTGTTACGTTTCATGTGCGTTTGGGATATTTTGCATCTTCCTTTCTAATTTTAGTATATTTTTAGGGAACACCTACAAACCGTATATTTTCGCAGCATCAGGTATAAATAATTCAGTTTGTATAGATGTAAAACGAATTACATGCCTGAATAACTTTAGCCCCTTCACTTGTTTATTCGGCATGTAGTACCAGCATACTAGATGTCATTTTATTACATACGTTAGTGTACGGTTTGCATTTTGCCAGCCATGCCTACATAAATGAGGTTTTAGCGTGACGTTGAAGTGTTGAGGTGCTTGTAAATCTGTGAAATTGCCCAGGTGTGCTTGTGCGTTTAATGGTTGTGTGTATGTGTGTTTGTGATGTCTTCTGGACTGCCCAGTAAACCTAGCATTACAGGTAATTAAAATACGTTTAACCAATTACACTGGGCAACAATGAAAATGTTTCGGGCTTAAAATAGTGAATTTACATGTATTTCCATCTGCTGAATTAAAAAATCACCAGAAAAGTGACAGATTGGCTCTTGTTTTGAAGATAAAGTGACATTTCATTTTTTAGAGTGAAGATTTCAAATTTGGGGGAATTTTTGGGGGGAGTTGACACACCCGTCATATAACATCAGAGAGAAATTTTGGAAATTAAGTGATGCTAAAGTTAAGGAAGGCATTTTTGTCGGATTTGTAAAGGATCCTGCATTTGACCAAGTTTTGGAGGGGAAAGAAAAGGAAGCTTGGGAAGCCTTCAAGGGTGTTGTTCATGGATTTTTAGGCAACAAAAGAGATGACAACTACAAGCATTTGGTGACAGTGCTCCTGCAAAAATACCGTAACCTTGGATGCAACATGTACCTTAAGATCCATTTTCTCCACTCCCACCTGGACTTTTTCCCTCCTAGTTGTGGAGCTGTTAGTGATGAACATGGGGAGAGATTCCATCAATACATTTCTGTTGTGGAACAAAGATATCAGGGCCGTTGGAATGAAGTAATGCTTGCGGATTACTGTTGGTCTTTGTATAGGGATTCTGCGGAACGCCATCACAAGCTAAAAGACGACGAAATCAATAGGCCGCCACATGATTCTCTTCAGACACGACTATTTGCGAAGTATTTTTCCAGCAATTTAGAACTCTTAGCATGTAATTACCAGTTAAAAACATCAAATGCACTTTCATTGTTGTTAGCATGTATGTAATTAAAATGTATCCTTTTCTCTCAATCCGTTAATATGTAATACTTTCACCTTGTGTATATCATAGAAACTAGAGCTAATAAAAATTTGTCATTGTCATATTTGTTTTTCTCAACCCAAAATTAGTAGTAATTGCCTCACGAAGTGCTCGAAACATACAAAAAATTTTTTTGTTGCCCAGTATTACCTAAAGCTTTGTAAAATGTATTCACATTTTGATTTCGAAGTGAAATGAACCTGATGTCTCGTATGGCAAGCCAGAGCACAAAACATTAAACCACATAGGATGTGTTTTAAATGGTAGTCTGTAAGCATATTAAGGCTTCGACCACTGTATTCTGTTTCGTTTATATTGGGCTTCTAATGACTATAACATAAAAACAAAACAGTATTTTATCAGTATTTGTAGTCACATATTTTTCATTGCAGTATATCTTTTAGCCATCTATAGTACGAAAATATTCAGCTAGAGCCTCAAACCGTAGGTTCTTTGCCTTAACTATCTTTAATTTTGCACCGAAGATATTTTAAATGTATTTACGACAAATGTCCCATCTCTTTGTAAATAAAACTTAAACTGCGTAGTACAGTGGTTGATATTGCAATTATTGACTTGTAACATTAATAACTGTATAAAATGGTAAGGTGATAAATAATGGATACTTAATAATTACAATAAATAATTTCCATGTGTTAAAATAAATGCACAATGTAAGAAGCACTAATTGTACTTTTTTCACGAGATAGGTCAGTAGCGCGGCCATTTAAGTGTTAAGAATAGCAATTGTAAATCAGAGTAACAAAGGCAATTAGATTTCGGTTATATCGGTTAGTAACAAATCCATTTGTTCAAGATTTAGCTAGTAAGAATTCGGCACATTCAGAAATCAATTACGGAAACGTATGTACGTCACTTCTGAAAATTACAAAAAATGTGTGAAATGAAATGTGTAGTGCCCGCTTATACTACATACGGCACCGCAGGCGGTGACACTGGTGATACATGAGATGAAGATGGAGCACCGGTGGAATGAGATGGCGGGGGAAACCGGAGGTCCCGGAGAAAACCCGCCCCAGCGTCGTGTTGTCCACCACAAATCTCACTTTGCGGTCGCCTGGGATCAAACCCAGGCCGCCTTGGTGAGAGCCAAGCGGTCTAACCACTGAGCCACGGCGCGGCCTCTGAAAATTACAAAGAGGAACAGTTCTTAGAATTTATACCGTATGGCAGGCTCGGCGATAACGAGACAGATGAAGTCGGAGTTTTGATTGGACCAGGAAAATATGCAGATAAAAGATACCACCCGTTACCTTACGTTATAGAACAATTGGGTCATAAATGCGGATAAATAATGTAATACTTGTCTATATATAATAATTGAGTTAACGATATTGATAGAAGTGCGTGCATTTCTAAAATTCCCCCTTTTTGTATCTTACCGTCTTTAATGTTACAGAAATGTTCAAGTGTGATTGGTTATCGGCAGTTCGTAGCGCCTGAAGACCGCGATCTAGTTAGTATATATTTGGCGGTCACCGTAAAAGGATTTGCATCTTAGCATTTCATCATTGCAACTTCCAACGTTTATTATTATTATTAGGAAATCCTAAATTTATTGATCCTTCAGAAGTTGGTAGATAAAATAAGTCAGTTTCTAAGGCTAATGTTCATAAGCAGTTTAGTTTTCGTCCTTAGGCAGTTGGTCACTCGCTTCATACAGGTGTTGCATTAGCGTTTATTAAATTTATCAGCCATCGTAACTCATATTGTCACGCACCCAATCACTTATCAGACCCTGAGAGAAAATTCCTATAGCTTACTACTGTAGCAGCCTGCAGCAGATTCAGCAAAGACAGAGATGTACACTGTATCAGATGTCGCAGAAAGCTATCCATGTAAACTGCCCTTAATTTTGTACCGTTTTCAACCAAATTTAAAATATTAGTTTTATAACTCATTTTCAGCAG
Organism: Mantis religiosa; assembly: GCA_030765055.1. Taxonomy (NCBI): domain Eukaryota; kingdom Metazoa; phylum Arthropoda; class Insecta; order Mantodea; family Mantidae; genus Mantis; species Mantis religiosa. The sequence continues at coordinate 54,012,475 of CM060958.1, read as the reverse complement.
TTAGCGAGTTGTTTATGCGTACAGACAGACTAAACTTGGATAGAAAGGTACACTCCCTAAAATTGTCAAGAAAGCCGCTTTTCCGAGGTTTGCTATTAAGTGGCCTGGAGGACTTTTAAGAGGTAGGGGAGACTACAGAAGGAAAAGAAAGTCGACAGAGAGAAATACTTAAAGCCACAAAATCTGTTAAGCGCGCCGACATACCACCGTGACCTATCTGTCTGGATTCTGTGCCCCGAATATGGTCGCATTAAAATTCAAGTCCTGACTTTACAAGCAATTTAGTTTCTTCAGATGAGCCCATTGTAGAGGTTGCTAAAAACGATTAGTTGGAAAACCTTGGCCAGTAATTCACTACTGTTTTTATTCTCTCCACTGCGTTGGGGAAATATTATTCCACCCAAAAAGTTCAATGTCGAAATTTCACCGGAAATGGAGTATGAGGTCTTCTAAAAAAAATACAGAAATACAGAACAGTGAGCGTGTCATGTGTTTGTGTTTTTGGACAACATAACTCAAAAACGAAAGGTCAGTTAAAAACCAAAGTTTGTACTCAAGTTCAGCATTTTCCAAGAGTGCAACTCGTAAACTTTCAAGAAAATAGCCTTATCCCAATCCCCCATTTACATGGAACATTTTTTTTTAAAATTTTGATTTTCTCAAAAATGGTTCTAAGGATTTTGGTTAAAATACCTCATGCTTAAGATATTTTCGTGATAAATGAGTATACATCTTGAATTTTCTGGGAATAACCTCTGAAGTCTTCTTCATTTTGAATGACTTCTGCATAAATCTAAAACTCTTAAGACATAGACAAAATTTTACTGTTAAAAAATGCAGATTTTGTTAAATGACAAAATTTATGTCAGATACATTTTTTGTGGACTTAGTCATTTGCAACAAATCCCTCATAACTGGTTTAAATGCTCTAATTCTTAAACTTTTCCCTAATCGGATATACGAGGGCTGTTCAATAAAGAATGATCATATTTTTTTTTACGGTCATAATTTTTCGCAGTAAAATTCCATCTTTTTGTAGCTTAATGTGAAACAAACACGCTGTAGTAGTTTCACTGTGAGAACCAGGCAAGTTCAGACATGTTCAGTATCGTCTACTGTTGCAATGGAGGTAACATACAGTTAAAGTTGATGTTAGAGGAAGATCCCGAGTTTCTTTCAAACCTAATCACTGCTGATGAAACTGGACTATTTCATTTTGATCCTAAGAGCAAACAGAAGAACTCAGTGTGGAAATCTCCATCGCCAACCCCCCAAAAAACAAAAGTGGTTGCTTCTGCTGGAAAAGTTATGGTCATCTCATTCATATAATGGTTTATCAACATGTTATACTCGCACATACATTAGTAACTGGACAATACAACAGAAATGTACTGAAAACATTGCAAGTCCATATCAGACGTAGAAAACCACATTTCCATGAAGCAGGCTGGATGCTGCACTACGATAATGCGCGGCCGCATATTGCCAATGTTGTTGCTGAATATCTTGCAAAAATCAACGTGAAGTGCATTCCTCACCCTCCCTCTAGTCTGGATTTAGCCCCATGTGCCTTTTTTCTATTCCCTAACTTGAAAAAACGCCTTCGTGGGAGGCATTATCTATCATCATAAACAATGAAGGCTGTGGAGGCGCTTTTGAAAGATCTCTCAAAAAATGGTTTCCAGGATGTCTTGGAAGACCGGCAGAAACGCCCGGATAAGTGCATTGCATACAGGGGAGACTCTTTTGAGATGGACCATCGAAATTATGAGGATGAGCAAAGGTACGTTGTCAAAAAAATTGTGATCATTCTTTATTGAACAGACCTCGTGGTTTCTCTCTCTTCATGCAAAGAAAACAGAATTTCGAAGTGATCAACTCTTAAAGATTTGTACCTACAAGAGAATGTGTTCACATATATAGAGGTTTTCTTAAAACCTCCCTTTTACACGCAGATAAAAAATCCTTTTTGGATTCGTGAGTCTCAAAAATGTGTTTTCGCTGAACTCATGCCGTTAAAATTTTGTGTGGAATGGAGTACTTACTGTATCTAGATGTGTTGGAGAACATTAATGTTTATTACTCTAAGTTTACCAGTTTAGCAAATTTTGGCTTACGCTTATCGTGTTGATTTACAAAGCTATTTATGTTGTAACGTAATGGTTTTCCCAGCTACCAAAGGTTTTATGTCGGAATTAAACGTTTACAGATGATGCCGCGTCATATAGCTGACAAATGACGCATATCTTAGATTGTATAGTTCATTTCAAGGCTTTTATTTTCTACAAATGCTGACTGAATACCTAATTTGCCGTTATATCATGAAAGAAACAAATTCAATGCCGAATGGCGCATTATCAAGCCTTTATTAGCCCGTCTCTTCCTTCCGTGAATCTCGCAGTTTCCAAGGCTCGCGTTCTTGCGGATAACCTTCTAGCTTAGCTGCCTTTCGACTTTTTTTGTATGGACAAGGCAGGCACGGAAGTTTACCTTATATAGTCCCAATTCCTTCCCGCCGCGGGGCCTTTACGTGAAAGTTATTCACATGTTCGAAGCCTCGTACTTGTGCTTTGTTCGAGAAGCATTAGAATGCGCTTGGCTTGGTTTGGCTTTTGTTTTTATGGGATTCACCGTAAACCGATGTGCAGTTGTTTGGCAAAGAGCCTGAACTTAAATTGTATCCTTTCCTTTTCTATACAGCAAACGCTATTAGCATAAGAGGATGGCTAGTTAGTCGGCTATATGCCCAGACACAGATTTCTCTGTACAAAAACTTTCCCCCTTTTCCTCATTTCTCTCCTAAAATGATCAGTTTACCTTAATATCGTCTCTAATTTGATACTGTCCTACCAGACACTCCTCTAACAAGAGAAATAAAGCCCGCCTCGGTAGCGTAGATGGTAGCGTATCTGCCGCACATTCGAGAGGTCTTGAGTTAGCCGGCCATCGTAGCCATGGTCGTTAGAGCGTGTCTCTAGCGTTCCACCGCATAGAGCGTCGCGGGTTCGAGTCCCGCCTTGGGCATGGGTGTTTGTGTATAGTGTATATGTGTGAAACTACCGAAAACAGATAGGAAAATAAACGGAAATGATAAAAGAAACTGCTAAATAAGGAAAAGAAAAATATATCTATATACATATATATTTATAAAAAAAGTTCGAATCTCAGTTAGGGTGAGTTACCTGGATAAGGTTTTATCGGGGTTTTTCCCTTATCCTAAAAGACGAATGTCGGGTAACTCTAAGCTCTATGCACCCTGGACTCATATGAGTATCATTTGACCCATTTCATTCATCGTTCGATGTGACCTAACGTTGGAGGACGTAAATTCCAAGGAACAAAAGTAATAAGCACCTTTAGATAAACATTTTTATTTTCAAAGGTAAGTACATATTATAATACTCGTTCGTCTTCACACGACAAAGGAAACCCTTTTTTAAGTAACTCACCATAACAGATTTGAACTCGGAACCTCTTGAATGAGAGTCAGGGACACTACACCCACACTAAAGGCAAGCAGGAAGTAGTGTATTCCATCTAAAAGTTAAATACTAAGATTTGACTTGAAATAAAGGTTTTGAGACTCCCTGAATTAAAAAAAAATGGTTCATCAAACGAAAACGAAGTTGTTTAAATATACCGAATAAGATACAATATTTATATGGTATTTTAAGACATAAGACATAAAACGAATTTTTAAGTTTCTTAGATTGGCTTGCTAAATCCATTTGATTAGGAAGGTGTTTTGTATGAACTTTCATAACGGTAAACTTTATGAGGTAAACAAAATGAGCTACAAAAAATGTAGACCTCTGTAAAGTACACCATTTCTTTCCAATAACCTTTTTTGTGACCAGCATTTTCGAGATATCCCTTACTATAAATTCGAATGTTTTGGTACATGGACATTGTTTTAGAACGCAATGGCTATTCATTGTTTCTCGTGGTGTATAGAAAAAGTATGATATTTAGGTTAGTATATAATGACCCATCTTTGTATCTACCATAAGGAAATGTGTAGTGGATGGAGAAAGTCGTGTGAATGTAACATCGGAATATTCTTCCTCCATTCCCTCCATAGTTAGTGCCTTCTAAGAAGGTTCGCTATGGTTTGTCTGCCAGTTTTTGAAGAATTGGCCTAACCCTTCTTTCTTGCTGCCCCGACTAATTGAGTTCGCGTGCCCTTCTTCTTGGAAAGGGTTTTTTGGTTGTAAAACAAGAAATCTTGCCTCTTATATTTTCTCTCATCACTCCATGCGGCGCATCTCTTAAGAGGTATCTGCTGGTCGCTGCCAGTATGTCCATTTCATGCTCACCATCTACATATCCACGCTTGAAATGCTGTTTCCTCGTATGACAAACAACAGTATGGGTCGAGATTTAACTGTATTGGAACACCACAGTGAAGCGAAATAATTATTAATTTTTAGATGAGTCGTATTTATTACACCTCTGCTTCACTTTCGTACCTATTTTGAGGACATGTTTCGCAAATCATCGTTTGCATCTTCTGCTCTTATGCGACTAAAGCTTGATCCAGTGGTGTGGTGGGTGTGGGTAATTCTGGAGTTGCTGCTGCCATCTGTTGATTTAGTGATGAACTTAAATGTGGGATTCTCTTCTGGCGGGATTTCAAAGTTCATTAGTTGGTTTTTATGCTTTTCTATGTATATTCTCTCCCATATGACGAGTTCACTATGTTTTTGTACGTATTTTAGTAATTCTGTGCTATCTTCAATTTCATGATTTTTAGACCAGAAATGAGCTGCTATTGCGGACTTATCAATATTTTTGTATCTTAAGTGCCTGAAGTGTTCTTTCTTTCTAGTGCCTATGTTTCTTTTTGTTCTCCCTATGTAAATTTTTTCACAGTCTTTACACTTAATCTTGTAAATGCCTGACTTTTCCTCTGGTTTTATCTTATCAGTATTATTACTGTGAAGTAGGTTTTTAATGTTGTAATTGTTTTTTGGTGCCAATGTTGTATTTCTTGAATATTTTTTGGAACTTTTTTGTGGCCCAGGGGTGGTAAGTAAATTTAGCAATCTAATTTCTTGTTTTATTGGTGTGAGAGCTGTGATCTGTTTTAATCTCTTTTGAAGTTTGAATGATTTTAGTTTTTTATCTACAAGGTTTTTTTCCATATCCATTTTTAATTGCAGTTTTTAAGATTTGATGGTATTCGTTTTGATATTCTTGCTGGCTGAGGGGTAGATTTACTAATCTGTGTGTGAGACTGTTGATGGTGGCATGTTTGTGTGGAATTGGGTTGAAACATTGAAAGGGTAGAGCCAGACTGAAAAATTCAATGCCATAGCCGGGATTTGAGCCACGGATTATCTGGTTTCCGTCCAGTCGCTCTAACCATTTGAGCTACTATGGCCAACGTGCCAACATGACATTAAATTCTTCAACTGACTCGTGTTTCTCTCGGTAAACCACTAGGACTTCTCATAAACACATGTGACAACTACCTTAATGGTGACTTACTATGCTGTAAGTACCTTAAGGCCCGGGAGAAACATGAGTCGGTTGGAGAATTTAATGTCATGTTGGCAAGTTGGCCATAGTAGCTCAAATGGTTAGAGCGGCTGGACGGAAACTAGAAAATCCGTGGTTCAAATCCCGGCTATGGTATTGCATTTTTCAGTCTGGCTCTACCCTTTCATAGTGCGTCCTACACACGGCTAGTGTGAAAGAACAATTAATTTCCATTAATTGTACCTAATAGTGTTCCGAACTATAAAGCCCGGGCCTTAAAGTACTTAAAGCATAATAAGTCGCCATTAACGTAGTTGTCTCATGTGTTTATGAGAACGTCTAGTGGTTTACCGGGAGAAACACGTGTCAGTTGGAGAATTTAATGTCATGTTGGCACGTTGGCCATAGTAGCTCAAATGGTTAGAGCAGCTGGAGTGAAACCAGAAAATCCGTGGTTCAAATCCCGGCTATGTGAGTCCTACACACGGCTAGTTTGAAAGAACAATTAATTTCCATAATAGAGATTGTATGGAAAAGGCTAAGAATCGGTGATCTGATTAGAAGTATAGAAAAAAAGAAAATGTTTTTGATGCGGATAGTAACATTAGGAAGAACGACTTCATTCTGTTTGGTATATGAACTCTTGAGGAAGACTTAACTTCACAAAGAGGTTATCAGATCTCAGCACTAGCTGAAATCCGTAGAACCATAAGAGGACGTGGCAGAGACAAAAAGAAAAGGGGAATAGATGTCGACTTCTACGCCATTCAGCCATGCTGAATAACAACTAAACCAGAGAGTGCAAGCTTCAGAGACACGTCACAAGACTCTTAATACATGGGTTTATGTATGAACTAGAAATACTACAAGCTGACCAAAGACTGCAAGTATGTGGTGTTCAACAAAAGTGCGGGAAGTGCCACACAGAGTACAAGGGAACAAATCCAATAACTGACTGTGGTAAAAATCAAACTATACATTAATGCCGCTGTGAAACAAGATGGCCATTGCTGTTATTAGAGAAGCTTTTGGGTTGCTTGCTGGTTCCAAAATCTTACCCAATCGTGTAGACTTGGCTCTAGTGTCGTTCAATGCCTCGTAAAAAATCTTTTTTTGATGTTCTGGTGTTTGGAGGTATTTTGCAAAGTTTCCAGGGTGAGAAATTCACTGTGGTGTACAAGGGAATAACTCTATTTCAGTTGTCAAAATGATGTTCTTCGAAGAAGAAGTCTTTGGATTCCCCCCTGGAAGATTATCATCTTCCAGTTGATGACTTTTGTACTTTAAGTGGCATTGAGCGGTTAGTGAATATCAGATGAGCGCATTTGTATTGGCAATATTGCGGATTAACAGACATAAGCTTCTAAAGGTTGGACATATTTTCTGTTAATGGAATAAATGTTTTGGCTCTTGATTTTTCATTTGTGTCCTCGGATAGCCGAGAACAGATTTTCAAGTTAGGAAGGAGCTGCGGACTGGAATACCAGCCAAAAGCACTTGGATACCAGCAAGGGAACTACCGCTGTACTCATACCGCTATACTTCTGAAAATTGTATGCTGTAAATAAATCATGTTTACCAAAAATCTACTGCAGAGTAGAATCGCAACGCCCAAAACTGAAGCCTGGAAAGTGCTGGACATTCTTTGTCAGCTCTGTGCCGAGTGTCGAGTGGGCCTTACGTATGTGTGTAGACCACTGCTTGTCAGGGGTAAACAGTCCCTCCCGTGCAATGCTGTGTTGTTATGCTCATATGTTCCTGCGTATTCTGACTCATTTTAGTATCCTTCCAGTTATACTCCGCACTAGATTTTTAAAACACAGGCCCCACATAGAGCGGAGATGATGCCTCGAAAATCTCAAGCGAATGCAGGTATGAGCATAGTGATAATTCCTAGTAAGCTAATAGGTTACTCATTCAAATTCACGGTTGTTAAACCCTAGAGCATGTGCTCGTTTTCCCCACATGTAATTTTTCCCTCACTAGTGACGAAGGCAACGAGACGGGCCTGTTAATCAGAGGAACCTTTCGTTTTCTGTATGTAAGAAGGACGCCGCAGTACCGTCACTGAAACTTAGTGATCACTCATAAGTGGATCATTCTGTCGTAGTCGGTGGAAAGAGGTGATTTCACCCTATTCTTCTTGCTTTTTGAGTACTGCTGTTGAAATGTATACCATGCTTTTGTCAGAAGTCTGCTATGTGCGTCAGGCCATGGTTTAGTTTAGAGCGGTCACAGGAAAACAACGAAATAAGATAAATATGAAGCCTTCTTCAAAGGTAAGGTAAACTAAAGTACCTGTTGAAGCAATAATTTAACATGGGCGCACAGTTCCACGTTGAGGCGCCAATTTGAAACTAAAATAATTGTCGAGCAATGTTCCTCGCTGTGGACGCCAATTTGAAGCAAATTATATTTTGGCAAAGGTAAAGCAATGATGTTTCTCACAGGGTATGCGTGGATATGTGTGAGAAGGATAGTTTAATGACACTGGAATGCCCGTTTCAAACTGATTTATTGACTGCTTCTTTTATCCGAACATCAAACTTGAAGTTGCCGACCAATGGTTACCAATATATCACTGTTTAGAGTTACTAAAGGCGGAGTGCTTATTACTCGATAATACTTAATTAGTTACGTATGAACTGACAAATATTTTCAGTCATCACTTCTGATCTGTCCTCCACTAAGACAGAAGAAGTGGACCGCCCTAATCGGCCTCACGCCATGGACTGTTATAATGGCTCGCCAGCCACGAACTGACTGTCTTCACAGCTGTGTGTGAGTATGTCGCTTTCACTTTCTGGACGCCCATTATTCAACCAAAAGTTCCCTTTGTGGCTATTTTGTCGCCATTATGAATGATCCGAACAATGCCCTATTCACAGTCAAGTGCTATCCCTTAGAAATCTGCTAAGGACACTGTTTCTTACGTTTCTTTTGTTAAAACAACTTATTCACCCAAACTGCTATTCGACTCAACTGCCCTTGCACGTGTTGTAACAAAGAACGAACATTCCTTTGAAACCCATCATGATTCTTTACTTATTTCAATCCTTTAATTTCGGTATCACTGTTTAGTGCAGCCCAATTGGTTTCCATTTGTTCATCTTAGAGCTCTTTCATACTCAATGTAGACACTGGATGTTCATAAACCCACATTCTGACCTTAGGCGATGAATATTGCAAAATCAAATCCTTTGAGTGTATCACTCGAGTGCATAGTGCAACAACTGGAGTTTGTAATGCGTGAAACAGAGGCATTCCTGTTAAAGTTTATGAACTGTAGCCTTTGTTAGATCTAATTCTCGAACACATATACGCACCATATTCTTAGGACTCCTTAGCTAGATCGCATAGCTTCTACAGACTCGTAGGTAACTGAATGCCTACCAGAACGTTTTTGGTCCACATACTGCCAGTTTTCTTCAGCTGCTTGTTCCACCAGTTACAATTCGTCTGGTTTATCTTGAAACATGGGAATTAGAGAGAGAGCGCACTATTGCCGGCGCTATTGTAGGTAACTCAGAACTGCCTAACTCCACATCGCATCACTTCTATGTACAGTTTGGTTTATCTTGAAACATAGATAAGATGAGAACGCATTATTGCCCACGTAGGTAACCCAGGGCTGCTTAATCCCACATCGCATTACTTCCATGCAATATTTCGATTTATTCCGCGTGATTATATTGTAGCGATCCCCTTAATACTTTCAAGCGCAGCGCTTTAAAGACTACTGATAGATGGTGGTAGTATAGATGTACCTTCAATTATTATTATTATTATTATTATTATTATTATTATTATTATTATTATTATTATTATTATTATTATTATTATTATTATTATTATTATTATTATTATTATTATTATTATTATTATTATTATTATTATTATTATTATTATTATTATTATTATTATTATTATTATTATTATTATTATTATTATTATTATTATTATTATTATTATTATTATTATTATTATTATTATTATTATTATTATTATTATTATTATTATTATTATTATTATTATTATTATTATTATTATTTTGAGGTTCACTTCTAAATTTATTATGGAACTGTTCAACCTATCAATTAATCCGACTTTACCTCAGTACATCTTTTCTACGTCCATTGATTTGTGCCCAGATTAGCTCGATAGCATTCGTATCACAATGACAGAGGTAAGGTGTGTCCATTAAATCATCTATGGAGTAGATTGTATACAGTTTGAACTTCTCTTTGTTTCTCTTAAGTATCTCGTACAACACCGGTTTTGATACTACATTTCTATTATTACCATATTTCACTGTCAATATAAAGCATTGTTTGTAAATAAGCACGCCCTGCACTGGTTGCAGCATCTGTCGCTGTCTGACGGAGACAAGGCAGTCGCGGATAGCAGTGGCAATGTGTTTACAAATCTTTTCATCCCTCCCTTGTTACAGGGAGGGGTAGTGCTATGTAGGTCATGTTTCAAGTTAAACTAGACGAACCTTAGTGAAATTTATATATGGCGGATCTTCGTTGTGATGTGACGATATTCATAAGCCATAAAGTACACTGAACTTTCCACGTCCATGTCCAAAATTGGCGTGATCCGCTACGCTACAGCTACTCAACTTGCTTCATTTTTGTCTTGTGCCATTATTTGCTTGCGCACAACAATGAAAATACTGCTACACATCCTCATTGAACAAAATATTCAATGTAGCGTATGTTTCATCGTTTTATTTCGTTTCGTTTGGTCACTACAAGCCACACCATGACTTAACGAGCACACATATATTGTTAACAGTTTGTGATGTAGGCTGTGTAAGGTCTCCAGGACTGAAGTTTACGTATGGTACAACATGTATGTTTGCCAATTAATTATATATACCTTTTACTAGCTGATATCAAGAGCAAATTCCGAGGAAGTGAATAGCACTTCTTTTTCTTCGAGTAAATGGATTGTTGGAAGGCACAAAATTCCTTGCGTCCTTGAAAGCTGGCTGCCTTAGGAAAACAGAAAACAAAACTTTTTGAGCTTTTTTTGTAGAGTATTCTCAAAAGTACTAAAATCAACATCCCTAATTATTAAGTAACGAATCGGCAATGATAGAAAATATTTAGCACATTATTTATGAAGACGCATATGGTATGTAAAAGGAGTTATCGTCGTGGAAAAAGTACACTGGGGAAGTACTTGAAAGAGAGGCAGTGTAGATGCAGTTTTCCTGCTGTCACCGTTATGATAAACAGTCTCGTTTTTTATGCGCTCTACACAGAGCGGATCGTAAAAATGCCTGTAAATACGTAGCAGCAAGAAGCAAAGAGCAATACGCAACTTGTCATTTATTCGATACCAGAGCTTTGGTGTACGTCGGGAAAATTATCGGCGTATATATTTTAGTGCCTTGTCACTTGACTCCTTTCATCTTTAGCGGCATTAACATGATTTTTTTTTGTGGACATCCGCTCCTTCAGGGTCTCTGTATTTTGTAGAATAAGTTAATCGCGTAAGACCTCCATATTGTGGGAGTGGTATGTCTGCGTCGTATTCAGAGGCTCTGTGTTCGTATCTCCGTTAACTGGATAAATTTCTTCGTTTCCCCGGGGGTTCGTTCCCCTTATTCTGAGAATACGAATCTTGAGGGACTCAGCACTAGGGACTTCCAGCTCCTCCAAGGCGTCCCGGGTTCGATCCCAGGCGACCGCAAAGTGAGATTTGTGGTGGACAACACGGCGCTGGGGCGGGTTTTCTCCGGGATCTCCGGTTTCCCCCGCCATCTCATTCCACCGGTGCTCCATCTTCATCTCATGTATCATCAGTGTCATCGCCTGCGGTGCCATATGTAGTAAAAGCGGGCGTTAAACACTACACATTTCATTTCATTTCCTCCTCCTCCTCCTCCTCCTCCTCCTCCTCCTCCTCCTCCTCCTCCTCCTTCTTCACTTCACGGCATGGGCAGAGTGCCCGTTCCGTCTCACAATAATTGCTCCTTCCATCTCTTTTTAGGTCTACCAACATCTCTCTTTCCTTGTGGCTGATATTGGAATGCAATCTTAGGCAGTCTTGTTTCGAACGTTCTTTGTATATGCTGCATCCATTCCTTTTGATATTTTTCAATTTTGCTACTTATCGAGTCTACGTTGAGTTCCTTTCTTATGTCTTCATTCCTTATTCTATCCAACCTTGTGCATCCCTTTGTTTTCCTTAAAAAGTTCATCTCTGCACTTTGAATTTGGCTTTTCATTTTCTTCGTGAGTACCCATGCCTCACTTCCATAAAGTAGTGCAGGGACTGCCATTGTTTTGTACAACTTTAATCTTGTATCTCTTCTTGTTTTATTTCTCAACGTTCTATGCACTTTTCCACAAATAATTTGGAATGTTGCAAGCTTTTTGCTCACATCTCTGTCTGTTTTCATCATATAATTAAAATTACATCCTAAATAGCTGAATTCTTTTAGTTGTTCTAGTGGTTTGTTGTCTAAAATTATTTTTGATCTTATATGTTGTTTTCCCCAAATGGCCATTATCTTAGATTTTTCCGTCGATATTTTAAGATCATACTGTTGGCATACTTGGTTCAAGCGGTGTAGTGCATATTGTAATTTATCCATCGTTTCTTGTATTAAAACCACGTCATCTGCATATAGTAAAATATTTAAAACTTTGTTCTTATTTATTTTTATTCCTGATTTAATAATAATTTTCCAATTTTGGATGATGTCATTTACATATATATTAAAAAGAGTAGGTGATACACTGCACCCTTGTCTTACGCCTCTATTAATTAAAATTGGTTCGGTTTCATGAACTCCTGTGTTTATTATTATTTTGGAGTTGCTATACATATTTTTGATTACTTTAATTATTTTTTTTGGATATCCACTATTTTCCATAATTTTCCATAACTTTTTTCCTATTAATAGTGTCAAATGCCTTCTTGAAGTCTAGGAATGCCAGATATGTTTGTACATTATACTCTTGTCTCTTGTCTTCCAGCTCCTTTGAACACCATTTCATTAAATCACCCTCATGATGATAGTACAGGCCATGTAGAACCTTGGCCTCCCTAACCACCCTCTTCCATTCTACTTGATCCTCTACTTTTCTTCTCTCGCATTTAACCCCCAACTTTCTCAAGTCATCTTCTATATCATCTACCAATCTTTTCCTGGGTATTCCTCTTTTCCTTCTGCCATCCAGTTTTCCTATGGATATCTTCTTAACTACACTGGTTTCCGACATTCTCTGCACATGGCCAATCCACCTTATTCTTCCTTGTTTAATTTTCACTACTATATTTGGTTGTCCAAATAGTCACTGTAACTCCAAGTTAGTCCGCATTCTCCAACCGTCCAAGTCCCTTATCACTGCAAATATATTTCTCAGGACCTTCCTTTCCCACCTTAGTAGCCATTATTCTTCTCTGGTTGTCAACAGTCCGAGGCTGTATTAAGGTATCCGTATTAGAGTTCTTTTTACGGGTTAGGGGAGTTAAACCTACGCCCAACCCCCAACCTAGAGGACCAGGTCCCACATTTATGTCCCCTGGGACTGGGTGGCTCAGTTATACTCCCGAGCGCCTGGTGACCATTTTAGTCGCCTTTTACGACAGGCATGTTCTACCTTGTGACTATTCTTTACACCCGGCCACCACATGGGTGAAAATCACCCTCATATTCGACGTTGAATATTCGAGGGATAACTTTATAACAGTATCTTGAACAGCTCAGGTGGATTGGTTCGCAATTCAAGTACTATGTGTCTGACAATTTTGCTGGGATTTGTCCTTGGTTGCTTCGTTAGACATGTCTATACATACAGAGGCCGACATAAGTATTCGAACGCAAACATATTTATTACTTATATTATTTTAAAGCTACGTAGAGTAAGCATACGTAAATACAACTGATGCAAAATAAACTTGAGTCTTCCATTAAACATATAAACTCATAAATAGCAACTGAAACTAATTTGCACTATAAGAAGAAATAAAACGGTTACTTTAAATCTGGACATAAGTATTCGAACAGAGAACAGTTAGTATTTAGTTATCATCCCCTTTCTCTGAATTACTGCTGATAATCGTTTGGGCATTGTCTGTATGTGTTGTCTAGTGACTGCAGGATCCATATTTCTCCACTCTGTTTGAAGAAGTTCTTTCAGATAGTCCTTGCTTCTGGTTCATGCTTCCTGACAAGCTCCTCAAGTTCCTTTCAGATGTTCTCTAAAGGATTTAAATCTGGAGACTGGGGCAGTGTCTTCAAAGTGTGAGGAGTGTTGTACACGATCCAAAGCCTTACAATTTCAGTAGTATGCGTCGGATCATTGTCCTGATGGAAGTAATAATCATGCCTTAATCTCAGCTTCTCTGCACTCTTTCTAAGATTGTTTTCAAGAATCCTCTTGTATTCAAAGTTGTCCATGATCCCATCTATGAACACCAGTTCCCCAAAGCCAGATGAAGCTATACAGCCCGATACCATCACACTACTGTCACCATGTTTCACTGTAGCTACAATGTTCTTAGGTTCCTATTCTGTATTTGGCAGTCTCCACACTTCAAGACGTCAATCACTCTTGTATAAGCAGAATATGCTCTCGTCCAACCAGAGAACCTTATCCCAGAATTCTGTTGGTTTCACCATATACTTACTGTTTAGCAAATTCTATACGCTTTTTCTTATTCACCTTATTAACATATGGTTTCTTCCTAGGAACGCGGGTATTGTACCCAGTATTATTTAAAACCAGTTCAAATGTTCTTGTGTGAACCACAGTGCCAGAATATTGCTCAAGGCATCCTCCAATCTCAGATGCAGTGACTCTCGGATTCTGATTCACCATTTCTATTATTTGCCTCCTGTCTCTGGTGGTGAGCTTAGAAGGAGCGCCAATTCTAGGTTTATTTACAACAGTATTTGTTTGAAGCGTTGAATTATACAGAACACTGTAGTTTTGCCTCTGTTAATGGTTTTGGCAATTTCAGGGAGAGTTTTATTTTATTTGTACATATTTATCACGATATTCCTCTCTGCCACCATTGTCTCCTTACCTTTACGTCCCATATTACCTGTGAGTTCACAATCGGCTGAATAACTTTGAGCACACTGTCTCGAGGCATAGCATAAACACAACTGCTGTGTGGTAGGGGCGTGTAGGGTACGTCCAACCACCTTTCTCTCTGTTCGATTGGGTACGTTCGAATACTTATGTCCTACAATAACAGGGGCAATAGAATAAATACAGTATAGATTGTGTAATACATCCATGCAAAGTGATGTTTTAAATATTGTTTCTTAGACACTAAAGATTGTTTACATCTTAAATAATTCAACGCTGCCAAGTAAATATTACAGTATTTATATATAGTACGTGCAATGTTACATGTTAAATTATTCGAATACTTCTGTCGGCCTCTGTACCTCACATTCTAGAGGCCCCGTGTTCGAATCTCATTGAAGGCATGTTGGATGCATATAATATCTTTCCGAATTCCTTTTTCTTGAGTAGGCGAATGTAGAGAACTCTTAAGGTCTTTGTACTCCTGTCAAAGGATGTTAAACGCAAAAGGAAAGAAAATACCTGAATGGAATATCAGATCTATAGATACCCAAAATGTAACTAGAGTTTTCAATTTAATGTGTGTATAAGGGTGTGTGCTCAAAAACCATATAGAATTTGGTATGCAACATGTTCTATATAGGAAACACATTAAGCGGCATCCTAATTACTTCCTTGAAATGTCTAGAGCCAGCGGGGTCCAAATTAAAAATGTTAATTGATCCAAAGTTTAGAAACATAATATATCTGATTGTTGCTATTTGTAAATTTTCGATAAGATGAATATTTAAGAATTTATATAAATTTTTTGTTATTTTTATCACGAGATCGTATAGTATTTAGCTTTATATTTAGCTTTCAAATTATTGTGACTTTATGGGTTCGTAGAATTAAAGTCCGAGTTACAGATATTCTAAATGTTCATTTCCGTATAAATACACTGTTTAATTCTCACGTAACAACATTACAGCACATATACAACACAATCTACCTAGGTCGATGGCAATAACAAACGTGCTGATTGTAACATCAGCCCTCGTTACAACTCACAGCTGTTACTACTACTCACGACTCTTGTTTTACAACTCTCGCGACTCACTCTTGTTTTATAACTGTCCTATGACGTGTCACAATCTCTTATATATCTCATTCATAAATTCGAGAGACTTCTGGAACAAACAAGAAGCCGACTGTTCCGTACAATCACTAGATGTTTTGGAATAACAAAACATCGAATGACGAAATCCGAACATTCCAGAAGAGTAACTTAATCTGTGCCGGTAAGTCCTTTACCTCCGCTATCTTTATTTCCCGGCTCTTTGTGTACACTAGCCGCGCTATCGTAGATAACGGCTTCGCGACATTATTATCTATAAAATCGCATTACCCAATAGTTGCCTTAAAAGTTGTGACAACCCTTCGCTTTACAGAAAATGTGTCTTACTGTTGTAATCGTTCGATCTTCAAAAGTGTTCATGATAAATTTCAGATAAAGTATTTGAATAATCTCATATGTGTAAATATACTGAGAAACACCTGCTGAAACTTATTGAAAGGGCAAACTTTTTTTATGCATATGAAGGTAAAAACCTCAGTAATGTCAGATTTGATTATTTACATAGTTCTTTTTGTAGTGAACAGTTCAAAAAACTTAATTTTACACATTTAATTTTGTTTATATTTTCAGCATATAAGATAGTATATATAATGATGTTTTCAATTATTAGTCTTGAACAGTTTAATATATCAGAATAAACAGTTTCTTTGATATCTGTGTATTCACTTATTTTAAGTAGATAATTTGCTACTTTAAAGGGAAAAACAAAAATATTCTTCGTAACTATTACACAAGTATTTTGCATATTAACATAATAACAGGTATTTTTTTCATGTAGGATTGGATACCGAAATTAAGGATTGCAATGAGTGGAGAATCGTAATGGATTTCAAAGAAATAGTGTAGCTTTGTTACAACATGTGCAGACAGGTAGTTGAGTTGTGTACCGTTTCCTGGGATGACTTAAAACGTGGAAGCGTTAAATTACCAGAGGTCCGTATAGGATGGTTAAGCAAAAACACAAAGTATTTCAAAGTATTACTCTTAAAATTTCAAATATAACAATATACAATTTCTCTTGTCTTCAAATCTTTAGCAACATGTCAATTATCCTTGCCAGTGGTTATATATTATTATTTCTTTAACTGCATTGAAGGTCTTTAGGGTTTCTTTTGTTGTTTAAAGTGCACTAACTCCACGAAATTTGTCTTAATTGACGAGAGACACACAGGGAGAAATTTGGAATAGAAATTTAGAAGGTTTAACCAGAACTTACATAATGAAGCGAAGCCAAACAATGTTGTCCCCAATGTTCCTACGTACGGAGCGACGAAGTGCAGATGCGATGTTCAGTGTCCGAGATCCATGCCAGAAGTCCCCTTTCTTGTACCGAAGCCTCCCAGACGAAAAGTCCAGGCCGATCCCCCCGGTGCAGCGTCAAGCAATTGTCCAAGCTTTTGGCTCCCTCTACAGGCGAAAATAGCGCTTCCTAGCGCTCAGCAACGGAACTCGTAAGATACTAGATGTAACTAGGCAGCATGGCTGGTAGTCTAACGAGCTGGAGATCACCAATATAGCTCAGGAGCTGGGGGGAGTATTAGTTAGCACGAAGTAGATGAGTCTTTAGAAGTGATCAGGTGCAATGATCAGGTGCAGTTGTTTTAACAAAAGAAACGTAAGAAACAGTGTTCTTAGCAGGGCTCTAAATGGGTAACACTTGACTCTGTTTGAAAAGGTATTCTTCGGACCCTTAATGGCATGACCGAGACTAATAATCACAATGGACAAAATAGTCACAAAGGAGTTTTGGGTGAATAAAGAGGGTTTTCGAGAGGTGAAAGTGACACACACACACACACACACACACACACACACACACACACACACACACACACACACACACACACACACACCTGTGCACAGTGAGGACACGAAGTCCGTGTCTGGCAGCCAATTAAGGCGGTCATCTGCCTCTGTCTTGGTCAAAGGCAGACCAGAAGCGATGAGAGAAGATATCTGTCAGATCATACGCGAATAAAGAATTAAGTATTATCGCGTACTAAGCATTCTACATACGGTCACTCTGAACAGTGGAATATTGATAACCTTGGTCGCCAACTTCGAGTTTGATGTGATAATAAAAAGAAGCAGTCATTAAACCAGTTTGAAACTTGCATTCCAGTGTCATTAGAACCATCCTTACTCATGCATACCCTGAGAGTACCCTCTTTGCTCTACCCTGCGCCACCATCCTTTTTAGCTTCAGATTTCAAAGTTCAAAGATAAAATTATATGTAGATTATCCATGTGTACTAAATTTCACACAATGTCCCTCAAAATATTGAAGTTTAGAATTTCATAATTTTTGTTTTTAGAGTTTTCATAATTTTGTATATGCTTGGTTTTATCAGCCCATTCTTGTACATACCATTTTTACAAACGCTTATTCTTCTATCCACATTCGTGTATCTACAGATAAACATGTGTAGAATTTGTCTTAAAGCATATTCCCTGATAGGTACAAGGAGATTAAGGGAATACACTAGGGTTTAAGCAATGGACAAACCTTTTAAGAACAAGTACTTATGTAATTTACTTAGGAATTAAGGGAAAAAGGGCCCCCCAGGGGCGTACTTCGGTAGGTACGGGTTTGGCGCACCCGGGGTCCCAAGCCAACAGTCTCCCTCGTGTGGGCTCCTCTTCGTGGTTGAGGGAGACGGTCAACAGGCCCACCCACCTGTAGGCCGTGCGTGGAGACCCGTGGAGAAGGTTTTTAGATTTTTGTCTAGTTTAGAGTTTAGGATTTAGTGAACGAAATTTTTAGTAGGTTTTGATTGATGTTTTTTATGTACATGTATTTTTAATAGGTTTTGTTACACTTGTATAGTTTTTAGAAAGTTTTATATCTGACTTTTGCCACGACTAGTTTTTTAAAGGGCGCTGATGACCGCCGTAATATATATATATATATATATATATATATATATATATATATATATATATCATTATCATCATCAGGGAAAAAGGGGGACGAATAACGATGTTCCAAAAATTGTGTGTTTTAAGTAAAATTTTCCTTTTTTGTAAAATTTTGTACATCGTAGTTTACCAGTTATGCAGGTAATTATAAAAAATACTATTCTCATCAAAATCTCATTTCTCATGAAAATATATTATACATGTATTTTGCATAAAAATGTTATCAAAACCAATTTTGAGAAAATAAAAAAAAAATTAAAATGTTTTCCATGTTGATAATTCGGATTTGGAGGATTTTTTTTAATCCTAACTTTTAACCGACTTGTTTTTTAGTTCTGCCGTTCATAGACATACACGTCAATCTTTGTCTAAAATGCTTTTAGGGAGTTATGTCTCAGAATATATATTTTTTCAGTGAAATTTCGACTTTTAGGGTCCAGTACATTAGCTTCCCCTACTTAATAAACGTAGAAGACGTCGAACATTAATCTTGTTTCAAATCCCTTTCCAAGTAAGATAGGAATTTCTCTCTAGTTACAGAGGCATTTCAAAATATTTA
>CM060958.1:53002250-53353736 GCA_030765055.1 Mantis religiosa | reverse complement strand
TAACAACTTAACTTGATTATCAAGTGCTTCTTAATCCGACGGATTTCTGTTTACAGCGGTTTCCAAGAGGAGCTGAACTGAAATACAGCATCACGATTAGGCGTGCTCCTCTCGGAGGAAATACCAAAGCCTCCTTAATTCTCCGCTCGCAATAACTGTTGCATTTTGCCAAGATGGTCGTCTCCCGAAAGTTGGCTCTATGGTCGTTATCAAAACAATGCTCTGCCAGCCCAGACTTCTCAGGTTGCATTAAACGAATGCTCCGTTCATGTTCGTTTATTCTGGTAGCGATGGTCCTTCCGGTTTGTCCTATATACGGTATCCGACATGCGGTACACTCCCGGAACTTGGAAGTCCAGTTTGTCTTTCACTGGTCTCAACAGATGTTTAATCTTCGGAGGTGGCTTGTGGATGGTCCTGGTGTTGCATTTGGCGAGAATTCTGCTGATTCTGCTGGATAAGTTCCCCGTAAACGGGATGCAGGCTGTAACGGTAGGCTTATCTGACGCTTGCTGTTTCCCTTTCCTAGCTTTGGTGATCGAGGCTTCAACGTCATATTCGGAGTAGCCGTTTTGACGGAAAGTGAGTCTCAGGAGCTGTAATTCCTGTTTTATGTGACTGGGATCAGAGATAGACAAAGCTTGTTACTTTCAGTTTTAATTCATCACTTAGTTACGTAAAAAATAAATTACTGTATTCTGTTTAGTGATACCTAAATTTCATTGGAAACACACACTGAAACATCAATCCCCGACAAATGAAGCTCTTTAGTAAAAGCTCTGTGCAGAACGTGCGTGAACTGCGAATGCCTAACACAAAATCGAAAAATCACATAAACAGCAATACCTGGCATTTAAGTTTAGTATGTTCCTCGGATATGATATGGGACATTTTAAGAAATATGCCATTTTTGTTTTTTATTTGCTTAAAAATAACTAACTATAACTGAAAAATGTTTCAGACATTTCCTATGGCACTATAGCAAACAAAGGTCCTGAGCCTACTAATACATTTACTTGGCTAATAAAATGTACATATATTGTGATACAGTAGCTATGACTTAAACTTATCCGAAATTTGGCATGGAAGAACCAAATGTTGGAGATATTAACAGAGATAAATAGACGCTGTGGTGTTCTCGTACAGCGCAAACAGAGAGCTATACATAGATACCCAGAACCTTATGGAAGTTTTCCTTACCACCACTCCAGAATATTCTCGAATATTCTGTGGAAAATTCCATTGACTTCTGTAGTGGTTTATTTAGATGAGGGTGGTGATAACGGATGTCTCACCTTTGGTGAAGTTTTTGCATAATTCTTGAAGTTTCACCACGGCTGCTCTCGAGCGATGATCTCTGCACCCGGGTCATAGTTTCGGAATGGACAAATATTCAATTCTGCTAATGATTGATTAACTTTTCTATCATACTTCCCCAAAGAAGAATACTTTATTCCACATATAGAATTTGGTCCTTAATCTTACAAAATCTTGAAGATTACCGATAATTGTCTTTTCTCCTGCTACTAATTATGCAAAATAATAATTATAAATACAACACACTAGCTATTGATGTGACGATTATGTATCACACGGAGGCATTCATTTGTAATTCTTTTTCTGCACACTTGCAGAGTAAAACTGGTGTACGTCTATCCTCTAGGAATGCTCCTGGCAGAAGATATTTAATATTACACTGCTGTTCATTTGTTTAGCATAGCAGGAATGCAGTCTCTGCTAGTCGTTGGTTTAAAATAAAGTAGTATTTTATAAGGTCAGGTGAATTTTTTACTTTATGGATGTCTTGAATGTTGCATCCAAACCATCACACCGAAACACACGCCAACAGCTGCCACAAGAACAACATAAAATATCTGCTACACGAGTGAGTTTTTAGTCTAATCCTACTATATACAAACTATAGATATTGCTAAAGCATATGTAAAATAACATTAAAAGTTTCTTCGCCCACCTCAGTAGCGTAGATGGTAGCATGTCTGCCTCGCGTTCAAGAGGTCCCAAGTTCGAATCTCGGTAAGGATAAGTTACCTGGATAAGGCTTTTTCTGGGGTTTTCCCTTATCCTGAAGGATGAATATCGGGTAACTCTAAGCTCCATGGTCCCCGGACTCCTTTGAGCATCATTTCACCTAATTTATTCATAGTCCGATATGACTTAACGTTGGAGGACGTAAATTAAAAAAATCTGAATTATTCCCTGCTATTTGTTTTAATTTTGAAATACCTTTTTTTATTTGTTCCATTTATACTCCGCTTATAACCGCAAAGGTTATATCTGCGACCGTTCTGCTGTAGAACATATTGGAGGTATCAAAGGTGTTAATTCGTATTCGTTGGGTTTTAATCATTCGCACTCGCATTCATACCAGGGGCGGTTCCTCCATAAGGTTGCAGGTTTGCGCTACACCCACTGATTCTGAATATACAACAGGTGCATTTTGCACATTATAGCTGTACTTGTTTGTATTGTTTTATATACAAACATGTTTCAATTACGCTTATCGTCTGTAGCTGCCCATGACCGCAGAAGTTGAAATAAACAGTGATTAGCTGTAGGAGCCGCAGGTTTGCAGCGAAGAGTTAACCAAAGATTTCGCCCAAATGTAGGCTTTCTGAGGGGGTTGCGGGAAGGTGAAGAGATGGGAGGGGCTTCTTATACATTGCTTAAATGGAGGTTTATAAACCTAGCTCCTCCTACTCTTAGCAACGGCTATAACGTGACCTTCAGGCTTAGCTTCTGTGTGCTCTGCTTTTCGAACACAGGGAGAATTTAATTAAATGCATGAGGTTATTCAGAAGACAGCTCTGTTAAACAACAACGCCACACTTGTTCAGCCTTCTGGGTTTATGGCCACTTTCAAAGATTATAATTTTGTATTCTGGCTGTCTTTCTTCTACAAGATCATGCCACATGTGGACATTTTGTACAATCAGCTGCAGAAACGAGGCTGCAATGCAACATTTGCCATCCTCAGCTAAACGCATTTAAAAGGGAAGTGCAAAAGGCAAGAAATAGCGTGGATATCGAGGAACACGAAGAAACTGTAATTAAGAGGAGAAGAATAGAAGATCATGATGTGAAAAGAAGAGAAGGTCTTGAAGTATGTGACATTCTTAGAGAAGCAAAGGACAGATTTAGCTTCACGGGGCATCTGGTAGCCTCAACTTTGTTTCATCAAGAAAATTTCTAAGACATTTCCAGAGGATTCCCTTAGAGAAACAATAAGGTTCTATCCTTTTATCATTGGAACAAAAATTCGTAGAGAACTGATTGTAATTTACAGTCGAGAGGAATTTCGTGGAATGTCCGGCGCTTTGTGCTTAATGGACTTCAATAAGGAAAGCAATTTATGTGCTACATTCAGCGAATATGTCAAACTTCTCCGAGTACTGTTAACTATGCCAATGTCTACCGCTAAAACAGAATGCTGTTTCTCAACTTTAAAAAGAATAGAAACTTTCCTTAGGAACACAATGTCACAGGACCGATTGACAGCATTAGCAATGCTTTCAATTGAGAGAGATTTTGTTATGAAGATCAGCGACTTCAACGCAAAAGTTATCGACGGATTCGCCAGGTCTAAGGAGAGTACAGCAGAGAATCTGTATAAATAGGTGAGTCATTACTACTCTGTACCTTATTTTTCATTTAAGCACCACCAATAATTTAACCCACCAGTCAGCACTGATTCATACTTCCAGATTCCCGTAGGAGAGGGCATCCGTCCCCTTCAGCTGCCATGGTGCGGGTTCTGCGGACCCCTAGCACTCGTGGTACCTCTAACGTTACTAGAGGAACCTCGGAGCGAACATTCGAGCCTCTCCCTGATTGGGAGTTGTTCGGATTGGGTTGGAATTGATAGAAGCCATTAACATTCCCGCGTACTAGCCAGCATAGCTAGTAAAAGGTGTGCTAGATCACCAGATGGCCCCACCGAGGTCATATCGGTAGCCTTCCCATTTTGGAGTTGGCGTGCCTAAGTGGCGTATCCACTTCCATCCCGTCTTGAGTCCATAGGACCAGTTGCGAGGCCTTGTTAGTCTCTAGGTCTTGCCCTATGGAAAACCCCACGGAGGCGCCCGGTGCCCTTTTGGAACAGCTCGGTAACTCCCTGGTCAAAGGAGGCTTGGTCCTACGGGTCCAATACTAATGCGAGTAGAACCTCTGACATTAACTTCCAGACTATCGGGAAGATTTGGAATCATCTTGATTGGAGAAAAATCCCCACCCCCAGCCGGGAATCGAGCTCTGGACCCCTCACATGGCAGGCAGGTGCTCTACCGATTGAGCTACGGGGTGAGCTTTTGAAACACTTATTCTGTGTTCAAAGAGGAAGTTTTTCTTTGTTTATACAAATAGTACGGAATTTCATATATCGATCAGGTTTTAAGAGATTTGAGCATTCTTATGTCTACCGACCGTGTTTCTCTAATCAGGTTTAGCTACAAGGAAATATGGCATAACAATATTTCTGCAATATCTATATTCATTAACATTAAACAGATAGAAGAGTATACGTTAGTAATATGCAGTATGTTAGGAATGTCCACGAAACATGTCATGTTTTTTATGTGCTACTTTCTATTACTTATGTATTTTATCTTGGTTTCAGAGTAGGCGGTTTCCATGGTGCTATAATTAAGGATGTTAAAAGCGAACGGAAGCGAAATTTGGCATGAGACATGTGGAAGGTATGTCTTTCACGTGCTGCAAACATGTCGTGTTTCGAGTTTAATATTCGGGGATAATTTATTACTCTGGAATATTTGTGTCAGGGGTGGCAAGAATGTGGGTCGTCCTCCGTAACGCGAATTTGAGGGTTTACGTTCATTTCTAAGCGCTGGAGCTTCTCTCTATTTAACTCTTGCATTCCCTGTGCCCGAAAATAAGGTCAAACAATTTTCCTAGATTGTATGTGTTTGCATAACAGTTTTGAGTAACTTTACATTACACCTGCTTCGTTTTGCATCAAAGTGAGATACCGCGCTATTTTTAAAAGCTACAATTCAGTCACATCTTCATATGCATTCTTTTTAACTGAAACAACTATCATTTTTCAATCACTGGTAAATATGATTTTAGTAATTATTTACTGTTACTTCATTTGTTATTTTTGAGCATGATTAAATACATTACAGTTATGGACATGTGCTTTAGAATATTTTCATAATTATTTATTTACTTATTTATTTATTGAATATGAACATTACAGGTTCCCCAATTACAATGTTCACCATAAAGTTGCAATATGAACAAAATTTATAAGAAACAACACAAAATTAACTACAGAGTAAATGATAACAAAACAAAAACAAACAAAAAAAAGTTGGTAACATTGGTTCACATGCACAGTAGGAAGTCAATCAATAAAGCAAAGTTTCTTATTTCCAAACTAAATATATCAATGTTTAAGGAATGTAATTTATTGTACAATGACTGCATTATGTGCATAGGTGAATATTTATAAGAATCAGTATTAACCTTCTGAGGAAGAGAAATACTACGAAATTTATAAGGAGCAACATTTGGAACGTAAAAACGTATTGTCTTAGGTTAGGGTCATCAATCATATTATGAAGTAATTTGTAAAGGAAAAGCAATAACTGACAATTTTTTCTATGTGATAGACTTCTAAAGTCGAATAATTGAAGCAATGAATTATATGATATGAACTTAGGAAAATAATGAAAATTTTGAAATACCTTAGACATTTGTATTGAATAACTTCGATAAGTTTAATAAATTTGGCGGTATAAGGACTACATACTAGTGAAGCATATTCGAGTCTGGATATTACAAATGAATATTGAATATTGAAACTGGCCGAGTTACAAATAATGAGTCCCAAATTTCTATATGCTGTACTTATTACTGTGTTAATGTGTTTATTAAGATAGATCGTTATTAAAAATAACTCCCAACTCAGTCGTTGTTTCTACAATTTTTAAATTAACTCCATTTATTTTATGGTCATAAACAGTATTCCTTTTAAGCATAGGGAAGACCATATTGTCATGGCCGCGCCGAGGCTCATGGTTGGACCGCTCGACCCTCACCAAGGCGCCCTGGGTTCGATCCCAGGCAACCGCAAAGTGAGACTTGTAATGGAGAACACGGAGCTGGGGCCTGTTTCCCCGCCATCTCATTCCACCGATGCTCCATCTTCATCTCGTGTATCATCAGCAGACATCGGAGCCCATACACCTTTAAAGGTATATGAAGTTTACGAGTCACACAGTATATAACTGCTGACGTCAGTCCCGAGGACAACACACAGAGATAGTCCGGTTCACAACGCGTAGCTTTAGCTTCATTACAACTACTGCTCGCCACGCAGGTAGATCTGCCTTCCAGGGAGTGCAAGGTGTTGGACATATTTTGTTAATAACATTACTTTCACCATTATCGGGCAGTCTCCATTTTATAAATAAAAGATTTTGGGTATTATCAACAGCAATTAAACAGCTTGAATGTACTTTCGAGCTGTCTAATAGTAGTCGAGGGGGTGCCTGCAAAAATTAACAATATAGAGAATGCACCACCTATCAAACAAAAAATAAATAGTCCAGTATTCAACACAAACATACTGGATTTTCAATACTGCGTAATATAAGAAGTAAACTAAGTCTCAAACAAAAACATGAAAATGATTTGTACTACTACTCATATGCATCATTAACGTCATGTGACATTGAACGAACTTTCTCCCAATATTTTTATATTGTTTCAGTGAGAGGCGCAGAAAATTCACATTCGACAATTTATGAATGTACATGGTGGTTCACTGTAATTCCCGCATCTAAAGCAATGAGAAGGATGGCATGTTGTAACGTAGGTTATACTTTGTGTCCGTACCGGACTGTACACAAACAGCGCTTCGGTATACTTGTTGACACGGACGTTTGTTGATGTCGCGCTTGACCTTGTATAGTACCTGGGTGCGTACATTGATTGCTAAGGTGTATGGGATCCGATGTCTGACCATCAGTACCACTGCCTGCGGTGCCGCATGTAGTAAAAGTGAGCGTTAAACACAACACGAATACACACACTCATACTGTTGCTGCGGTGCGAAGCTACTTACAACTACGCATATTGGCCTTGCTGCCTTAAGTGTGGCTAATGGCTGACAACAATGGACCATGCAAAAAGTAGCTACTGCAGCTTTCTCTTTCCTCAAAATTCCCTTTGCAGGCTCGAATAGCTTCTTTTCCAGAACGTTCGCTTTGTGTTGTGACCACATATAAGGAGCTGCCCCGCACTGAGGTCGAAGGATAGAGTGAGTACCTTCCATCAAATACCTGGGAGTTGATTTAGACATATTTTCATTTCAACGTGAGGGTATATAACAGGGCAATCTACACATCGTGTAGATCGATCCCTCTCTGACGACCATGGAGTTACTTTTTTCGTTGGGGAAACGGGAATAAAGGTAATAGGGAAAACAACAACAGGGTATATTGGGTATCTGGGTAGGAAGAAGGATGGGGCATGGGAGGGATGTTGTTCTGGGGTGATGCTGTTTATTGGGACCCGTGGTACTGATTTAATTTGGGCTGTTGAGGTGAAGGTGGTGGCCGGTACCGCCGAAGCAACCCTGCTGTTTGTGGGTAAAAACTTGGATTGCGCTAAAAGCGCTTGTGGTGATCAGGTAACAGCCCTGATCTACTGGACCCTGACTACGACCTGTGAACTGTGGTGGTTATTCAATGTAATTCAGTGGCAATTGGTGCAGTTGTCATAAAGGCAGTCATCTGGTGTGTGGCCAAAGTCTTCAAGGGCTCGGGCTCGAGGAGGGTTACGGCGAGGCAGGTCTTGGGGCGGCGGCGTCCTGCGGGCGCGGGAGTGTCTGCGAGGACTGGAAGTGTGGTGGTGGTGCTCCGTTATCTGGAGCCAGGATCTTCTGAGGTCTTCAATACTCTGTGAGATTAAGCTCTGGTGTGTGCGGAGAGCCTCCTCTGGCTTCTTGCTCGGCGTTCGCGTGTCGTTGATGTAACCGACGATTTTCTCAAGTTTAGCCTTGCAATAGCTTAAGGCATCAGAAGTGGAGCCGGCTGCTTCTTGAGGAGCGCTTTGCGGTGGTTGGGCGGCTTCCCTTACATCATCCAATGTCTGAAGTAGGGCTTCCTCCCTTGTAGCTATCCGCGCCGTCAGCTTCTATATGGATACCTGCAGATCAGTTAGTGCGGTTGTGACGGTATGTAGGAGTTCTGTGGTGTCGGCTGTATAGGTCTGTGTCTCCTGGTGCTGTGAGGTGACTGCGGCGTATGTGCGGCTGTCCCCGAACGGCGCCCGGCGCCTCCGTGGGGCTTCCCATAGGGCAAGACCTAGAAGTTAAAAGCCCACCCCCATCTGGTCCGATGGACTCAAGAAGAGATGGAAGTGGATACACCACTTACGTGCGCCAACCCCAAAGGGGAAGGCTACAGATCAACCTCGGTAGGGCCGCCTGGTGATCTAGCACACCCTCTACTAGCTATGAAGGCTAGTACACGGGGATATATGGCTTTCCTCAACCTCGCCCGAAGACGTACCCGTTCTCCCACGGGTATCGGGAACCACTGCCCCCTCGAGTCCAACCCAATCCAAACAACTCCCCTGCGGGAGGGGCTCGGCAGTTCGGCCCGAGGTTCCTCTAGAACCGTTAGAGGTACCACGAGTGCTAGGGGTCTGCAGCGCTCGCACCACAGCAGCTGAAGGAGAAGGATCCCCTCCCCTACGGGAAGTTGATTTAGACAGAGGTTTGACTTTCCGCAGACACATCAGGGAAGGGCTCAGAGAGCTATTGCTTCCTTGTACCTTATGATGAGTTCTCAATCGATGTGAGTCCATGTGAAGTTAAATCTCTGTCGAACACTCATACTCACGTTGATGCTTTATGCCTGCGAGGTCTGGGGCATAGCCGCAGATACCTGGCTGGCATAGCTTCAACGCGCTCACATTAGACTTAAGTCCATATATTCAGTAGACCGATTTTTCCCAGTAAGTTTACTTCATGAAGCCTCATGACTTCCATACGTGGAGGATGAAATTAGGTACCGGGTAAAAAAAATTATACGCCACTTTACCATCACACAGAAGCGCCCTGATTAGGTCTCTTGGTGATTATGGTGCAACTAGATGTCGGCTTCGACATTTCCGGGTGCCCCGCATGGCACCCACCACGTAGCAAATCCACCAGCAGCAGACGCTGAGCTCCTACATAATCAAACCAAGAGCTTTTTGGCCTCAAAATTACTTTAAAAAATTTAATCTTCTTGATCACCAGGGTGCATTAGGCATAGCATCCTGTCTTCCTTCAGAGGTGTAATCTACTACCTCACAGTCTTTCTTCTATCCTAAACCACAATATCTCATCCTGAACCGATACTAATAAAAGAAAATCTTTCCTGCGATTAAGCCCAATCCTGGGTGGGCACGCAGCAAAAACTTCAGGCTGAACACAGCCTGCCAGTAACTCGTCCTCTCTTTTACAGCACAGATTTGAGAGTGGGAATTTAGTGACGAGTGCAGTTTAGTTGTGAATTGTGATCGAGCAGTTCAATTGTTATTCCATTTGATACTCTGCCATAATTTATTATCTTAAATGGGAATATAAAAGTGTAGCCCATATATAGTGAATTGCCTTGAGGAACATGGACTGCTATTGCATGGCTTGAATAAATAAGTCAGAAATATGAAAACAGTATTAAGACAAACAACTTTTTATGCATTTTTATCATATCCGTGCTTTGGTATTTGATTTACAAAAACTGTCATGTCGTGAGCTAAATTACGGATATAAACTTCCTTTGGATGGTAAGGAAGTTCGGCCACAGGAATCAAACCCAAGACCTCCCGAATAGACGCCTGAGACCTTACCATCCCGCAGTATGCGTATTAGAGAAAGTAACTAAGTATAATTTAAAGCTTTCTTCAATAATACCTTGTAACATTCTTACATACGCTGCAGTAAGTACTAATTTATGGAAAAACTTTAAATTCTAAGTTTTGAAAGTAAATAATACTTCTATTCATTCTAACGGATTGTCCCTGCGAAAGAAAAGGATTCGCTTCTAAAAGTTATTATGAAGTCTTCGAAAACTTATAAGATAAATAGCAGTGCCTCAGATAAGGAAAACTTTCTAGAAAAGGGAGAAAGTTTTTGGAGAAAGTCATCTCTTCCAAACAGCTGGAGGTGACCAGCTCCCCTCTATTAACCAGAAACGTCGAAGAGTCTAGTTCAATTACCGTCTGCGGCAGCCATTTCCTTAAAGTTGCTCCCTCATTTCCGGGACATTTGCACTAATCTAGTCTCCATAAACCACCATCAAAGCTAAATGTTGTTTGCGACAGCTAGGTGGGTTAGTTGTCAGGAAAATTGCTTTGCTGGCTAACATGTTAGCTCTTAGCATTTTCGAGGAAATGTTCCCATTTAACTTGTGCGAGTGCTGGAAGGTGTTCTCTCCTTTCAACGTCACAGGAAAGGTGCTTATATGCAGGATGTAACAAAAACAGAAATGACAAAACGTTGGGGCAAATATTTCTTGCAAATAGAGGATTAAAATATCATATGAGCATAGGTCTGGAAATTGGAAATTTCCATGGTACAACTGTGCTTACACGTAGCGTCCTGTGGCCATAACCTCAAATAAGAACATTGATTTTAACATTCACTTTACATCTAGTTAAATTGGGTGAAGATGATGCATTTCACCGTTGTTTTCATTCTGCTACAATACAGTAACTACTCCGGTTGCTAGTCTCCGATACTCAGTTCATGCACGATGGAGTTCCCCCTTGTAGGCTCTCGGGGGAATGAAATGGCGGATTCAGCTACCAAGATGGCTACCATGAAGCCCAGGGTTCGAGTACCATCTGTGACATCGGAAGATTTTAGGACCGTATTGTGGAGAGCTGTGCAAACCTGCTGGCAGGAAGAGTGTTCCGCTCTCCGCAATAATAAACCTAGGTCTGTGAAGGAACTTCCGATTCCCTGGGTTACCTCCTGTCAATCATCTCGTCGCGAGGAGGTGAGTTTGGCTCGGTTGCGTATTGGGCACTGCTTTTTTACTCATAGTTTTCTTTTTAAAAAGGAGCCTGCTCCGCTGTGTCCGTTTTGCAATGAAACGTTATCTGTGCGACACGTGCTGCTAGAGTGTTTTTACCTAGCACAGCTTAGGACGTCTCTGCAGCTGCCAGCCAGCGTTGTAGAAATGCTAGCGGATGATAACAGTAGTGGAGAAGGTTTTTAGATTCTTTTCTAGGTTAGACTTTAGGATTTAGTGAACGAAATTTTGGTAGGTTGGATTTATATTTCTTCTTATTTATTTTACTTTTGTTTGTTTTTTGTTATGTAGTGTATTTTTTATAAGTTTATTTACACTTGTATAGATTTTTAGAACGCTTTCTATCTAGCTTTTGCCATGACCAGTTTTTTTAGGAGCATTGATGACCACTGTAGGTGAGCGCCTTTATACACAACATCATCATCAGTTTCCCCTCATTTCAGGTTTTCTGTCCGTCGATTTCTGAATGGCAGGTTTCATGCTAGGTGGATAGGAAGAGGTGGATCAATTCCGTGGCCTCCACGCTCACTGCTTAAACCTATTACGTTTTTCTTTGTTGGGGCATTGGAAATATCTTGTTTATGCAACTCCAGTTCCAAATGAGACTCTTGAGACTTTTGGTGTTCGTACTGTGAAAGGCTGTCAGACAATATTATAAATTCTCCAGGCCTATCTCAGCGCATTAAGGAATCCATGCAATAGTGGGTTGACGGTGCATTGGAGCTATGGAGACAGTTTTAAACACGTGCTATGATTTCCTGTTTTTCCACCATTCTGTCATTGAGTGCTGCATATGGGGTTCAGCTATAGAAAAAGTGCTCTATAAAGGACATAAACAATATTGCGCGTATATTCATACAACACTTTTTTCCTCTATCCGTAAGACATATTTTCTCAAAATTTTGACACATCTCTTTGCTACACCCTGCTAGTTAACTAGCATAACTTTTCTGTACTTTGATTGTGTATCAATTCTCAACCAAACACCAAAACACTAAATATGGAGGAAAAATGTTTAGTTATTACGTAAAATGGAGTCTACACTCTGAAACTGATATTGCATACATGGACATATTAGGTAAACATGGCCATCTGTAATTTAACAACCAAGCAGGCCATATAGATGATGCAACAAATGCTTAGGTTTATTGAAATCCCAAATTGTTACGTAGGACCAATCAGAATTAAGCATTGCGGTGGCTTAGCAACAAAAACAGAAAAAAGAACCAATGATTTTATTCTTAATTTTTTTTTCTTCTGGCTTTAACTCTCGAAGAGGGTAGACGTGTTTTCAGTAGAAGACTTCTTGTAACTACGAGAAGTTATTGGAGTTCATCATTTATGAACGTTTAGTAAACGTTTAAAATATACATCGAAGACGCGACGCTACGATAAATAATTTAAGTAAAAAACCGTTGCATCATTTATAAATAAATTAATATATAGTAAAGGGCTATATACATCAGTGGAAAAAAATCGCATGTAAAGAAGAAAATGATGTCGAGAAATTTAATTCCAAGTAAATTGAAACGGTGTAAATTATTTTATTCCATAGTTGCCCAAAAGTGAAATCCCTTTTGTATCGATACCACGCCTGAGAAATTTCACATCTCATCGCTCGCCGCAGCTGGCGGAGAGAGGATTTATAGAAATCTTCGAGAACTTCATCATCACGGCTTTTAGACGAAAGGTTCATCGCTTCTACATCAAGGTAAGGTTTGGCTTCTACATGCGTTGCCACACCGAGGGAGCGCGAAACTTTTGCGCGTGTGGACAAAAGACCTCACGAAGTGGCGAATCCAACTTCAGATGTCACCGCAGGAGGGGAACCGCCCCAACTCTCATTAAAAACGCTGAAAGAAAGCCTTTAATAGCACTCTGCTACTTTGAACCTTGAGGTTTTGGTGGTTTTTAAGTTCTGATCTAGTATCATAACCGAACATTTACCATCCAAAATCCTTGGCATGCAGTTACAGCCCTCAAGCTTGGCTTTAATAATACTTTTTGACGTATTAATGTTGCTAATTTAAGCCTTCTGGCAGTAATGTACATTTTAAGCTTTTGGTCAAAACGTATCTACTATTTTGCTACTCTGTACATTCGTCATTGCCCTCCTTTTCCTTGTGTAAAATTGAAATTACCTACTCTATAGGTGGATCCTTATGTAAAGGAGGTTTAGCTAGCAATTCTCTCTCACCCGTAGTAAAAGTTTGAAAATTTCCTAGAGAACTAATGTAAATTTCATGGTTTAGAGATGAATTTCACAGTACCTTGAGCTTCTTAAATCTTCGTCTGTCTGAGCATGCGAAGAGCTGTAATTGGAGAAGGGCGAAATATAACTAAGGCAAATCTGCTGCTTAATAATACAAAGCACTGCCCTAAGCGAACAAAAACAACACAAATAAGACGACTGAATTACTTGCACCCTACTTAGCTGTTTAGTGGCTGGGAGAAATAATATTATCTTTCAAAATGAGCTAATAATAACGAAGATATAATGTTACAATATGTACGCAAATAAAATATTGTACTACACATGGACTGTTCTTAAGTAAAAACTCTGTAAAGAGACAAGAAACGTCACAAACGAAATACAGCATGTGCATTACTCGAAGAGGATTTTATAATCTTTTTAGCATACCATAGCAGTAACAAAAGTACTTCGACGAATACAATGAAACAAGGATTAAAGTTTTAAACAATTCTATTTGTCTATGGGTATCAATTTTATAATTATATATACTTCCGTGTATATAGATGAAACTTTGAATTTAGGATTGATGTAGTTTTTCTTAGAAGCAACACTTTACAAATTAAATAATTAATTTATTATGTTTATTTATGTTAAATATATCAGTAAGCTAAACTGTCTACATAGAATAGGGGAGAATAATAGGTGTACGAGAAGCTACTTCCTTACTCCAACCTGTCCTCTAAACAGAATATGTGCGATTGGAAACAGAGGTAGGAAACATGAAACGTACATGTGTATCAAAATCAAGATGTTTTTATATTTAATAAAAACCACATGTTATCGTAAAATATTTGCAATCAAAACATATTTAACACTGAGTTCTCCATTCCTAAAAGAACGTATTCAAAGGAAATATTTACTTTTAAGGAATATAAAACGACACTTGCTTACGTATTTAATGTTTACATATAAAATTATATATATTTTCAAATTGTTAATAGATTAAAGCAAGTTATTTAAAAGTAACAATTAATATGCATAATAAAATGCAACAGCAACTTTTCAGGTGCGAGTGGCGTGCACGCGCTTTTTAATTTTGCATGCAAAATGGTCAAATTGATTTGTCATGAAACTTCTGTTCTAAAATGCAATGGTATCTTAGTTTACTTCAAAAGGAATCAGAATGACATATTTTTCAGTTTCTGACAATGTCACATGTCATTGGAAAGCTAGTTCGAGGCACCCTTAGTAAGTGACCAGTAACTAGGAAGCCCTTGCTCGCTCTAGGACGATGGACTAGTACTAACATAA
Source organism: Mantis religiosa (assembly GCA_030765055.1). NCBI lineage: Eukaryota > Metazoa > Arthropoda > Insecta > Mantodea > Mantidae > Mantis > Mantis religiosa. The sequence continues at coordinate 53,339,162 of CM060958.1, read as the reverse complement.
AATGTTGTTCTCTTACTTTATTTTTCTTTCCTGTAAACTAGAATAACGAGAAACTGTAATTCGGACGGTAAAACGAGCATGAGGGACTGACACGAGTTGCGTCTGCTGTTAAATCTTTAACTTCTTTTCAAATGTCTCATTATAGCAGAGATGTGAATAAATTGGAGAAGAGTGAGAGAAGTTAAAGAAACAAAGACACACGGAGAAATAGTGGAAATATAGGAAAAGAGAGAAAACGTGGGAGAAAGAGAAAGAAAGTAAAGGACGAGATGTTCTGTTTTAAACGGGGGTTCAGCTTATTGTTAGTAAGTAAAGGCGTACTCTGCTCACAAAGTCACCATAAATCTGATTGTTGCCTGTCACATATTATAGAAACACTTTTTATGTAATAAATAAATAATGAATAAATAATTAATAAATAATTAATAAATAATAATACTAATAATAATAGTAATAATAACAACAATAACAATAACACTAACAATAACAATAATAATACTAATAACAATAACCACAACAGCACTAACAACAATAACACTAATACTAATACTAACACTAATACTAATACTAATACTAATACTAATAATAATAATAACAATAATAATAAATAAAAATAAATAATAATAAAAATAAGTAATAAAAATAATAATAATAATAATAATAATAATAATAATAATAATAATAATAATAATAATAAAAATAATAATAATAATAAAAATAATAATAATAATAAAAATAATAATAATAATAAAAATAATAATAATAATAAAAATAATAATAATAATAAAAATAATAATAATAATAAAAATAATAATAATAATAAAAATAATAATAATAATAATAATAATAATAATAATAATAATAATAATAATAATAATAATAATAATAATAATAATAATAATAATAATAATAATAATAATAATAATAATAATAATAATAATAATAATAATAATAATAATAATAATAATAATAATAATAATAATAATAATAATAATAATAATAATAATAATAATAATAATAATAATAATAATAATAATAATAATAATAGTAATAATAATAATAATAATAGTAATAGTAATAATAATAGTAATAATAATAGTAATAATAATAGTAATAGTAATAGTAATAATAATAATAATAATAATAATAATAATAATAATAATAATAATAATAATAATAATAATAATAATAATAATAATAATAATAATAATAATAATAATAATAATAATAATAATAATAATAATAATAATAATAATAATAATAATAATAATAATAATAATAATAATAATAATAATAATAATAATAATAATAATAATAATAATAATAATAATAATAATAATAATAATAATAATAATAATAATAATAATAATAATAATAATAATAATAATAATAATAATAGTAATAGTAATAATAATAATAATAGTAATAATAATAGTAATAATAATAGTAATAGTAATAGTAATAGTAATAGTAATAGTAATAGTAATAATAATAGTAATAATAATAATAATAATAATAATAATAATAATAATAATAATAATAATAATAATAATAATAATAATAATAATAATAATAATAATAATAATAATAATAATAATAATAATAATAATAATAATAATAATAATAATAATAATAATAATAATAATAATAATAATAATAATAATAATAATAATAATAATAATAATAATAATAATAATAATAATAATAATAATAATAATAATAATAATAATAATAATAATAATAATAATAATAATAATAATAATAATAATAATAATAATAATAATAATAATAATAATAATAATAATAATAATAATAATAATAATAATAATAATAATAATAATAATAATAATAATAATAATAATAATAATAATAATAATAATAATAATAATAATAATAATAATAATAATAATAATAATAATAATAATAATATACACAATTAAGAGACTATAACACTATAATTAAACCAGAGTGGCTCGATGGAGCAAAAAATTAATTTTGAACAGAAAATAAGATATCGAAAATACAGAAAAAATGGGAACGTAAGGTTATTCGAAAAAGTTTAGGTCCACAAGTCGTGGGTAAAGAATACAGGCTTACAAGAAAAAGGGATATAAAAAAAAATATAAAGACATTCATAGTGATACTAGGAAAAGGGAGTTAAAAGTTTATGGATGTGGTAAATAATTAACTTCAAATAGGCTCACAAAACAAATTATGGAATTTTACGAAAATAGAAGCAAAGCACAAATAGACGCTGTGAAATATATCGGTGAAGTAACAAACGATTTAAAATTGGCAGGAATCAATCAAGGCAATGTATTAGACAGGGACGTCTTTAGAATGACGGTGCATAAGAGGCAAGTTGATCAAGAGGACAAACCCAAGAAAAAGACTGGAAAAACGTGGACAGACGTGAGAAAGAAAGGCCACAGCCAAAGAATTACAGAACTTTTGATTTATAGAAGATGCGTCTGTAAGCACTTTGCATAGTCCTACAGGGCTCACAAAAAAAAAAAAAAAAAAAAAAAGAAAAGGCAACCTGTGCAATTTATAGGCCTTTCCTGAATAAAGGCAGATCGCGCCGTGGGGGAATGGTTAGATCGCTTGGCTGCCCGACTTCGATCCCAGACGACCACAAAGTGAGATTTGTGGTGGACAACATGGCGCTGGGGTTGGACTCCTCCGGGATCTCCGGTTTCCTCCACCATCTCAATCCACCGGTGCTCCATTTTCATCTCATGTATCACCGCCTGCGGTGCCATATGCAGTAAAAGTGGGCATTAAACACTACACATTTCATTTCACGAAATCGAGGCTTATGGCACAGCCACTGGGTCCTCCACATCTGGCCACCGGTGCGTTATAGTGCGATATAGTACTGAAGGAATCAAACGAGGCTAAATGCACCGTAGATAGGCCCGCTAGCGGGATGATTAATTAATGTGATGAATTAATAAGAGACTATTGCTACCATGAGTAACAAAGCATGAATAAGAATTTTCCTAAATTAAGGATAGAGTACCAAAAGGCGCAGTGGGACCTGCATGGGTAATCTTTAAATAATATGATGTATTCTTTTTCACAATCAACTTGATCTATGTATGTATACATTACCGCCAAAATGACACCATTTACGGCCTAACTTTTGGAAATTATCACTGCACATCTAAGAATATTGTAAAACAATTTCATTAACAGCCAGTTGAGGATGATTGCTCTATGCATAAAAACATTGAGAGTGCTGCTTAATACACACTTAGTAATTGTTGCAGAAAATCTATATATTCACTAATTCAAAATGTTCCACTTTCAGTAGTCATGGTTCGTTGAGACCCTAAAACATATTTTAGCTGAGTAAACAATTATACGACGGCTGTTCAATAAAGAATGATCACAAATTTTTTGACAACGTACCTTTACTCATCCTCATAATTTTGATGGTGCTTCTCAAAATTGTCTCCCCTGAATGCGATGCACCTGTCCCAGTGTTTCTGCCAGTCTTTAAAGACATGCTGGAAACCATTTATTTTGGGAGATCCTTCAAAATCGCCTCCGCAGCCTTCACCACCGCTTCTGATGATGGATAATGCCGCCAACGAAGGTGTTTATTCAAGTTAGGAAATTGAAAAAAGTCACATGGGGCTAAATCCGGACTATAGGGAGGATGAGGGATGCACTTCACGTTGATTTTTGCAAGATATTCAGCAACAACATTGACAATATACGGCAGCGCATTATTGTGGTGAAGCATCCAGCCTGCTTCATGGAAATGTGGTATTTTGCGCTTGATATGGACTTGCAATGTTTTCAGGACATCCCTGTAGTATTTTCCAGTTACTGATGTGTGTGCAGGTACAACATGCTGATAAACCATTCCATGAATATCAAAGAATGTGATGACCATAACTTTCCCAGAAGAGGCAACCACTTTTGCTTTTTTTGGGGTGTTGGTGATGAAGGAGATTTCCACACTGAGCTTTGCTGTTTGCTTTCAGAATCAAAATTAATGTAGCCAAGTTTCATCAGCAGTGATTACGTTTGAAAGAAACTCCGGATCTTCCTCTAACATCAACTTTAACTGCATGTTACCTCCATTGCAGCGGTAGGCGATACTGAACATGTCTGAACTTGCCTGGTTCTCACAGGCGGGAACCAGGAGTACCAACAATGAAACAACTACGGCGTGTTTGTTTCACATTAAGCTGACAGAATATAATAAGATTGAGTTTTAGTGCGAAAAATTATGACCGTAAAAATTATGATTATTCTTTACTGAACAGCCCTCCATATTTTTACTTTGTACTCCAGCAGACCAGAACGTGCGCGCAACGGTGTTTGGAAAAATAGAAGACGAATGAGAACTGCTGTTCGCTGTTGATACCGAGTTCTCCGTCTGGCGTAAGAGAAACGAGGTTCAAATAATTAGAAGTTACTACAGCACACTAGAAGGCGCCCTCGATGCTTTGGTCTGAGCCAAATTATGTGATATGTACCACTATGGTCGGAGGAAACTTATGCCACGCTATGTTTACACTTGAACTTAGCGTATAGTTTGTTAATATTTTTTCACCATAAATTGTCTTGCAAGTGTAATGAAAGTGATACATTAGTAATCACTGTTTATATATGCTGATTAATGCTAAATTGCAAATCTGTAACTCTACAGAATCTAAATGTACAGATCAAAAAGCTAAATTTCTGATTTCAAAACAATAAAACTCACCAGATTTGTAATTTATAGGCACATTCCTGTGAGTATATTTCGCTACAGTGTGATTAATTGTTCTTTATTCCATCTAGAGCCCGCCTTTAGATTTATTCATATCGGCGGCTTTTCCTTTAGGCAACGTAAAAATGCTTCAGATTTTCCAGCGAAAGATGGGGAGGAAAATATTGCACATAACAATAGAAGACAGGATACTAAACGAGACTTTAAGAAAGAAGACATGTATGACTGACGCAGCTGCACGAGCGGAAGAACTGAAATGGAGATGGGGAGAGCATGTCGCCAGAATGGACCTCGGCCGATAGACCCAAGGAACAGCAATGTGGGATCCAAGAATAGGACCAAGATCAATAGGGAGACCGAAGAGACTGTGGGCAGACGGCTTTACGAGGACAGCAGGAACACTATGGACGAGACAAGCGAAGGGCAGGCAAACTTGAAGCAAACTGGAAAGAGCAAATACACCACCTCGTAGTTTGCAACAGAAGTATCTGAGTTAGTGTTAGTGCTAAGTTGAAGTGCAGTTCAAGGAGAATTAGGATCAATGTAAATTACAAAAATCAAGTTGCGCAAGGGGAAACATAAAATTATTATTTTTGTATTTTACGTCCTCTAACGTTTGGTCATATCGGACGATGAATGGAATGGGTGAAATAATGCTCAAATGAGCCCAGGGTCCATGGAGCTTAGAGTTACCCGAAATTGGTCTTTCAGAATAAGGGAAAACCCAGGAAAACCCTTATCCAGGTAACTCACCCTGATCGAGATTTGAACTCTGGACCTCTTGAACGTGAAGCAGACACGCTACCACCACGCTACCGAGGCGGGCACTTAAGATGATGGATCACCAAATTAATAGAGTTGAAATTATGGAAATATCATAGATACATCACCTTAAGCTCAGTGAAACATAGGTTATAGAACACGATAAGGAAGTATCAACAAGCAAGCATTAGGCTCTTAGGAATTGCTACCCTAATGAGCTCATAGCAGCAAACCCCTGCATTAGCAGGAGCTCTTTGTCCTTTAGGAATTGATTGGCTATTTATTTATACATATTAATTCGTAGGTAATTCTACATTTGATTACGTACTGACTCTCACACTCTGGAGAGGAGGCGAGGAATCTTGGCTAGAGAGAAACCCACTTTCCCAACCGGGAATCAAACCTGTGACCTCTCTACCGAGTGAGCTATGGAGCCAACCCATGACTCACTTCGAAATCTAGAGTCGGACATTCCCCTTGCATAACGGAAAGGTGTTTCCTTGACTCCATATCGCTCAAAAGCGGTTACCTACAACAAACCGGAATGCAATCTGAAACTTGAAGATAAGGCATTGCCTTTTAAGGAAGCTGCACGCGTTCAGCAATTAAAAGGACATTAGAGTTTACAAGCAACATGACTCCTCCTTTCAGGAAGTCGCTAATTGAATTACTGGCCAAATTAATTAAAACACGTCATAACTTCATGGCTGTCAACCTATAGGCGTTAATGGAAAGAAAAAGAAAATGGCTCGGTCGTTATTTGTTTACTCAGCAAACTTCCAGAAAAATTTATTTCTGTAGTCTTCCAAATGTAGGAATTTTATGGTGAAGAATTATACACGTATTTTGAGTAGCTAACCAGCTTAGAACAGTGGCTTATGTCACAAGTAATAAATAGCACTAGTGTCATTGAGGTTATTCACAAGTTGGATACAACTTTTTATGTATTCTTAGCATTCGAATATAAATCACGAAAAAACTTTGCATAAGAGGGTATCTTGACCTTTTATGAGACGTTAGCTTATATCCCTGCATTTAACACCTGGCGTGCTGAACCTTAAAGAAATTATCGCTTACATATTTCCGTTTTTGGAAGAGAAGTGATCAAATATTATGGGCTGTGATGTAGCATTAAGTTGAGCAGTTATAAATTCTGATTTAACCATTCTATATGTAAAATATGTTAAAGAGATTTCTGCATATACGTTACTGGAAGTATCTTGTATATACCGCTACAGATCTCTAATTTCCTATCAAATTACAACTCTTTATTGAGTTGCTGAATTTCCCTGGGCCCATAGACTCTAACACCATTTTTTGATCCTCTCAAAAATGCTAACAATGTTGATCAAAATGTCACATGTTTAAAATATTTATATGAAAAATAATTTAATTTTAAATGGAAATAACCTGTGAAGTTTTCTTCATTTTGAATTACTTATGTATGATGTGAAACCGTAAGAGATAGTTTTACTATACAAAAAACATGAATCTTGTTAAGTTCTCACGATTTTTCAAGAATAAGCTTTCGTTTAAAGGTGAGTGGAGAAAGTCATGTGAATATGTAATACATAAAATATTTAATATTTTGGTATTTCTTCGCTGTTTAGCCTTTAACTACACAATTTTAGGGCAGGGTGTTATCATTTTTTGGTAGTACATCTTTAGTCATCATAGCTGTGCAAGCTTATAACAAATTCTTTCCGAATGAAGAACATTTCACAAGCTAATCTCAGAAAATAAAAGATGAATATTTTATTTGTTGTGTGCCTATCTGAAATGTATAGTATTTTAATAATGTCATAAAGAGCGTTTTTTATAAAATAAAACATTTGAAATACTTTACATGTAAAGATAATATTTTTTGAAAACCTTTATAACTTTCTTTAAAATATACTGAACTTAAACTCTAAGTGTGTATTTGCACAGCATTTTGAGTTGTGCTGTTCACCGACACACACATTTGTGGATCTATTTCTAAAACTGCTCTTAAAATATGTAATTCAATTCCGGTAACCAGTTTTTTCAGTGGAATGCAATATCTCCTCCACTTTTAATGTACGTGATAGAAGAAGTAAAATATTATATACACCTTGGTACTTACCATTCAACAGAATGTGTAAACAAAGCAGGTTTCTATCTCGTTCTTGCCAACAAACTAGCTGGGGAAATGAATTCAAAATGACAGACTGTTCAGCTGGTGTATCACAGGCTCTTACTAAGTAAATGGTGATGCGTCATAATAAATTCTCTCCTGCAGGTAACTTTGTCAAGTTATATACACTAAGCTTGTACTGCAAGTGCCATCAAATCTTCGTTACAGACGTTTACACCACAGAAGCCATCCTATGTCTAATGAAAGCTCTTATAGCAGTGTCAACATGGGCTGTGCAGGAAACTGTGGCCGAGACTCCACCCTCTAGTGAAAGCCTACAAATTGCTGATGCATAATTGAGTTATCCTTCCATTAGTGTTACTTCACGTCGGCTTTACTGTAATGGTCACCTTTCCTTTCTTAGAAGAAATGCATAAATAGTGCTAATTTCTCTTTTACTTTTCCTAAATTTCTTTGAACCATTTATTTCAAAATTCGGTACTTATATAAAATATACCACTAAAATAAGAGGGAAGGTTATAATTAAAGGATCAACATTAATAAGACAATTATGCTAAAATAATCACCTTAAAATATTTATCCTCTGTTTTATCTAGAAAAAAAATCACTTAAATGACAAATCGTTAAGTTCATTTGAATTTTACACCTCTATTATCTTTAAATCTCTTTGGGGTGGCTTAAGTTCAATTGGTAGGGAATTCAGAACTCTCTTTTGCTTATCCGGTAAATATTTGATATATTAAAATAATGTATAATTTTTTCAAACCTTAAAATTGTTAGCTTATTGTCATGGGTAACACTGGACACTGTCGCAATGCATTGCGGCCTGGCTACCTGGTCTTAGCTGCAGCAAATGGCCCTTCTCCTACAGAACATTGGCTCGTGCACTGTGTGCCCAACACAAGAAGGCAAGTTACAGAAATGTGTAACGTAATCACCTTTGCTGTCTCCACGTGTTTATGCTCTCCTTCCCAGTATGACAAGGATGCTAGATTCGTTTAAAATATGCAAGTGTTCTTACATAGCTCACCCATACATAAAACCTATCACTACAGTTACTTCAACAAACATTAGATTTGGCAGCATGGGTCACTCATATGCACTCTCACACACTCATTTCCTAGAAAACAGATCCACTACCAGATCAGATAAACAGTTCAAACCTCTCTCCCCTTCATTTGTCTCTTGCCTTCTTGTTATGGCTATACAGTAGAACAATAGCCATTGTGCGCCATCTCCCTGCTTCCGAAGGTTCGTTTTGGTCAGCAGGATGCAACGTATCTATCTATGTTCAATTGAGTCGGCGTTGGAAGTGATATTAAAATTAAAATGCAAAAAAATATTCAGTAGATTATCTCCGGTGAGAGTTCAGTTGAATGCAAAAAAGAGCCAAGTTCAGTTCTTTTGTGAGTTGTGAGTAGTGAGTCAGAAGTTCACTTTGAGACTCGATTCGACGAATCAGATGTGTTTTGATCTGAGTGTATTCTGTTTTGTTAGACTATCTCAAGTGTAATGGACCTATCATTTTCATTTAATCTCGCTTCTTGATTGTAAATCAAGTTCAACAGCTCACTGAGAACAGATGGCTTAAAATTGTAATCAAAAGCGGAATATATCATATACAAATAGCATAGTAGTTTAAGGATGTCAACAGGGAAATGGTTTTACACTTGTAAAACCACAATGGGATTAAAAAAAGAGAATGAACTGAAAATCATTACAAATGGGTAATGAGGTTTATTTATTTGGAAATAAAAGTAACTTTTGAACATATACTATTAGGCGTGAGAATAACGAATTTGTTTAGTTGTCGTTGAATGCAAGAAGTGAATCTGCGCTGTCCCAATTTCAGATGATATACCAGATAATCAGCCACCACAGAGTTCGAACCAGTTTCCTAACTTTGCAGTCCGCAAATTACAGACTTACATGAATGAAAAGGGGGGAAACAGAGTATTTTTGTAGGTATGCGTCTTTTAACATTTATTTATTCTCGTGCTTAACTTTGTATAAATGCAAAGAATATGTAGAGGATTAGAAAGCAATAAAGATGCGCATGTATGCGAGGTGGTACAGCAATTGATCACTTGGCAACTGTTTTGTGTGGTCGAGTGGATTCCGCTCGGAAACAAAAGAAGACGAGAGTTTGGTTGAAATTTAAATCCATCTTCACTTGGAACAAAGAGGTTGAAACCAATTGTGATCAGGCAATTGTTAAAGTAATAGGGTCATTTGAATGCCTTGCTCCTCTGCGCGAGGGGACCGAAAGTCGCCGGCGAAACAATATCGACAGAGGCGCACTAAAATCTTTACCTCATAAACAAGCCCAAGATTTCATTAAACAAAATAGGTGAGTGCGATTCATATAAACCTAAAGCATTTGATTAGGCCATAACTTTTAAATAAATAATAGGACACACGTGCAACTCTGGGAGAATATAATATACAATTGGGAGATTACATTACACTATTACATTTCCAAATTATTGGAACTTTATTGTTCTTTCACACTGGCCGTGTGTAGGCTTAAGTATGAAAAGATAGAGTCAGACTGAAAAATTCAATGCCATAGCCGGGACCTGAGCCACGGACCTTCTGGTTGCCGTCCAGCCGCTCCAACCCTTGAGCCACTGAGACCAACGTGCCGACATGACATTAAGTTCTCCAACTGACTCGTGTTTTTCCTGGTAAACCACTTAGGAGTTCTCATATACACATGAGACAACTACCTTAATGGCGACTTACTATGCTGTAAGTACTTTAAGGCCCGGGCTTTATAGTGAACCACTATTAGGTCAATTAATGGAAATTAATGGCTATGGAATTGAATTTTTCAGTCTGACTCTATCTTTCCATACTTTAGCCTACACACGACCAGTGTGAATGAACAATTAATTTCCATTAATTGACCTAATAGTGGTTAACTATAAAGCCCGGGCCTTAAAGTACTTACACATTGTAAGTCGCCATTAAGGTAGTTGTCTCATGTGTTTATGAGAACTCCTAAGTGGTTTACCGGGAAAAATACGAGTCAGTTGGAGAATTTAATGTCATGTCGACACGTTAGTCATAGTAGCTCAATGGTTGGAGTGACTGGACGGCAACCAGAAGGTTCGTGGTTCAGGTTCCGGCTATGGCATTGAATTTTTCAGTGTGACCATCTTTCCATATCTTTCCAATCCAAATTATTTTAAATATTAAGGTAACTGTATCCCATATGGCCTGCTACTTAATATGGCCTAGTAGCTATTTCTTGGTAACTATGATGCTAATCTGCTAGATGGCTGCTCATTCACGTTTGGTAAGCTATTTCAATTATCTCTGTGTTACACCCAGTGTGCAGTGACTAACAGCCATTTCACAGTTGAGATTCGTTTGTTTGCCGCCCAACTGTTATTATTTTATGCAGGTAAGTTTGTTGTGTTACCGATACATTAGAATTTTTCTAAAAACATGTTACCATGTCAATTACTTCATGTAACTATCCTGTTTTCAATTATATAATAACGTTTATGAATGCAACTACCTTTGTGTAGCTATATGTGTGAAATGAGTTGTTTGAAATATGGACCCAACATGGCCTATTAGGTCATACTGAGTATACATATTAGCCATAGAAGGCCATATTGGGTATAGAATTTTCCTGATAATTTTTTTATTTATTTTCTGTAGTAATGATTTCAAATCACAATAAGATACGCGGTCGATGGAGCCTAGATGGCCTAACAAAAGTTGTGGAAGCCATCAGTAAGACAAAAATGTCGGACTATCAAGCAGAAAAAGAATTTGCTATTCTACGAAGAACTTTCCGTAGGTATGTCAAATCTGGATGTAAAATCAAAGCAAAATTGGGGCAAAAGTTTACTTTATCTGAAGAACAAACTGGTGAACTCTGTGCACGTATAATGAGGTTGGCAGAAGTGGGATATCCAATAACAACTGACATTTTAACATTATGTGTCTACACATACTGCAAGAAAAATAATATTACTCATACATTTTCTGATGTTAAGTAGATTGCAAGCCGGAAGTGGGCAAGGAAACATATATAAGAAAATCCCAAACTCTTAATCCAGCTAGGACACAGAAGTTAAAGTAGCTGTTCAAGATCATTTTCAAAACGTTAAAACTCTTCTTGAAGAAATTGGTATTTTTGGAAATCCTGAAGGACTTTTTAACATTGGATGACAAAGGTTGCATACTGAATTTACACAAAGAACCATGGGTACTCGCAAAAAAGGATGCACGCAGAGTACACATAATTGACAATGAACATAGAGAAAATGTAATTTGTCTCTTGTTCAATTGCAACAGGAGCAGCTATTCAATAAAATCCTTAAAAATCTTTGTCACATAGGGAATCTCAGTATATAATGAATGAATGAATTTATGTAGTTCCTAAGTGTAGCATAGGGCCTTCTCATCCGCGCAAACCCTAGGCCTGAAGGCAATGGGTTGAGAATCAGAAGTGTCTCTATCAGAGATTGTACCATGGGAGATCAGCCCATAGCCGGAGGTGAACGTTCAGTTCAGATTATCTGATGATAATAAACAGAATGGATACTCTAAATCACATTTCCTTAGTTTCATTAGTCTGCATTATTTTAAATGTGCTACTAACAGAAATTAAATAGGTCATATTGGGAATACAGAGCACTCAATATACCCAAAACTAATCTTTTTGTATATTTTTATTGTGGCTTGTGTGTAATCATTTTAGTTGTTCCACATCACAATATTACATGTCCAGTTTGATGAACTTTATATTGTAACCAAACGCAATAATTTATTACCACTCACAAAAATGTAAAAAAATAATTATCCTTAGGTAGGCCATAGATAGATAGACGTTTTATTGCCAAAGACATATACATGTATAGCAACGTCAAGAATATATAAAATTGTGATTTATGTCCAAACAATAGAATGAAACTCCTGGACCTTGTAAAGAGGGTTACACCTTAAAACACCTATTACCTTCCTTTTAAAACAGCTGGCTGGAATATTTCTAACAGAGTCAGGCAAACTATTAAATAATTTTAATGAAACAGAATCAAAGCTGTTTTGAGTCTTGGCTAACTTACACCTCCTTAAGTATAACTGTTTTGAGGTCCTTGTTGGATATTTGTGAACATCGTTACAAAAGGTAAATTCATGCAAATTTTCTTTCACATAGAGGAGACAACTCTAAACATAGATACAAGGAAGAGTAAGGATTCCTAATTCAATAAATAGTGGTTTACAATGGGAAGTAGGTGGAGCTCCACAAATAATCCTTACAGCCCTCTTTTGTAAAGTTAAAAGTTTGTTGGCATAAGCATGGTTGCCCCACAGTAAAACTCCGTAGTTGAGATGGCTATAAATATGAGCATAGTACACCTTCAGTAATGCTACCTTATCCACATCCTGTTTTAAAATTCGTAACATAAATATTCCTTTGGTAATTTTATTAGAAATGTAGTCAATGTGTGATTTCCAGCCCAGATCCTTTTCAAGGTATATACCAAGACATTTTGTCCTGTCATCAAGACCATTTGAAAGGCGATTAAAATTAAAATTAATATTTATCGTTTTGCTTTGATTTATACTTAATTTATTAACATCACACCACTTTTTTACTTTCGTGTAGGCGCCTTGTATTTTGTCATCATCCACACAACAAATATTCAAGGCTAAGTCATCAGCAAACAAATATGTTTCAATATAATCATCTCGAACATAGTTAGGTAGATCGTTGATATATATTAAGAAATATATGGGGTACAGTTACCTTATAATGTTTTATTTAGATGCAGCTTGCCATCTATTACGTTCATATTTTTGATTGATTATTCCATGTATCTTAGAACACAATTTATAGGAACTCAAGTATTGCCATACTTCCGCAGCACTCCCAACTCGTGCCTAATCTCTAGTACGAGTGTTCGCTTCAATAACATCGTGAAGCTCTGGAGATCACCTCAAATATCGAGGTTGTACCTTAAAAGAAAGCTGAAGCTCAAGACAGCTCTAATTAAAAAAGCTTTAGTTTTTCCACTTTTAGATTTAATAGACTTACTTATAGATATGGATATCTACATATTCCGGCTGGCCGTAACAAATGTATCTATATCATGGTATTTATGAAAGAGTTGTTCAGATTTACTTCACAATATGGAGTCTTACATGATGAATTACAGACGCATCCATCTAAGAAACATTATTTCGTTAGACAAATTTGCTTATCGTGACTTGGTATAATGTAACTTCTCCCATTTCGGTATCGACCTGCTTGGAGTGCAGTTAACCTGTCGCAAGAAACGAAAAAAGCTTTTTCAAAAGAACTTTGCCTCTGGTACGGAAGTACTTAGATGTTAAACGTATTTTTCTTGTGCTTATCTCAATTACCTGCAATCTATCACAGAAACACGAAAGCATTTCCATATTATATTCAAACGAAGGTCACGATCAAGGGCTTAAAGAAGATCGAGGTACACGTGAAAAGGCAGCTAATAAAATAATAGCAACTACTTATCAAGAGGTGCATCGCATATCACATTCATATTTAAAACATGCAAACAAAATATATGAGGTGTTACATTATCTGCCAAGTCATCAAGAAACAATTCTTACAAAAGCATATTGTTCTATCTACTTCATTTAAAAATGTTTTAAAGTTTTAGAAATGGTTTCATTACATATTTACTTGTAGGTACAATGGGAATAGGAGAATAGAGTACACTTAAGCAGCAGACAGATCTTTTAAGTGCTAGTAGCTATGTAATGGCTTTCGTTCTCTATCCATTTTCAATAGGAGGACGAAGAAAAAGAAAGTGACTTCCCATTTGAGAAAAGTATAAGTATTAAAAAATTCAAACCAATATTAAGGAATATCCAAAAAAGAAACACGTATTTTACATTCATTGTAGGTATACTTTAACGAGATATAAATGCTTATACAGTAAGAGTTTGTTTGTCTCTTTAAGATTTATTAGCCGTGCAAAATTCATCGTAAATGAAGAATTCAGGATATTTTACAAGTTTTAAAATATTTTATTTGTCATAAAAATATATTAAATATATGATACTTGAAAAAAAATCATTAGAACAGTTCTAGAAAATAAAAATGTCGAAAAATGTTCCATCTAAGGTGTAGTTTGGGATGAGGTATTTTACTAAATGTCTTCGTGACCATCCAATACCAAGTGTGCCAATTGACCGACTGTTTATTTTTGAACTATGCTATTCACATAAATTTTTCTTTAAAAACTATTTTTGGATTCATGGAAATTGGTGAAATTTAGATATCGCATTGTAGATACCGCATTTTACTATGGAGAACGTGGAAAAATGGAAACAAAATACAGGGAGAAAGGTAGAAGATGGTGTCCTGCACTACATAAGCCATTTTTAGTTCCGTACATAAGTTTTTGCTAATCTTCTAGATTGCAAATGCGAGTTTTGGTCTGTGAGCCTTTTAAAACTGTTTAAATAAAATTTGATGGAATATATGCAATAGCTATTTGTGCAGCTATTGGGACATATGTTTATTACCACTCGAATTTATTTAGCAAGAGCGAGACGGGAGAGTTCTGTAATTTCATGAGAGCGACAATTGTGCATAAAATCTTTTATTCGAGATCATTTAATAAATACTGCTTTATATTATATCTGCATTCATGATATGACCATTGATTTATAAATAACACATCTTCGTCCAATAAATATGGTGATTCAATGCAAAGCACATCCTGGTTAATATCACCTCCCTTCAGGGGCGGCTTCAGAGGTAGTGCCGCTGTCCCATGGCACCATCTGTATGAAAATGAAAGAAAGAAGTGTAAAGGAATAGCGCATAATGATTTTTCTGATTATCTGCTGCCTCGTGTGAATAGCCGTGTTAAACGCAAGCACTCTGTCGTGGTTGTTTTCCGTGGCTCGGCGCCGATTTCAGAACGGCACCATCTACGCATATAAGCGCCTGTGTTAAGGGCTAGGATGTCTGCTTATACACGGCTTCTTATGGAAGAAGGTGGTGCTGAGGTTTCTCTGGCGCATAACTTACGCTTCATCCGTTAGAGTGCAGTAAAGCACAGGACTAAAGATAACTGTCTCTTTGTCGTGAAATTGTGCACGAACACTTCGTATGACATTCTCCATGAACTGTATTGTCAAACTTTTACTGTACTCCTTACACCTGTGCGAAGCAAGAGAATGGGTGTAATAGATATCTATTTCCGTTTCCCTGTACGTTCTGTTTGGTGTAGTATATTTTAAAATAGGATGGATTATTGACAAGATTACCTAAATCGTTCGAAATTGGTACACATATTTATTTTTAACAACCTTTATTTATTTATTTTATTTATCTATCTATATATTAATATATTCATCGTATATTCATTCATTCATTTATTTACTTATTTATTATTTATTTATGGCACCGTCAATACAATGCCTCATCAGCCGCCCCTGCCTCCTTTATCACAGTTAATTTTGGCTAGAAATGTAAGTACTAATGTAACCATATTAATTAATTTATGATAACAAAGGAATGACATAGGCTATCTCACACTAAGCGAAATGGAATGATTTTACTGAACAATGAAGGATCCTAGTGAATGTATTACACCTTTCGACATCGAAGAAGAAAGCTTTGACAATTGTATTACTGCTTTTTCGAAGCAAGTAGAGGAAACTTTAATGCTTTTCTGTATATTTTTACCTTCGTCATAATACTATTTGAAATAACGATTCTTCTTCAGAACGTTTAAAGTTAGATTGCACTTGCTCTATAGCCTTGTGTTTCTTCGGATATTTAAGACAGTTAAAGAGCTGAATAAAACTCTCTGAACACTATAAATAAAATAACAAAGCTACCCAAAAATACTACGCAAAAGTATTGTTTAAAACAGTGATAAACAGCTTTGAATAATGTTTTCTTATTAAAACAGTTGAGAAACTTCCACGTTGTCACATTAGTGCTTTCCTTTCACTATACCTAAGGGAAAATCTCATTAAGAAGTTTATGTAGTGCCAATATAATCTTGTACTGTTTTCATTAACCAATATATAAAAATCTACCAAGAAAACTCAGCAAAATCAGAACAAAAGAAAGAGTAAATTTAACTATGTTATTGTTGCACAATTGATGATTATGAACTATTATTTTGTAGAAGTGTGAAAACATGTTATGTAAATTATTAGGTAGTCTCATCAGTAAAGTCGGTTTTATGATTTATTGTGTTTCTTTGGTTTGGTAATATTATTTGCAGGATGCCATATCTAGTATTGCGTATATATCAGTCTTCAATTGTTAATAAATAATCACAAACTAGACATAACAAAGTTTTAACTTAAGAGTTCTTCTAAAACTCTACTGGAAACAGGATTATAAAGCCTTAGCTCGAAGAATATGGGAAGTGGAAGGAGAAGGTGTCGTTAGTGAGCGTGTGACACAACCATGGTTCCAACGTTTCAACAATAAATATGAAAAAGCTGAAGATTTACCAAGTTCTGGAAGACTTCATGTATGCAATGTTGAGGACACACGCCCAGTTTTGCGAGAACATCCGCAATAAAGTACCTGTAGGCTATCAGAAGAACCTGGTGCATCAAAAGATACCACATATCACCACATTAAGACACTTGGAAAATCATTCAGAAGCTGTAGATCTGTACCTTATGAACTGACACCTCAAAAGGCTGAACTTAGGGTGGATTTCTGTCGTCAGCTAATTTGTAATCTCATGGATGAAAGATTTGTCAGGATAGTTGCCACTTATTATGAAAAATGAATATATTTTCGAAACCTTGATGCCTCGAAACAGTGGCTTGATCCTCGCCAAGCTGCCAAAGTCATCGTTAAAAATCAGTTCGATCCCAAAGAAATATTGTGTGTCTAGTAGAATTTTGCAGGTTTGATTTACTGGGAGTTTGTTCCAAACGGGCGGGCTATTGGTGCGAAATTTTACTCTCAACAACTGCAACAAGTTCATGAAATTTTGAGACCAAGATACCTGATATTAGTTAACCGAAATAAAGTTATATTGCAACAGAACAACGTAACACCCCATACTGTACGAGCTGCTATCACACCTAGCATAAGGTCCTGATCTAGCACCATGACATTATCATCTTTTTCGATGCATGGCCAATTTTCTTCATGGAAGAAATTTTGGAAACATTGAAGCAATGCAAGTGGGTGTCATCGAATTCTTCACATCCGAAACCAGAGAGTGGTACCATTGTGGGACAATAAACCTGGCTGAACGATTGCTCAAGACTATAGAATCTAATGGTGTAATATATGCGCGCGATAAGAAGAGCGATCGGGTTCCAAGTACTCATTCGGTAAGTTTCGTTTAACTCCGTAAACACAGATGACAACTTTGAAATTTGAAATGCGCTATATTGTCACAGACTGTATTAATTTACTCTCTGACGACTCAAGTAGTAGGTGACGTCACTCCCTCCCCTCCTTTATGACTAGATGAATAATCTTTAAGCGAGAGACGCTCTCTCTGTAACTTCCAGCTGATGGGGTAGGATGGTTTTGTAGGTAGCTCCACTTCTGGACAGGTAAACGGCCATTATGGCCACCTTTGTAAATCTGTTTGTTATAGTAAATATTCTTATTAAGTGAATCCCCCTTTTAATTAGCTTTACCCTACCTTTTTTCAATGAACCATTATAGAAAAGATCCCATCCTCTCGCTAAAGCATGTAGTTCTGCTCTGAGTGTTTGCTCCCGAGTGTTCGACCTGACCACGTGTTCCTTAATTATTCACAAAGTAAGAACAGGTCGTCATATATAAAAAATTAATAATTCTTTTCCTTTTAAATTTGTATGAATCCAAATATTGGAGATGTTAATCTTATTTTCAAGAAGGTGGCATGATGTTTTATATTCTTTTAGACACAACATACATTTTAAATTTATATATCTGTAAACAAAACAAACGTTTTTTAACAATGAAGGCAAGATTATATCAGATTTTACTACATACGGCACCGCAGGCGATGACACTGATGATACATGACATGAAGATGGAGCACCGGTGGAATGGGATGGCGGGGGAAACCGAAGATCCCGGAGAAAACCCGCCCCAGCGCCGTGTTGTCCACCACATTGGGGAAGCGAGGGAGAATATACTGACATCTAGTGGCTAATACGCTAAGCTTTATCATGTCCGCTATATTTCGTTTTGATCAATTTCGAGGTTAATTAGCTAACCAGTTGACAACAATCGTGTGTTAGAATTAGAATTTTAGTTCGTCCTTGGCAACATATACATGTTATGAGACATGTCAAAATGTATAAATACAGTATATACATAAAGTCAAATTGATAACATACAATATACACACTAAACAGCTTTTCTATGGTTTCATGTGGTATTTGCATAGATTAATTTACTACAAGAAATGTCATAATATAAATATTACAGGTTTGTGAATGTACACTCCTGGAAATTGAAATAAGAACACCGTGAATTCATTGTCCCAGGAAAGGGAAACTTTATTGACACATTCCTGGGGTCAGATACATCACATGATCACACTGATAGAACCATAGGCACATAGACACAGGCAAGAGAGCATGCACAATGTCGGCACTAGTACCGTGTATATCCACCTCTCGCAGCAATGCAGGCTGCTATTCTCCCATGGAGACCATCGTAGAGATGCTGGATGTAGTCATGTGGAACGGCTTGCCATGCCATTTCCAGCTGGCACCTCAGTTGGACCAGCTTTCGTCCTGGACGTGCAGACCGCGTGAGACGACGTTTCATCCAGTCCCAAACATGCTCAATGGGGGACAGATCCGGAGATCTTGCTGGCCAGGGTAGTTGACTTACACCTTCTAGAGCACGTTGAGTGGCACGGGATACATGCGGACGTGCATTGTCCTGTTGGAACAGCAAGTTCCCTTGCCGGTCTAGGAATGGTAGAACGATGGGTTCGATGACGGTTTGGATGTGCCGTGCACTATTCAGTGTCCCCTCGACAATCAGCAGAGGTGTATGGCTAGTGTAGGAGATCGCTCCCCACACCATGATGCCGGGTGTTGGCCCTGTGTGCCTCGGTCGTATGCAGTCCTGATTGTGGCGCTCACCTGCACGGCGCCAAACACGCATATGACCATCATTGACACCAAAGCAGAAGCGACTCTCATCGATGAAGACGACACGTCTCCATTCGTCCCTCCATTCGCGCCTGTCACGACACCACTGGAGGCGGGCTGCGCGATATTGGGGCGTGAGCGGAAGATGGCCTAACGGTGCGCGGGACCGTAGCCTAGCTTCATGGAGACGGTTGCGAATGGTCCTCGCCGATACCCCAGGAGAAACAGTGTCCCTAATTTGCTGGGAAGTGGCGGTGCAGTCCCCTACGGCAGTGCGTAGGATCCGACGGTCTTGGCGTGCATCCGTGCGTCGCTGCGGTCCGGTCCCAGGTCGACGGGCACGTGCACCTTCCGCCGACCACTGGCGACAACATCGATGTACTGTGGAGACCTCACGCCCCACGTGTTGAGCAATTCGGCGGTACGTCCACCCGGCCTCCCGCATGCCCACTATACGCCCTCGCTCAAAGTCCGTCAACTGCACATACAGTTCACGTCCACGCTGTCGCGGCATGCTACCAGTGCTAAAGACTGCGATGGAGCTCCGTATGCCACGGCAAACTGGCTGAGACTGACGGCGGCGGTGCCCAAACGATGCGCAGCTAGCGCCATTCGACGGCCAACACTGCGGTTTCTGGTGTGTCCGCTGTGCCGTGCCTGTGATCATTGCTTGTACAGCCCTCTCGCAGTGTCCGGAGCAAGTATGGTGGGTCTGACACACCGGCGTCAATGTGTTCTTATTTCCATTTCCAGGAGTGTACTATGCTTCCAGTGCTAATTTACGTGGTTATAGTTCTAAAAATTCATAAACAGTATAGAAACAGTGTGCTTGCAAAAATTTCTTAACTTTATTCTTAAAGTGTTTTAATAATGCAGCTTGTTTAAATGAATTAGGAAGTTTATTATATAACATTATCCCTTTGTAGTTAAAGCTTCCTTTATAAAGGCTTGTTTGGTGCGCTCAAATTGCCAGTTTATCCTTGTTACGAGTGTGGTGGTAATGTACATCAGTATTTACTTGAAAATGATTTATATTTGTATGAACATTTGTGGATGTTATGGCTCTCGAAAGGGGCCACCTCCATATAACTTTGATCTGAATGAAATTGAGCTGGCGTGCGCAAAACTAAGGAATGTTTTCAGAGGATGCAACGTTACTTGTGATATCTTTGCTTATCTTACACCTTATTTTGCTGAACTGTGTTTTTCAAGGTTGACCACACTGCAGAAACAAAAGAGCGATAGCTCTCGCTTCTTCCCCTCTGCCCGCACCACACCGTAAATCCAGCACTCAACTTATCTTGCGCGTACTGTATATTTTGAAAATTAGATAATTACTTGTCATAACATTTTTCAAATAATTGTTCTTAAAAACGACATTGCTTACAAGACAGTGTCTATTCATTAGAGATTTTCGCCGTAGTGGGTATATTGTCCTATTTAAGTTAATTTATTATCGCTCTGGATGAATGCTATTATCATGATAATGAGAGTTAGATAAGTAACGTTATTAAAATGTTCACAGATAAAATACTGTATCTGACTGATAAAAAGCAATGAAGGAGAAGGAAATTATCATTTATAGATTTTGAGCTCAATGCTTCAAAACTATCGATTAAGTTCGATTTTGATGGGTGAATCGATGAAACTGTACACTAGCTGAAAGGCGCTTGTATGAAATTATCAAAATAAGTGTGTTCTGCAGCTTTTTATGCACTTAATAAGAGATCTGCTGCGTCGAAGGTAGTTTGTAAATGGATTTCTTGAAACTGTGTTGCACCAAAGCTCATTTTGTTTTTGGAAGATATAAAATTAGAGGTGACCAAGCGAAGCAATGCGTCATCTCGTGTTAAGTGTTACGTTACCATGACAACGAAATGAACGTCGCTGCCCACGCTAAGTGGTCCCTTCCTGCATGCGAGATAAGGGATATCATGTCACAAACATCGCTCTTTGCGTTTAAGGTGCAGTCCCGGGGTCTTTCAACCCGCTTTGTGTCTCAGTAGCCACAGCATTAAAAAGATGATAACACTACAATTGAGGTTAGGTAACTGACTCCAGTGCTATTGAGACGATATGTTTCTGGGCAACTATTCTGATACTGTACAGTAACGTGCAAAAAAATCTCGATGATATAACTGCGCAGTAATTTTCTCCCAGTAAAACAGGCGTGAAACTTTTAAAGATAACTACACCTTATGCTTCTTCTTCGTCTTCTTCTTCACTTCAGGGATTAGACATTTCTGCCTGTTCCGTCTTCGCATTCCATCAACTATTCTAATCTTTTTCTAAGGCATCCAACATATCTTCTTCCACGAGGATTATATCATCTTATTAAAACCGGCATTCTTTCTTCTTCCATTCTATGTATATGTTATTTCCAATTCTGTATATTTTCTTCTATTTTGTCCTGTAATTTATATATGTCTAGTTCCTCTCGAATAGTTTTATTTCTTATTAAATCTCGTCTAGTACATTATTTGACTCTTCTTAATAACTTCATTTCTGCTGCCTGTATCTTACTTTTATCTCTTTGTTTTAAAATCCAGGAATCAATTCCATACATGAGCACTGGAACTGCCATCGTTTTATAAAATGTTAGCTTTGTTTCTTTCCTTGCTTTGTGTCACAATGCTCTGCTGAAATTTTGTTATTCATAGTGCGTCCTACACAGAGAAAGTGTGAAAGAACAATTAATTTCCTTTGTTTAATTTGTTTTCTATGTCTGTCTAAATAAAAGCTTACATCACAGCCCAAATAGCTCCGTCTACGAATTGGTCACTCCAGCCTCACTCATTCATATCTTCTCTCAAGACAGCCGCAGCCTACGTGTAAAGGATGTAATAAAAACCTTACAATTTGCCACCTTTTCATAGAATGCAATGAATACAAAAGAAATAGAAAACAACACGGAATCCCACAGGACATCTCCATACTGCTAAACAGTTTCAAATTACGCCGCAATCTGTTTGCTTACCTAAAAGATATAGACATTTGGAAATTAATATAAATTATGTGCAGTATACTTTAATCAATTGTAATTCATAATATACACAATGGTGTTAAAGTAATAAATGTGTATATTTTATGTCTGATTGTAATCCTGTATATTGAATGTAAAGTTTTATATAAGTTACTAATTGTATTATTTTGTAAAAATGATCGCGATATGACCCAGGAAGTTAAAGCGACCTTAAAATAAAATAAAAATATAGTTGAAATTCGAGAGTTGTTCCAGGCATTTATTTTAAATTCTTTTTTACTTGTTCCATTTATACCACGCATTTAACTGCAATAGTCATATCGGCGGCCGTTCTCCTTTGGAACATATCGATGGTGTTAACTCGTATTCGTTAGGTTTAATCATTAGAGCACACACACATATTCATACTCGCATTCATACTTCCAGACTCTGGGGAATTATCTTGGTCGGAGAAAAATTCCCACCCCCAACGCCGGGAATTGAACCCGGGACCCCTAGCACGGCAGGCAGTTTTCAATTCTTATTTTTGATCTTACAGGATATTGTCCCCGATGTGCCATTATCCTCGTTTTCTTTGTGGTTATATTTAGGCCGTATTCTTTTCCCAATAAATACACTTTATTGTAGTATTGCTACTTCATCAGCATAGATTATCACATTTAAGTTTTTATTTCTATTTATTTTTATTCCTTCATCCACTTGTGTCTTCGAAATGTTTATCAGATCGTCCAAGTATATATTAAATAGTGTGGGAGAAAGGCTACATCCCTGTCGTACTCCCTGATTTACTTTCATTTCTTCTGTTTTTATCATGCCTGTATTTATGATAACTTTTGTGTCTCTATATAAGCTTTTAATTATTTCTACTAAATGATGGAGATATCCCCTTTTGTTCATTATGTTACATAATCTATTTTTATTTATAAAATGAAATGCCTTTTCGAGGTCTACAAATGCTATGTGTGTTTCTAAGTTGTCTTTTCGTCCTTTTGTTTTCTAAAACTCTCTTTACACTAAAAGCATTATCACTAGTAGATCGTCCTATTCTAAAACCGGATTGTTCCTCTTCTAAAATCACTTATGTTATTGGATTTAAGAAATTATTTATATTTTAGCATACAGATCGTAAACAGACTTACATCCCTATAGTTATTAGGGTCATTTCTTTGCCATTTTTTAAAAATGGTTTATCACTTCAGCTACTTTCCATTATTCAGGTATCCTGTAACCTTTCAAACACTCGTCATATCAATGCAGAAGTCTCAGTTGGCATATTAGATGCTAATCTTACAAATAGATCCAGCTTACTCTCAACTTACATCCAGTTGCTAAAATATACCTGCTGAATATAAAGATACCTTCTGTTTACTCTACCACTTATCTAGAGGAATTATTGAATTTAATCCAAAATTCCATATCGAGATTTCCTTTGGACCTCTCAAAAAGCATTGTATATGTATGAGAGAGAGAGAGAGAGAGGGGGGGAGGGAGCAGCCAATGATACCAGAGTTATTGACTGGTAAGGCCAACACTTTATAAATAAATTATAAAGAGTTAAATAATTGTAGCAAATCATTTCCATATTTAAATACATCGTCATATATCATCATATCATCACTATCAACTTTGCACGGTTTAAGCCATCAAGGCTCTTTTTCTTGGTCTACCAATATTTCATATACCTAATGGTTTGTAATCTAAAACTAATTTTGGAATGCGGCTCTCATTCATTCTGTCGACATGTTCCTTCCAGTTATTTATATTTTGTTTTATTCTATCTGTTAGCTTAAAAATATTAAATTCATTTCGAATGTCCTCACTTCTTTGCTTAACTAGAATATTATATCCTGCTACATTTCTCAAAAACTTCATTTCCGCTGTTTCAATCATTTGTTCTTCCTATATTGTTAAAATCCAAAATTCACTACAATATAATAATATAAAAACTGCCATTACTTTATAAAACTTTAATTTAGTCTCTCTTCTCGTATTTTTAAGGCTCTCTTTATGGTGCCACATATATTACTAAATTTGTTGATTTTATTTAAAATGTCATTATTTTTAAAATAAAAGATATTGCAACCAAGATAAAGCAGTTGACTTGTTTAACGGGATTTCTTCTAATAATATTTTGGCTCTAATGGCATTGGGTCCCTTGAAGGCTAAAACTCTGGGTTTGTTTATAGATATTGTTAAACTACGAGGGCTGTTCAATAAAGAATGATCACAGATTTTTTGGCAATGTATCTTTACTCATCCTCATAATTTTGATGGTCCTTCTCAAAATAGTCTCCCCTGAATGTGATGCACTTGTCCCAGTGTTTCTGCCAGTCTTCAAAGACATGCTGGAAACCATTTTTTGAGAGATCCTTCAAAATAGCCTCCGCAGCCTTCACCATTGCTTCTGATGATGGATAATGCCTCCCACGAAGGCGTTTCTTCAAGTTAGGGAATAGAAAAAGGTTACATGGGGGCTAAATCCGGACTATAGGGAGGGTGAGGGATGCACTTCACGTTGATTTTTGCAAGATATTCAACAACATTGGCAATATGCGGCCGCGCATTTTCGTGGTGTAGCATCCAGCCTGCTTCATGGAAATGTGGTCTTTTGCGCCTGATATGGACTTGCAATGTTTTTAAGACATCCCTGTAGTACTGTCCAGTTACTGATGTGTGTGTAGGTACAACATGCTGATAAACTATTCCATGAATATCTAAGAATGAGATGACCATATTTTTCCCCAGCAGAAGCAACTACTTTTTGCTTTTTAGGGGGTTGGCGATGAAGGAGATATCCACACTGAGCTTTGCTGTTTTGCTCTCAGCATCAAAATGATGTAGCCAAGTTTCATCAGCAGTGATTACGTTTGAAAGAAACTCCGGATCTTCCTCCAACATCAACTTTAACTGATGTTGCCTCCATTGCAGCGGTAGGCGATACTGAACATGTCTGAACTTGTCTGAACTCCTAGTTCTCACAAGCGGGAACCAGAAGTATCAACAATGAAACTATTACGGCGTGTTTGTTTCACATTAAGCTAACAGAATATAATAAGATTGAATTTTAGTGCGAAAAATTATGACCGTAAAAGAATTATGATCATTCTTTATTGAACAGCCCTCGTATATTGGCGGCCAGTGTTATTTAATATATGAAACGGATTTTGTAGACCATTTTCTGAGCTAGATATGAGAACTTGATCATCTGCATATAATACAGTATGTAAACATCTGTTTATAATTATAAAATGGAAATCTAATTTTGTCTGTCAACCAGATATGGCATCGTCAATATAAATATTAGAAAATGTCGGCGAAAGTGGACATCCTTGTCTTATTCCTTTGTTTATTGTTGCCATTATATCTGGAGTTGTACCACTGAGGTACACCTTTCTGTTTCATAATACTACATAATTTATTTCTATTTATCTTGTCAAAGGCCTTTTCGAAATCCATAATGCTGTCACTTTGTGGGTTCATGGAATTAAAATTCCAATTGCACAAACTCAAAATGCTCTTTATTTCCACCGTATTACAGTTGGTACACTTGTCGGTTACATAGAATTATGTAGCGCACACAATTACAATCCACCAGTTCGTCTGTCACAGGTCCACTCTACACTCACAGTTACGTACAACTCCTCTGATACACGTACACA
Organism: Mantis religiosa; assembly: GCA_030765055.1. Taxonomy (NCBI): domain Eukaryota; kingdom Metazoa; phylum Arthropoda; class Insecta; order Mantodea; family Mantidae; genus Mantis; species Mantis religiosa. The sequence continues at coordinate 53,312,808 of CM060958.1, read as the reverse complement.
GTCTTCCAGGCCGTTCACTAGCACGGTGCTCTTCACGGCTGCTCGCCAAGAACTGAACTGACTCGTCCACTACAGTCCTTATATAGGAAGATCGCTTTTTCTGGAAGCCTCGTGGCTCAGAAAATCATCCCGAATGTTCCAGACGTCAGGGGGAGGGGAAAGAGGCGACCAGTGACACTTTCTTCAACATCCCCTTCAGTGATCGCCACAAGATAAATGGGTAGGTGTGGCCTCAATGCCTCCTGTCGCCCACCCAGCTGCTAGCTGGCCGTGCCTTCCGATAATTAGGTGACAATACGTTGACCTTCATATGTTTTAAATTATCTGATTAACAGTAAATATACAGTCAGAGCAAGATATTCCTTTTATGAATCAATTTTGCACTTCCATAATTATATTTTCCATTATTAAATGTAAACAACATTTCAAAATAGATGCATAAATTTTATAGCATGTATTTAAAATGCTTATACCTCTATAATTTTTACATTCATGACGATCACGCCTCTTATAAATTGGATATATTTTTGCTATTTTCCATTCTTCAGCAATATGGCCGAACTTCCAACATATATTTATTAAAGCTAATAGACGTATAAATACATAATGTAACTAACTAATAAGCCAGAGTAACTAAGGTTGCTAGGTGTTCTGTTGAATTGAATCAACAAGTCAGGTTCGAGATTCTATAATACATTTCGAGAGATGAGTGTCCGTTCTGCTCTGTTAGCAAAAAAGTGCAGTTTATAATACATAAATTCATTATAACTAGTCGGTTACTTGCTGAGAAATATTGACTTCTTGGGTTATTTCCAAGGAAGGGAATACAACATACGACTTAAATTGTGTGCTTTAACGATATCTTATACATCATTATGATTTATGAGTGCCACTCATTCAAAATGAAGAAAATTTCAAAGGGCGTCCACAAAAGATTTAAGATATATATATATATATCTTTATTTGTAATACAATATCTAAAATATATTTTAATTTAATAAAAGTGGTTAGAATCATTTTGATAAAATAAAGCTTTTTAAAAGACTAGTTCGAGGTAGGGTGATTTTCTGGATGATCTTTGGGAGGTGTTTAAATTAAATACCCAGATGTTTGGCTTTTAGTCGATTATTTTTTGTCTATGCTATTCACAGACTGACTGGCAGACCAAGTATACACACATCTTTTTCTGAAATTACTCCTTTTACTTTCAAAGGGCTTTAAAATATATATTTCTGATGAAATTTTAACGTCAAAATTTTGGTTAGACTGAAATACAATAATTTTACATGATCATGCAAGAAAGAAAAAAGAAAACAGAAGGAGTTGAAATATACTTAAGTGTCTAGAATAGAGATGATGCAATACAGCTTATAGACGTAGATTTATTCACAAACTTTAATATGAAAGTAAAGACAATATAAGAAGAATATAAATACAACAAATTAGAAACCAAAAAATTTATAGACTCCTTAGAAAAAGTGACATAAGACATTTTATTGCGATGCGGTAATTTTAGCTCGATATAATATGTCACACGCTTTTAGGGAGAGTAAACAAGAGAACATTTCAAGTGGAATATGGGCGTGAATGTGCAAATGAAGGGGTGTAATTATCAATTATGTGCTCAGTGATAATTTTCACGCTCCAGAAATAGTTTTGCAAAGAAACAAAAGAGGAAAGCTAATTTCCGTGGTAACATCATATCATGCTTTAGTGACGCCATTAATTGATTATATCCTTTGACTGACGCTCTTGCATTCGTTTAGGAATATAGTGTTGACGACGTAAGCATTCGTTCCAACTAAATTAGCTTTAGATAAAAGGTGATTATTTCACATGAAATGTACGGCCTTTGTTTAAAAAAGAAATCCTAGATTTTAATCAGGCTGATGAAAGAAATGTATACGCCCGTTTGACGTGGTCTCCAGTTTCTTCTCCGATAAATCTGCTGCCAGCGGCTCCAGTGTTGAATGATGAGATCCTTTTCTCAGAATATGTATGAGTGGATGTGAGAATAAATAGCAGTAATTAAGTTGAATTATATGAGTGAGAATAAATAGCACTAATTAAGTTGAATTATATGAGTTCAAGTGAGTTGTTGACTAACTAAACAATTGAACAATCAAACTTGCCTCATACCTAGTAATCTAGTAATTATTATGCATTCGGATCTTAAGACTTAAAATTGTTTTTGAATGATAATGTGAAGTTTGCATTACGTAAGCTATAGCAATGCTAGGTGAAACGTTCCCTGGCAGTAATTACTAAATCTATGTAATCCTACTGCGCTCTTTAAGCGCTACGATTGCCGATAATAGATCACAGTAAACATTTCTGCAAGACTGCAAAAACAAGGGGAAGACTCAATTTCAGAAAAATAACTATTTTATCAACATTAGTCCCACCTACCACTACTAATGTTCCCTCATAATGTTGACAAATCTTAAATTGCTTGTTTGTGTATGAATTTTTACTCAGACTAATTTTATTTTCCTTTCTGCCACAAATGGACTAGATACCTTAATAACTGCATCTCCCCACGTAGAGATTTCTGGGTATTTTATCTTTGCGCAAATGATACTCTTGTCGACAGAATTCTCCAGTAGAATTGCCTTAACTATACTCCCTAATTGCTTTTGTAAGACTTGAAGCTTTCAAGGCTTCACGGGTGATCAGCCGTGTCAGATTTATAAATGTCGAGCTTTGGGCCACTGTAGACTCCATGGGCTTCTTCAGAAGAAGAAGTCAGATCTGAAGAAGTCAGATTTATAAAGGTCGAGCTTTTGGCCATTGTAGACTCCATGGCCTTCTTCAGAAGAAGAAGTTAGATCTGAAGAAGTCAGTCCTTTTGCTTTAACTCCAAAAATGCATTCCGTAATGATACTTTCTGTTGACAAATGCTTACCTCATGCTTCTATCTTATGCATTATTTTTAAAACACGAAATTGTTTATTGCAACTATGTTTCTAACCCTGTATGATTGCTTTATAAAATTATGGAACTTAAACTTCCCCATGAATACTTGCGGTATCAAGGCTTAGGAATTGTTAAGTAGCTGGCTTAAAGTTATTTACCCTCAAACAATGTCAACAAAAGGAATGCAAAGAATAGTGGTCTTTATCGTTGGTCCGAGGTAAACACGGTCTAGTGAGTATTGTCTAAAAACTCAAAAGACTGAACGAGTAATGGGGCTATTTTATAACCTGCGATGTTAGGGATGCTAAAGATTCAAGATCATTTCATCTCATTTGTTTCCAAACTGGGTTTAATGGTTATACATTCCTGTCTGCCTATAAAAAGCAATTTAAAAGCAGGATTTAAATCATCTGAAATGGTAATTAATGTACTTATAGTAAAAATGTAAAGCAAGCAGGTACTTTTTATAACTAGCCTGCATTCATATATACCTTCTACAATAATATTTTGATGGTCTTAGGAGACATTGTTAATGCGAATGGTTTTTAGAACAAGAAAATTTATTTTTTAATATATTACACTCATGTTTTCAAACATCCACTGAGAAATAGCATTTTTCTGAACAAGAGGTATCCGTAATAATATTTTGTTACATAGTATGAAACAGTACAGTCAAGTGCACGATGCTTTTGGTTTTCTTAAGTACTTTTCTTTGTTTAATATTAGCAGAATTTCTTATTTGTGTTCCATACCTGTACTGGGTTATCCAGTCTCTTATTGCTTTGAGCTCAAATACAACACAAATACATCATCTATGGGCAAATATCTAAGTGACCAACAAGGGGCAGGTACACAGAAACACTTCACCCGAAAAGCAGGAAGAAATGTTCTGCAACAAATGCTCACATCGCTCCCAGGTCACGTATTGGCTTGCTGTCAAAAGACTGGTACTCAAAAATGAACACATCGGTTTCTGGTTCAAGAGAGAAGGAAAATGGGGTAGTAACACAAATAAGTGGAGTGCTAGAATTAAGTAAGGAATGTGGAATAACCAGATATCTTATTCTCGACAGTACCTGTTGACATATTAAATAAATTAATAGAAATATTTCTATAGAACTTCTAGAAATACACGTTAGAGAATCATAGACTTTCAAAAGTTTTTTAAATGAAAAAGCAAACCAAAGATGCTAAGTCAAAGCTGACGTTTTTGAGGTTTTACTTTTGCCTCTAATGAGAATATCCGTAATTTGTATGGCAGTTTATTATCGTACATGAAGTTTTCAATAGTCTCAAAGTCTAACCTTACACATTTACCTGTCTTAAATATTTGTTGTAAATTAACAGCATAACTCTGAGTCAGGTTACCGATCACAACTTTCTGACTACCATCATCAGAACTCAATAAGAACTCATAGCGGTATTTCATAGCTTCCTCTTTGGGTCCGATGAACTGTACCGTGGAGCAGAATTTGCCGTCCTTGAGGCCGCTTCTCTGGAGGAACACTTCATCATATGCAAAGATAATCAGGGAATAATTGACTTGAGACGTTACACCTCGAAGGATGCTCGTGGATTCCCAACCAATGCGGACGTATCGCTTATGAGCCTCAAGGACGTGATTCCTTATGCAACTTCTGGGTCCCTTCCAAGAGCAAGGCCTATCGGGGTCTATTCTCAGGGCCAATGGGCAGTCATATGGTCTATAAGCACACACTTGCTGATGCTGCAGAATAAGATCTAAGGGGAACGACTCGGAACATCCAACGTTGCGACATGGATATTCTAAGGCAGCCGTGAGACTTTCGAGGGCGACATTTCTTGTGGACATGAATGGTCTTCTACAACTTGGACATAAATCAAGCTTGGGCCGGCAGAGGCTGCAAATACTATGACCACTCTCACAGAGGCAAATGGGAGGTATCATGTACTCCATGCACACAGGACATTCCAGGGCGTTTGCAAGACTTTCGCCTAAATCTGTCTTGAATACATCGTCTTCATTTTCCTCATCCTCTGCAGTACCTCCATGTAGCTCTAAGGAATTACTTTCTTCTACACTAACCCTGATGGACTCAGCCATTGGATGTACAGTAACCTGTAAATCAATGAATTATTTCAAACATTTTTTGAAGTATTTCTCTCAGATTTTTAGAGCTATAATCCAGATATCATAACCAAAAGTATTACAATTTGGAACATGAACGTTCTTTGAGGATAATCAAACGTATACACGCAGATTTAGAGACAATTTAGGCTATAAGAGGGAATTTACAAACTGATACATACCTATATATTAAGGCTTATTTAAAACAATTATATCTTATTTATGAGGACATTGGAATAAATATTCTACATACTAGTATGATTTCTTGACTACTGTAGTATCATGACTGGATGACTGGTGTTAAAAAGCTTTGTGATTTTGGATATGCCCATTAAGGTATGCAAAGTAATTATACTTTTACAGAAAAGATAAATTAAAGGCTGCGATTATAAATTATAAACCACTTTTACAATTTTCAGAATAGAACTACAGGATCAATTAGGACCAGGATCGATCCAAGTTGACGAAAGGTTATCCAGAGAGTGACAGAGAAACGATAAAAACATGCACATCAACGAAATATTTTTAATGGGGTTTTGAAATTATATTGGTGCAGTTTCACCTAAAACACTGTGTGTACTGTAATAGCCTGTGTATTTGCACTGTATACAATATAGTTACAAACTGGTCACTAGTAAAAAGAGGCAGTAAACTAATGCTGTCTCAGTTTTGTGAATCGTTTACGAGCAGCAATCTCGCATCCGCTTTAACATTAGAAGTTCATTTGGCAATGCGTTGGCTTGACTCTCGAAATAAAGAATGAACTTCTATATTTGCTACTGTCAAATCTGAATACTTTTCATTTTCAGTAAGAGTCTATGATGCAGTAATGCCTTCCTCTGTATTCGTTTATAGTCTCCATCATTTTCGATTTGCAACCAATTGTCAATGTATGCATCAACATAGGACAGCAAGTAATATGCAACAATTATTTCTTCCACACTAGCGGTGTGTAGGCTAAGGTCTGGATAAGTAGAGCCAGACTGAAAAATTCAATGCCATAGCCGGGATTTGGACCACGGATCTCTCGGTCTCCGTCCGGTTGCTCTAAACCACTTAGCTGCTATGGCCAACATACCGACATGACGTTAAATTCTCCAAATGACTCGTATGTTTCCCGGTAAACCACTAGGAGATCTCATATACAATGAGACACGCACCTTTTGTGGCGAGTTACTATGCTATAAGTACTTAAGTCCCAGGCTTCATAGTTAAACCACTATGTTTTTAGGTAAATTGATGGAAATAATAATTTCTTTCACACTAGTTGTGTGTAGCCTAAGGTTTGGATGGTTTAACATTGAAGCCTGGGACTGAAGTACTTACAGCATAGTAATTCGCCACAAATGGAGCATGTCTCATTATATATGAGAACCCCTAGTGGTTTACCGGGAAACATACGAGTCAGTTGGAGAATTTAATGTCATGTTAGCATGTTGGCCATAGTAGCTCAGTGGTTTATAGCAATAGAACGGAGACCGGGAAATCCATGGTTCAAATCACGGCTATGACTTTGAATTTTACAGTCCGGTTCTATTCATCCAAGCAATAATATTTTACAAATGTCTATAAAATATTTCATACCTATTTAGTTCTTGTTTTTCAATCTTGTTTTCTGGCGTGTCATACATACCGGACCACAGCTTTTTCCATGACTGTATCAAATTTCTCTACCAACCTGGTCCTAAGCAGGTGGGATGAATGCAATGAATTTGCTCATTGGCAAGAGAATTCGAGCAATGTATTTACTGAAAATAGCAATTTTTCATCTGTAAAACAAGTCTTTATTTACTATGCCAAGCTACATGTAGATAACATTTTTATTGTTAAACAACTAACTGAAAAATATAGGGAGTTTAATAAAGAAACGCATATGGCGTTTATTGACTTTGAAAAAGCCTTCGATAGGGTAAACCGATGCAAAATGTGGCAAATATTGGAAGAACGAGAATACTCACAATAATTAGTAAAAGTGATACAATGTTTATTCTTCCAAACAAAAATAAATGTGAGGAACAATGGTAAAATTTCTAAAAAAAATTCTTACTAACCAGGGTGTCAGACAAGGGTGTACTTTATCACCTACACTTCTTAGTATTTATATTGACGACCTAGTGTGCAAATGGAAGCAGCTAATGAATGTAGGTTTTAAAATTTCAAATAAAAACTTTTTAAATATTTTATTGTTTGCTGACGACTTAGTTATTATACAAAATAACGAGTCTGCCCTGCAAAAATCTATTTTTAAACTTAGTGAACTTTATAAGAAATATAATATGAAAATTTCTTTTATAAAATCAAAGGTAATGGCATTCATTGGGAAAGAGCCAATTAGAACAAAAATAGTTATAAATAATCGTTGCGTTGAACAGGTAAGCCATTTTAACTACTTGGGAACTGATGTTAGTTATGACAAGGAATATGATGTCTACAATAAAATATGCAAATTTCAAAGAGTGTGTGGAACAATAAATAGAACATTTAGAAACAAAATACGTAAAGAAACAAAATTGAAGTTCTACAAAGTTATGGCTGTACCTATACTGACATACGGAAGTGAGACTTGGACGTTAACTAAAAAGCAACAGAGTAAAATACAGGCTTCAGAAATGAAATTCTTGGCAAGTGTGAAACGATGCACGAAGGGGGACTTCATAAGAAATGAAAATATAAGAGAAGAGCTGGACATTTTTAGTATGAATGACAGGTTAAAAGATCTCAAACAAAAATGGAAGGAACATGTTGAAAGAATGCCAGATAATAGACTTAAATACAAATATTACAGTATCATCCTAAAGGTAGGAGATTGGTGGGCAGACCCAGGAGACGATGGCTGGAGGACTTCGAAGGCGGAACAGGCACTTGATTGCCTATGCCATGAAGTGAAGAAGAAGAAACTACAGTTTTGAAAAGGACTGGCCCGGGTTAAAGTGATGCGGGTTAACGAGATTTCACTGTAATAATTTTTATTCGGATTTAGGGTTTCTATTCTGACGGAAGAAAGAAGTAAGCGTTGATTTGAATCCTATTAGACAACGGAATAGAACATAGAAATATTATATATAAATAATCATATTATATATGTATATGGAGACAGCCCTTGAAGAGACGATGCTCTCTCCATTTTGGTCCGTTGAGTTATATACTGACTCAGCCACCCTTAGTTACTTTAACTAGCACCTACAAAGTAGGTAGAGCATTGCTTTGCACCCAAAAATGCAATTTCGAGGGTTTGGTGAAAAGGCACGTTTAGAGTGCCACTAAATCCAATCTTTTTATTGCAAAACGTGAATTCCTTTGGGTGCGCACGCATGTGTATGTCGATCTGTATGGACAATATAACTGAAAGGAATCATACTCATTCTCGTATGAACTTTTCTTACAAACACTTACTCTTCCATATCTTCATATTAATCGATATAGCCATTTTCAGAAGTGGTTTTATTATATATTTCCTTGCAGGTACAATGGGAACAGGGGTGTACAGTATGCTTAAGTGGCAGTCAAATATTTGACTTGCCATGGCTTTTGACGTTCCAACCTCTTTACATGGCCAAGAGAAGACGCAATACATTTACTTCCCATTTTAGAAAATTACAAGTAATGGAAAATTCAAACCGTAAGACGGGTACGGTAAAGTTTACAATGTATTTTAATAAGATTGCGTGTCTCAACGAGAACTATACATTTGTAAAGATTTTATCTATCTCTTGCAGTTCACCAGTTATGGTCAACATGACAGAAACTTCAGATGGTATTCCCGAAAATTCAAGAAAGAAAAAGTAAAACGAATTCCATTTTTTCCCAACAAGGCACATTGATGATACCAATTTAGCAACCAACAAAACAAGCGAAACAGGTGAATCATATCCGTAGGTCAATCAGTAGAACACCTTCCACGAGGAGCCCCGGGCTAATCTTCCGGCTGGGGAAATTTTGATCTATGTAGATCGTTCACCATCCTCTCTGAAGTCTGAGAATATGAATGAAGTTTGTGAATGTGCCTATGATCTAATATACCAAATTCAAATTAAAACTACTGTGTACTGTGAGCATGATTGCTTATAAGCAATATCTTACAAAGGTGAAAGGCCGCCGATGTAAACTTTGTAGTTAAAGGGAGTATATAAATGGAATAATTGAAAATCGACAATCATACTTATAATAGCACGACGTATATGAAATAAATGTTTCAAGATATTTTGACAATTATTTATTACAAATTAGTATGTGCTAAACAGAAAGCATAACACCAGAAATTAAGTCAGCGTTATGATCGACATTACTTTTCTTGAAGATTGCAAGCTACCTACCAAATTTAATGCTTTGGCTAGGAAGTGGGAATCTTCATATTGTGATGATATGGCCATGATCCAAGCTTCGGGAAGTTGCCCGGTAGTTGAAACATAAATAAGGTAGCACTCTTGCACAGCATTAACACCAAAATGCTATCGTTGTATAACTAGAATATTCTGGATGTTTCCCACTGTGCCCGGCTTCATAAAATTTTAGAATTTTCTGTCGAAATTCTCAATATCTGTATAAGCGAGTGCTCTCAGAAGTGACCGAGAAATGAGTGCGATATGGCTATTATGACGTACAGTAAGTGCCATTATTCAAGAGATTAGAGATGTCTTGTGTTCAAGACCTCATGAGTGAATCAATCGGAAGAAGAGGCTACGTCTTGTTTATTTCATGAAGAAATAGTAGCGGCAGTGAAGGTAAAATGAACTAGTGATTTAGGACTTCAAATATACAACTTACGTTTATGTCGCCCCCAAATATTCATGACTATAAGGGAACATTTAATGTATTATTACGAATATATGAAACTGAAATTAAGGTAAACGCATGTGTGAATTACTTATCTATCTACAGTTTATAGTCAATTTTACTTTACACTCTAGACAACGTAGAAGGAACCTACAGATGTATTTTTTTATCTTGAAAAGTGTAGAGCGATGCGCAGTGGTATCTGGACGAGTCCACCTCAGAACGGTTGCAACTGGAGGGGAGTGCAGGTCAGTTGCGAGCAACTAAACACGTGCAGAGCTACTCGGTAACACTACAGCTTGTTTCAAAATGTGCTATGTCCTGATTCCAAGAGAGCATTTATAAATGACGCCTCCTAGCAGCACATTAGGAAATAAAGTGCTACATTTAAAACACGAGAAGTAATAACCAATATCCATAGATTTATAAAAAAGAAACAATGACCTGGGTCAGCTATAAAAATCTGGGGAAGGGTATCTGAGGCAACAGTTGTGTCGAAAGCAGTTTAGGAGAGTTTAAGGAAAGAAAAGCCATTGGTGCTAGTGCAACAACGTCCCTCTCTATGCCCAGTAAACAAAGATTAAGAACATACACAAAATCTAATTTGGATGTTTTAATTCAGAAGTAGTTAGGCGAACTATGAATAAATTTTAAAGCACGGAAAAACAAAGACCAACTTTGAAGAAAGTGCTTATGAAGCTTAAAAATTCCACTGAACATTAAGAAGAGTTCTTTTGAAGCTAGGATTATAAAAAAAAAAAAAAAAAAAAAAAAAAAAAAAAAAAAAAAAAAAAACAGAAAGGTTTAAATATTTACGAAATATTCGAAGATATCGAAGTGAAGTTTATATAGTTTATGTGGATGAAACTTATATAAATACAGCACATACTGGACCATATGCCTGGAGTGAAATACTTTACAGGGACTCTGCAGCGATATTGAAATACCGACAGTTGTTTATCATGCCTGCTGGAGGAGAACAGGGTTTGTTCCAAATGCCTATGTACTATTGAATATCCAAGAAAAGCGTGGAGATTACTACCATAGTAAGAATTACAACTTAGTTTATAAGAGCTGCAAAATTGGCTTCGAGAATGAAATTTGTTTTTAAGACATCTTATGCACCGCCCTCCCCTCTCGTAATCTTACGCGTGTGACGCATTGTGCGGATAGGTGCACTGTGCCCACCACAGTTGCTACTCATCCCTACCGCGCAGGATTCCTGTCAAGATAAAATAACACTTCTGTACATGTATGTGATTCACCCGGTGTTCCACAGGGTTAGGAAAGAATAATGGATTATGGCTTTATACCCATAAAAGCTGATATTCTAAGAAGCAGTTAACTACTAAGCGTAATATAAAGGGGTTTATCTCCATCTAGGATAGTAAAATGTATGAACTGGTCTCGTAGCTCAACGGTAGAGCGCCTACCTAATGTCTGAGGAGTTTCAGATTTGATTTCCGGCTGATGCCGTATACTGCTGCTGCCCGAAGTGTTCTCTTATGACGAAAGGCCGGAAGAGAGTGAGCTTTTCCATAGGCATATTGCACATAGACGGTACTGTTACACCCAGGGCATGTAAACAACTGAAGGTAGGTACAGCCTGACCATGACAAATACTACCAGAAGAAATACAACAGTCGCGTTATACTACACCTTGACCTTGAGCTTGAATACACTTGCAAGGTAATGCTCCACTAGTTCGCAGACATTACGTTTTTTGACGTTTATACATTGGATGGCCGTGCTGTACTTCATATTCACACTCTGGGTCTAGCTAGCTTGTATCACATGCGAGCGCATATCCCTCCAGCCTTTACTTATGAGCAGGGCTAGGGAGTTCGTACAGCTTGCCGTTCTCTATGCAGGTTGCGGCCGACTCTCTCCCGGCATCCAAACAAGTCATAGATAAGAAACACACAGCGGAGAGACATTGAAACCGGTTGCCCAGAGTAAAAAATGACTTATAAGACATTCGTAAATGCACATCTATTTGGATCATTATGTACAGCATACAAATTCTTATATAGTGCATACGGGTTTGTGGGCAGTGCCGTGGCTCAGTGGTTAGACCACTTGGCTCTCACCAAGGCGGCCCGGGTTCAATCCCAAGCGACCGCAAAGTGAGATTTGTGGTGGACAACACGGCGCTGGGGCGGGTTTTCTCCGGGACCTCCAGTTTCCCCCGCCATCTCATTCCACCGGTGCTCCATCTTCATCTCATGTATCATCAGTGTCACCGCCTGCGGTGCCGTATGTAGTAAAAGCGGGCGTTAAACACTACACATTACGGGTTTGCCTCTGGCTGATCTCATTATTTAAATAGGCACATTGTGGCAACACCCAAGCAACGCGGATTGTAACATTTCCTGATCTAACTTAAAATAATATCCAAATAATAAAATTAATTTCTTAAATATCTGACGACTTTTATTAGACAAAATGCCAAAGCAGGAATTTTACTACATATTTAATCATCTGCGGCCGTATTACTAAAAACAATAATCTATCTCTGAAGCCTTTCAAATGAACTCATTCTATGTCCCGTAAAACAAGATTTAGTTGATTGATAATCCAAATTCGTTAATGATTTCAGCTAATTTAGTTTCTCGATCTCTTTTTTCCATGTTTGCTGAACAATGAAATGTAAATGTAAATAATGAAGTAAATAAGGACATGAATAAGTACACATCTAGAAAACATACAATGGTTGTACAGCAAATTTAGTTGCTCATCTTAGAAGCACAACAAAGATGTTATTCGAATGTTTTCCTTCCTACCAACGTGCTCTGTGTCATGTAATTACACTTTTAGTTACTGTTACTGTTACACTTTTAGTTACTGTTTTGCAGTAATGAGTTGTATCCTAGGATGAACCTTGACCTTGCTAGTAGCGCTGCGTGGTATAGCCATGCCTGGCCGCTCTTACACTGCTCAAGGAAATTGATACGAACTTCTCAGATATGCTTATGAGCTAATCATGGCATCTCCTTGTTAATGAGGCGTTTCCCCTCACACACTCGGGCAAGAAAGCAATATAGAGGCGTTTGTTTTTGAGTTCCACGAATGCCTCACAACTTGGCAAACAGTTGGTGGAGGTAAACCCACCCTCCCACATTACACATAAGACTGGGACCCACTACTCTAGACAATGTTTTAAAACGAAGGTTTGATAGTATGCTCCGATTCTGGTAGTAAACGTGGGATTACTGCTGGCGCGACGCTGAGCTTATGTGGCAAATCATATAAATACGATAATGTGCAATCAACTTAACTGTGTAACCTAATATACAGACACCACAAAACTAACCATAAAATATATACTACATATCTTTGTCTAACTGTTTAACAAACCTCCATAACTTTGAAATCACTGCACTTAAAAATGGAAGAAACAAAAACAAAACTTCAGAGCTCAAAGAATGAATACAAAGAAATGAATACCATGAAACCCACCTTATTAAAGTTTAGTTAAAACTGTGAGCAATTCTCTCCAGCACAGCGACAAAAGATAATCTATGTTACACTTGTTACTTTGGCGAGAAATCATTTTCAGTCTTATCACCTTATCAGCACAACGCTTGTCCCGTAATCAGCTGTTATCTGTTAACTGTACATCACAAGACAGCGTAATTCCTTTCACTTTTAGTTCATGCTCCATTTTAAACGACTTAGGAATTTCCTTAAAACTGGTATTCAGGTATGGCTTAGGTTAGAGCTACATTTTGTAGTTTCTGAAACTTTTTTTCCATTTTGTCTACAAATTCTCCAACATTTTTAGTTTTTATTTAAGAGTATATTAAAGTATCAAATTTGAGTTTAGAAATTTTAGAAGAGAGTAATGGAATAGGATGTAAGAAGGATTATAATTGCAAGGTTGACAGTTATTGCATGTTTGTGTGTGTGTGTGTGTGTGTGTGTGTGTGTGTGTGTGTGTGTGTGTGTGTGTGTGTATGAGAGAGAGCCATAGGAAACAGTACACCTCAGAACACAAACGTAAAATAAATACAAAATTGAATACTTAGTGAGATCGCCTTCCAAAATACAACACGAAGATTATCACGAACCCTACCTCCAATTAACTTTCACCTGAAACATGTTATTCCTGTTTCATAAAAATAACTACACTGATTCTAATTAGAGTAAAATATATCCATAATATTTTCTTAATAAAACACGCGCATCTATAATTTTCTTTGAATATATTTGAAATCCTCATATTGACTGAATTTTAGTAATTCAAGTTCTTCTCGGGAAGGAAGTTAGGTGAAAAGACCATTAGAAATCTACGTCTCCCATCATCAGAATATTTTAAGAAATGTTATAATGTTAACTCTTTTGTCTTTGTTTATATTTATGTTATACCCAGTGACTCATTTATAGTTATAATAGTTAATAAATATCCTGATGATGGGAGAGATATACGCTCCCTGGCTGGCTTCCTGAGAACAACTTGAACATATTTGTTGCCAGGAAAGCTTCAGGTCTTATTTTATGAATTTTAATAACTTTTTATAACTTAGAAATTTAAAGGATAGTATAAATTTACTGTGAGAGTAATGCACAAACCATTAAAACACTCATTTGTCATAATTAAATTGTTGCTAGCGTTAATTATTTCGGAATATTCCTGGTTTAATGTAATTTACAGGAATGCAAGTACCTATCTAACAAATATAATTGAAAGTTCGGAATTCTTCTGTTTTCTTTATACAGTGCGGTATCCTTCTTTTATCATGGATGCACTATTATGCAGTTTCAACACACACACACACACACACACACACACACACACACACACACACACACACACACACACACACACACACACACACACACACACACACACACACACACACACACACACACACACACACACACACACACACACACACACACACACACACACACACACACACACACACACACACACACACACACACACACACACACACACACACACACACACACACACACACACACACACACACACACACACACACACACACACACACACACACACACACACACACACACACACACACACACACACACACACACACACACACACACACACACACACACACACACACACACACACACACACACACACACACACACACACACACACACACACACACACACACACACACACACACACACACACACACACACACACACACACACACACACACACACACACACACACACACACACACACACACACACACACACACACACACACACACACACACACACACACACACACACACACACACACACACACACACACACACACACACACACACACACACACACACACACACACACACACACACACACACACACACACACACACACACACACACACACACACACACACACACACACACACACACACACACACACACACACACACACACACACACACACACACACACACACACACACACACACACACACACACACACACACACACACACACACACACACACACACACACACACACACACACACACACACACACACACACACACACACACACACACACACACACACACACACACACACACACACACACACACACACACACACACACACACACACACACACACACACACACACACACACACACACACACACACACACACACACACACACACACACACACACACACACACACACACACACACACACACACACACACACACACACACACACACACACACACACACACACACACACACACACACACACACACACACACACACACACACACACACACATATTAAGTAACTTAGCACCTACTGCGTGATTTTACAGCATGCCTAGCAAAAACTATAAAGTGAATAATGTAATTTGTAATACCATAATTTTAAAAAAATTATGCCAGTATTAAATTGAAAAAGTAGTTAAAAATAATGTTGTATAAACAATATTCATCCATCAAAGTTCTTGAAATACACAGCGAGGCTTTTCTGCATTATTTATATGTAAATTTAACATCTCAAAATGTATTTGGTAAACTGGGAAATAAAAATATACCTAAGCAGCTGATATTTCAGCAATTAATTTCACAGAACTTCGCTACATTAATTTTATATTTATTTTACTTTAGTACAGGTTTTTCTCTTACGATATTCAAGAAAAGGTGTAGCAAAAAGGTGTTTCTTAATCATTTATTATCATTTAAATAGTTATAGACAACTGAAACAGTTTACACAAATAAAAATTGAAGTTATTAGCGTGAATCTCTTAGCTTGGCTGGCACGTCTCTTCATGCAATTAGGTGTATTGAAAATCTAACCATCTGATGGCTACTAATACTCATAATATTAATAGACTGACGGTAGTAACCAATTCATCTTCATTCCTCATTCTCATCTTCCTCATCCTCCTCATACTCGTCTTCGTACTCGTCCTCGTCCTCGTCCTCGTCCTCGTCCTCGTCCTCGTCCTCGTCCTCGTCCTCGTCCTCGTCGTCATCATCATCATCATCATCATCATCATCATCATCATCATCATCATCATCATCATCATCATCATCATCATCATCATCATCATCATCATCATCATCATCATCATCATCATCATCATCATCATCATCATCATCATCATCATCATCATCATCATCATCATCATCATCATCATCATCATCATCATCATCATCATCATCATCATCATCATCATCATCATCATCATCATCATCATCATCATCATCATCATCATCATCATCATCATCATCATCATCATCATCATCATCATCATCATCATCATCATCATCATCATCATCATCATCATCATCATCATCATCATTGTCGTCGTCGTTGTTGGAACCTATACGCGTGTCAGTTGTTCATACTTACAAATATATCCCAATATCCTTATTTATTTATGCTTTCCTTTTATTAGTTTCAAACAGTGGATACAGTTCTTCCAGTTATATCATACAGTTCAGCATTACTTACCTCCCGGTATGCCAATTTAATAGTTCTATACAGCTCTATTAACATTATTTCAGAAGAAACATAACTCTATCTTAAGTGCATCTTTCCTTCCACAAGGCAGAGTAATATGCTGAGACTTATTTCCAGCAATCGTGGCAGAGTTCTTTAAAGTATGCTAGTTTTAAACAATTCTTAATTTTGCAGCAAGCATCATATCGTTTTATTTCTTAGAATTTGTTTCAAGTCTGTTTTTTCCTTATTTATTGATATCAACAGCATCTTCTATTTCTTACAATATTGCAATGCCACTCTTTGAATATTTATAATTTGCTTGCTATACATTTATATCATAGTTTATTTCAAGTCAGTTGTATAGAAAAACTTGGTAGAATCAGGTAGATGAAAATGAAAACTGTTGGGATATATAAAATTGGGGCACTTTAAGCTTTTTTTAGGAAGCATTCAAACTAATAAGGTTATAAATAATATGTTTCATAATGATTATACATAATCAATTACGCAAGAGTGATGTCACGACATTATTTCAAAATAATTAAATTAAATAATTAAAATAAATGCAGATAGTATTGATAAAATATAAGATATTTTGGAACATTTTGCAAGTGAGCGGTTAGATAATTGTTATCCAAATATGCAAGATTGGGTTTTAAGTTATAAAGCAAAGGAAATTTCAAAGTTCATGAAGATACTATTAAAAGTTGAGTTTACCAGCAATTAGCCCTGAATATTCGTGTGTTATTTAAGGAAGTACATTTTACTACAGAACAGTTTACAATACTTAGACATTATATCTTGCTTTATTTTAAATATATATTGTCTCCTATCTCTGGTGAAGTATGTACAAAGCTTCCCCCCCCCTCTCTCTCTCTCTCTCTCTCTCTCTCTCTCTCTCTCTCTCGCTCTCTCTCGTGATCCAGCTTTGGTCAAAGACGGACCTAGTCCGCTCCCGATAAGGTGTGTAGCTAATTGTATATTTCATATTATTGTAGTAAACCTTTCATGTCTAAATTGTAGTTTCAGTATTTTGTAATGTAATTGAACCTTTATACAGAAAATCTCAACCTCTCCTGAGTATGTCTACCTCTTATTTATTAGCCCCTGAGGTGCGACCTGGCCACGTGGCAACCTACCATCCTGGCCAGGTTGTCACAATATATGCATGTTCAAGATTAAATTATTTTATAATATTCAGCAAGACAAATAAAGCATGGGATTTAAGACTAATTTGTAATTTTGGAAATAAAACCTAAAGCATGTTCAGTTTTTCTCTAATTATGGTCACTAGTATTTTCAATCCAATTCCTTAAGGTTTTGTAGTCTCTTCTCTGATTTATTACACATATTTAAGCTGCCATGGTAAACAAAGGTTTTATTTAAAAATTAGTGTTAAAAATTAATATCCTAGAACTAACTACCACATACATGAAAAAAGAAGCACCAAGTGTACACGAGAAATATTAAGATTACAGCTTTAAAAGGGACAGAAAATTGAAATTAAGCCTTCAGAGTTTTAAGAAATATATACTGAAATATAGCACAGTAGCTTACAAATAAAATTTGTATTAAGTAATATTGCACAGATTTTCCAGTCTAAATATTTGAAACAAAGCACTTGAGCTCTGGTCGTCAAATCAAAATCTTATAAAACAAACGCTATTATAAACATTTACTTCAAAAGCTCCTTCTCGTAAATGTCTCAAAAGAAGAATCCCGCGAGAGAACACTAATACGGTTTCTGTATCCACTTGAACAAGACCCTTGAGGCGCTACCTAAAGCAAGCGCTATTTGCCACGACGGTCGTCAGCTTTGTGCTCGCTTTAAAGGGATCTTTAAGAAAGTTAAGCTGTAGTAGAAACCGAAGTATCGATAATGTCATCGGAAAACTCTCTCTAAAAACTTTATTTATTCCCGCCCACTTCCATTTCCATTTCATTCTCCTTTCTTGCTTCACATTTCTATCGAATACAAAGTTTGAAGGACCTTGCAAACCTTTCGTTGACGAAAACTGCTTGCAAACGGCTTTAAAAGAACATGCTACTGAAACTTAAGAAAATTAGAAATACTAAATCTATTTTAAAGCTTCTCATTTTTCAAACCACTTACTTATACACTGAACTTTCAATAAACATTGCGCAAAAACTGGAAGCAGAGGGCAATTTTACAGAAATCTAAATTAATAATGAAACATAATCAGAAAAAATTTCAGGAAATTCTCACTTCAGAAAGGTATTAGTGTATTTTCATGTAACAAAAAGAACAATTAATAATAATAGTAATAGTAATAGTAATAGTAATAGTAATAGTAATAGTAATAATAATAATAATAATAATAATAATAATAATAATAATAATAATAATAATAATAGTAATAGTAATAGTAATAGTAATAATAATAATAATAATAATAATAATAATAATAATAATAATAATAATAATAATAATAATAATAATAATAATAATAATAATAATAATAATAATAATAATAATAATAATAATAATAATAATAATAATAATAATAATAATAATAATAATAATAATAATAATAATAATAATAATAATAATAATAATAATAATAATAATAATAATAATAATAATAATAATAATAATAATAATAATAATAATAATAATAATAATAATAATAATAATAATAATAATAATAATAATAATAATAATAATAATAATAATAATAATAATAATAATAATAATAATAATAATAATAATAATAATAATAATAATAATAATAATAATAATAATAATAATAATAATAATAATAATAATAATAATAATAATAATAATAATAATAATAATAATAATAATAATAATAATAATAATAATAATAACAATAACAATAACAATAACAATAACAATAACAATAACAATAACAATAACAATAACAATAACAATAACAATAACAATAACAATAACAATAACAATAACAATAACAATAACAATAACAATAACAATAACAATAACAATAACAATAACAATAACAATAACAATAACAATAACAATAACAATAATAATAATAATAATAATAATAATAATAATAATAATAATAATAATAATAATAATAATAATAATAATAATAATAATAATAATAATAATAATAATAATAATAATAATAATAATAATAATAATAATAATAATAATAATAATAATAATAATAATAATAATAATAATAATAATAATAATAATAATAATAATAATAATAATAATAATAATAATAATAATAATAATAATAATAATAATAATAATAATAATAATAATAATAATAATAATAATAATAATAATAATAATAATAATAATAATAATAATAATAATAATAATAATAATAATAATAATAATAATAATAATAATAATAATAATAATAATAAAGTTTAACTACAATGGTTACAAATATCTTATTAGGTTACACAAACCAAGTTAGATTAGAACACGGGTCCTCTAGCTTCTGAGGTAGAGATACGGAGGTTGGACAAGTCTCTAGTATTCTGTATGTGGTCTGAAGGGCAAAGTCTGGCCAACAGAAGAATTCAAGCCAGAGGAATATGGTACATAAATATTTACTATCGTCCCCATTATGTTTTTGCACATTAGTATTATTACATAATACGTACCGTTGTCAAATAACTTACCCATGGTTAAAAGAGCAGCGGTCGTGCAAGGTTTTAATTTGAGAAGTCTTCATTGAAAATTAAACTGAGTTTTTTATTTATAAACGCCATTTAACAGCTGTGATTCCCAGAGTTCCATTTTCGCATTAGATGTGTCAGCATGGATGATTAACATACACACGTGTCGTAGTAAACAAGTAGAAACAGTTGAAGGCTCTCTCTTACACCTCAGACCCCTTTCGCCTACTTCTGGTAGCTAGACAGTAAGTACATGGCGCGAGATTGAACGTATTTTTCACTGAGTTTTGCAGGACTTTCTTCTGGAACTTTGTTATACAACCAAACATTCAAATATTAATTGAAATGTATTTTTTTTACAGAAATGTGATGAAATCAATTTCAGAGGCAATGTCCACACAAAAGAACAATGGCGGCGAGTTGCCTGCAGAGGATTCAATCAGTGATACAGGTAGGAGAGGAAACCACTTATGAAAAGAATTCTTATAAATATTACCTCCACTTTTAGCCTGATGTTTCACAATAGCTAGAGACAACGGGAACATTCGCAAATACAACTTCTCTTTTCCTCTTACAACTGATGAATAACAAGAAATACAGGATATCTACTAATTCGATAGAAATTATAAAACTGAAAAAACAGTGGAAAAATGTTAAAAGATTTCTTCTATGTGCAATAATCCTTATGTTAAAGGCCCATTGTTTAAATAATTGGAGCTTTAATTAGGTAGGCGTTAATGCAAAGGGTTAGCAAACGTATGTTGCTAGAGTTGATAAGGTTCTCCCATTTCAATTGGTTATCTGTTATATAAATTACTATAACATGGAGTACTGCAGCTGGGAGACAATGCTTTAGTTTACTTTATTTCCATAAAAAATAACTGAGAGAAATAGTTAATATCTGCGGAAAAAATTAGTACAGGTAGAAATGTGAAATTGATGCGCAATATTTATTAGTGCTTTAACATTTCCAATCCTAAAATGAGTTGTACAAAATAAGGAATATACAGCATAAAACTTAAAACAGATGTTACATGTTACACGTTTTCAGCGTACTCGATATAAGTAATAACCGTTTGTGGACCAAACGGGTAGACTAGTCTATAAATGTAGGATTGTAAGGGAGAAAGTTTGGAAGTTGACCTTTAGCCAAGTAGCAAGTTGTAGAGTAACCTTAGCTTGGCAAGTGTAGTGCTAGAGCATACAAAACACACTTAATTTCGGTAGCGTAGATGGTGGCGTGTCTGCCTCATGTTAAAGAGGTCCCGAGTTTGAATCTCGGTTAGGGTGAGTTACCTGGGTAAGGGTAGGTTTTCTTTCCGGGGTTTTACCTTATCCTGACAGACGAATGTCGGGTAGCTCTAAGCTCCATGGACCCCGGACTCATTTGAGCATCATTTCACCCATTTCATTTACCCGTAGGGGAGGGCATCCGTCCCCTACAGCTGCCATGGTGCGGGCGCTGCAGACCCCTAGCACTCGTGGTACCTCTGACGTTGCTAGAGGAACCTCGGGCCGAACATTCGAATTGTTCGAATTGGGTTGGACTCGAGGGGGCAGTAGTTCCCGATACCCGTGGGAGATCAGGTACGTTTCCGGACGGGGTTGAGGGAAGTCATTAATATTCCCGCGTACTAGCCAGCATAGCTAGTAGAAGGTGTGATAGTTCACCAGGCGGCCCCACCGAGGTCATATCGGTAGTCTTCCCATTTTGGAGTTGGCGCGCGTAAGTGGCGTATCCACTTCCATCCCGTCTTGAGTCCACAGGACCAGATGGAGGGGGGCTTGTTAGTCTCTAGGTCTTGCCCTATGGACAGCTCCACGGCTGCGCCGGGCGCCCTTTTGCTACAGCTCGGTAACTCCCTGGTCGAAGGACGTCCGGCTCCTTGGTCCTACGGATCCAGGACTAATGGGAGTAGAACCTCTGTCATTAACCCATTAACCGATATGACTTAACGTTGGAGGACGTTGGGGGACAGAAAAAAATTATCAAGTGTTGTTGGAGAAATACCACATGATTTTATAAACACGCTTTACTACAGTATTCCCTTAAAAGTTCTTTTGCAGCATTTTGCGGGAACAAAGTAGTTAAGTGTGCTACAGAGAAAAATTATGTAGTAGTGATGTTCCATTATAGAAACTGAGAGAAGAAGAGCATTGAAAAGTATGGACAAATTCAACTAAAGGGGTATTGGCAAGGCAATCTACGGTCTGTGGAAGGCAATCCGAATATACCATTTACGGTACGTTAACCTGACATGCTAAGGCGAAATCACATCTCTACAAATTCAGGACTTCTGAAAATGGGAGGTACTCACTAAACGGCGGGCAGGCAGGAAAGCCAGTTACGTTATCTAATCTACCCCTACTACATAAAAGGTGTAGCTCTCGTTAAAATACACCATTTATGTCAAACACACTTTTGTGTGTGGAGTATATAATTTTTTATGTATTTCTTGTGATTTGTTGGAATTTTAAAAAAACATTTTCCTCAAATGGAAAGATCATTCTTTATTTCCTTCTAGCCATGCAAGGGGAGCGAATTTTCAGTCTCCCATTCTCATTGTACCTACAAGGAAATGTGCAATTAAAACATTTCTAAAAGTTTGTTACCTTGATTGGCATGAAGTTGATGGAAGAATAGGCTTGTATACGCATAGCACTGATATGCATGACTCTGGGTTTCCACAAAAATATGTCTGCTTTACTATTTGTGATGTGCTGATTCCAAAACTGAAATCTGTTTTTTCTACTACGTAGCATATTTTTACATTTAGTAGTTGTACTTAAATTTTTTATGTAGTTCTGAGCATAAATATTTTATGTTCGAACTAATATGTTTTACAACAATGACACCAATGTAACAGACAGGAATACTAAAATTATTCTGAAATGTGTAATGTTGTATAAATATGCATCACTTCCAATAGCCCATTCAGTTCAAATCATGGAAACACATCATAACCTAAAATTACTTCTAGAGAAAGTCAAATATTGCGGTAAAGCTATACTCTCTTATCAGAACATCCTTGAAGCAACACCTATAATGCATCTCACACACACTTTGCATTCAAGGCTGCATCTCAGCACTTCCTCGAAGCAATATCTCCATTGCATCTCACACTGCAGATGTGATGAAGCTAAACTCTCTTGTTTCTTTTTTTTATCGCGATATGAGGACCATTTTGTAATTTGTACTGATGGCTCCAAGAACTCAAATGGTGTTGGTTGTGCTTACGTGTGTGGAACCGAACCGTATACATTCGAATTCCACACTAGCACTTCCATTTTTACTGCAGAGCTTTATGCAATATACCGGGCCACGTCGACGAAAGTTGGGGGACTGCTTAATCCTGAGTGATTCCCTCAGTGCACTTCAAAGTCTACGGCAGCTGTACAACTACCACCGTATTGTGCAACATATCCAGGATGCCCTATACATTTTACACGCTTCTGGCATTAGCGTGGTGTGTGCATGGATCCCTGGTCACGTAGGATTGCGGGGCAATGAAATGGCGGATTCGGCAGCCAAGATGGCTACCATGAAGCCCAGGGTTCGAGTACCATCTGTGACATCGGAAGATTTTATGGCCGTATTGCGGAGAGCTGTACAAACCTGCTGGCAGGAAGAGTGGTCCGCTCTCCGCAATAATAAACTTAGATCTGTGAAAGAACTTCCGATTCCCTGGGTTACCTCCTGTCGGTCATCTCGTCGTGAGGAGGTGAGTTTGGCTCGGTTGCGTATTGGGCACTGCTTTTTTACTCATTGTTTTCTTTTTAAAAAGGAGCCTGCTCCACTGTGTCCGTTTTGCAATGAAGCGTTATCTGTACGACACGTGCTGCTAGAGTGTTTTTACCTAGCAGACCTTAGGACGTCTCTGCAGCTGCCGGCCAACTTTGCAGATATGCTCGCGGATGATAATCAAGTAGCGGAGTAGGTTTTCAGATTCTTTTCTAAGTTAGACTTTAGGATTTAGTGAACGGTATTTTTGGTAGGTTGGATTAATATTTGATTTTATTTATTTTACTTTTTTTTTGTTAAGTACGTGTATTTTGATCAGTTCATTTACACTTGTATAGATTTTTAGAATGATTTATATCTGGCTTTTGCCATGACTAGTTTTTTAAAGGGCGCTGATAACCGATGTAGTTGAGCACCCTTATACACATCATCATCATCATATACTCTCTTGTATATTCTCTGTGGCATTATTTATATGTAGATGTTGGTATGGCTACCGGACCCGGAATGAGGATCAATTCGTGCTTTGTGCACGAGGCTAACATAGAATGTCACTTGTTTTTTCTTTCTTGGTGGACCTCGTTAGGGAATAGATGCATAGTAGGATATAGTGCAGCCACATCTCTTCCGAATCCAACTTAAAAGGTAAATGTGTTTTTGTTTATTGTAATTGTATCTAAAGTTTATTAAATGTGTTTAAATTAAAGTAATTTTCGTTTTTGTTTTAAAATTGTAGTTTAGATGTCACTTGATAAAACGATATTTTGGTGTACCGAAGCCTCTCATGCCATTCGAATTGATTGTTTAATACCACCTACTTACGTTACTCCCAGTTAGTAATTAACGTCAATTAAAATAGTTACGACAATATACAGAGCTTAAGTGGCAGGTATGTGGAGATTTAAAAATTATTGGCATGTAACTAGATCAGCAATAAGACTATACTATAATACCATGTTTTATTTGTGAGTGGGATAGGAGAGTCCGATCCAGCACTGGAGAAGAAAATATTGGAAGCAGAGACAGTCTCATGCCAGAAATGAAACATATTCAAATAATCATGAGTTTCTTGTGGATCCAAAGAGTTTTATCTTACGCTCTTTACACGTAAAATTAGGCTTAATGAGGCAATTTATTAAGGCTTTAAATAACAATGAGAACTGCTAAAACATATCTGCAAGAAGTTCCTGAAATACTGAATTATTCAAGGAGGGGTAGAGAAATTTACGTGCATGTAACACATCAGAACTTTATAATGTGTCATAGAGTACAACAGTTCATGTTATTTGCTTTCCAAATTTTACTTCAAGTTTCTGAAAATTATATATTAATAATTTATTCGCTTTATTCCAGAACAGTCATTTTGTATACTTTATGATTTTCGAAATTAACAAACTCATATTTAGTGCTCTAAAGAGACACTGAGTTATTTTGTGTACATTTCTGTCACAGTTTAATCAAAATGTGTTTATCGACATTCATTTTACTCTTTGTGTAATATTCCAATTCAGTTACAAACCAACTGAGTAATACACTTTGTGTCATGAAAGGAAAACAAAAGAATAATTCTGAAGACGTCTTCAGAGAACGGGTAAGAAAATATAGGGAAATAAATGGTGCAGGCGAAATATTGAAAGAATGAAAAACAAACAAAAACAAACATGACGGAATATAAAGGTTTTTAAAAGCACAATACCTTTAGGCACTTCCAAAACAGTTGACAGCCTATAACGCCTGTCATATTCTAAACAATACGCAAACAGCAGAATTGGATTATTCTGAGAGAAACGTTCTACAAAATGAAAGCTATATAAAGTAACTGTTTTGTAACATTCCTAATGGACACGACATATCCTATAAAGAAGTAATAAAAAGAATAAAGAATTAGAAAAACAAATTTAATAATTCAAATATTTCCGAAATTAAAGCTGAAAAGAACTTTTTAAAAGGCTTCACTACCTGTTGAATGATCAATGAAGTCCTGAAGATTTCAGTTTTTAACTATATATGGAAACACAGTAATAGCTTTAGCTATTGGAGTCCTCATATATACCTTCTACCCTAGGGTCTCACATTCACTTCCTACCTTTTACATGCAACATTTTGCAAACATCTTTAAAAGCGGCTCTATACATTTCTTTTTGTAGTGTACGTCTTCCAACGTTAAGTCTTATCGGACGATGAATGAAATGGGTGAAATGATGTTCAAATGAGCTCAGAGTTGCCTGACATTCGTCTATCAGGATAAGGGAAAACCTTGGAAATACCTTAACCAGGTAACTCACCCTAACCGAAATTCGAGCTCAGTACCCCTTGAACGTGATGCAGACACGCTGCTATCTACGCTACCGAGGCGGGTTCTAAACATATTGATTAAGATAAAATATTTTTATAACAAATAAAATATATGTATAGAATTTTCTAGAAAGAGATTCTTAAAGTTCTGTTCATTCTGAATGACTTTTGCATAAATGGTGAGAGATAAACAGAATTATACTACACAAAAATGTGCATTTCGTTAAAACTCATACTGTGTGTAAAGTAAAATCGAGTGGGATGGCTCAGTGGGTTTCATCTGTGGCTAGCATTCGGGACGTTCGGGTTCAATTCCCATTGCCGGCCTACCTGACCCATAGCTTTTTCCGGGGGTTTCCGGGTCGCCAGGAGAATGCTGCGTAGGTTAATTACACACCCCGATTTCCTGTCCCTCTATTTCCCCCGTAGGGGAGGGGATCCGTCCCGTTCAGCTGCTGTGGTGCGGGCGCTGGGACCCCTAGCACTCGTGAGGAACCTCGGGTCGAACATTCAAGCCCCTCCCTGATTGGGAGTTGTTCGGATTGGGTTTCACTCGAGGAGGTAGTGGTTCCCGATACCCATGGGAAATCGGGTACGTCTCCAGATGGGCTTGAGGGAAGCCATTAATATTCCCAGCATAGCTAGTAGAAGGTGTGCTAGATCACCAGGCGGCCCCACCGAGGTCATATCGGTAGCCTTCCCATTTTGGAGTTGGAGCGCGTAAGTGGCGTATCGACTTCCATCCCGTCTTGAGTCCACAGGACCAGATGGGGGGCTGGCTTGTTAGTGTCTAGGTCTTGCCCTATGGAAAGCCCCACGCCCTTTTGGGATAGTTCGGTAACTCCCTGGTCGAAGGAGGCCCGGGTGCTTGGTCCAACGGGTCCAGGACCAATAGGAGTAGAACCTCTGGCATTAACTAACGGCCCCTCCATTTCACCTTCATTGTCATTTGACGTCATCTTTTTTTTTGTGGTCTCTTTCAGTGTAGAAGTGTAGGTGGGTGTCTCGGCGTTTTTTGTTTTGTTTGTAATTTACGTCCTCCAACGTTAAGTCATATCATGAATTGAGTGAAGTGATGCTCAAATAAATCCAGGGTTCATGGAGCTTAGAGTTACCCGACATTCCTATTGAAGGATAAGGGAAAACCCCGAACAAACCCTTATCCAGGTAACTCACCCTGACCGAGATTCGAACTTGGGACCTCTTGAACGTAAGGCAGACACGCTACCATTTACACTACCGAAGCGGGCGTTTTCGGCGCTGCATGACAGGGTGATATGCTCCAGATAAACACTTCTTCCTCCGCTAGCATACACTCTGGTCTCTGGGCGGGTCAAGTGGGCCCTTTTAGGACCACAGTGTGTGGGATACTGGTTATATTGGCCTGCCGGGAAGTTTCCAACTGGTCAACAGTGCACCGGTCGTGACTCCTTGGGTCTTCTGCCCTCTGTCTCCTCTCACCTATCCTTCCTCCCGGGCCTGCCGCACTTGGGGTATAGCCACAATAGATAAAGTCTGGTGAACGTACCGTATCACCTCCGTGAGATTCTATCCTATCCTACGTAAAATCAACAAATTAGTCGAGCTGGCATTTCTGGAACATCTATTGTTATTGGCTAAATTTTCAAATACTTGTTCTCAAATGTGAAGTACTCATTTTTCTTTCTATATTTTTTTTTCTTTTAGCCATGATCAAATGATGACCAGGTCTTAAAAGTTTGACTATCATCTACAGTCTAATCTACTTCCTTAATGCGTTATGTTTAAGAGAATTCCTATAAATTAATTTCTGCGAATATTTGCATCGGTCAACAGGGAGTAGATGGTAGAATAAAATTTTGTAAGAATAGTTTCATTGTATAAGAATAAGTAGCAAAGAAAGTCATGTAAGCGCAACACATAAAATTTGTTTCTAAACAGTTCATCAGTCTGGGGACCAATCTTCCTGATGCTTTCTCCTAGACCGTGGTACTTGGGTTCTCTGTGAATGCTGTAAGGAAGTTCATTATTAATGTTTTGTTAGAAGCGTTGTGAACCGAACTTGACAGTGGAAGATGCTATACGAAAGCTACCCCTCAAAAGGGCTCCAGATGGCAGGGCTATCCCTGTTTTCATTCATCTGTGAATGTAAATATAGTTTTTGGATATAAACCTTTCCGACCTTCTCGACCATAACATCTAGCTATATTTAATAGAATCCTGATGAAGGTACTTTCAGTGTATCTTTCTCTCTCTTGTGTTAATTAACTCCTGCTCAAATTAACTGGCGTAGTGCACTGCACAATGATCCCTTTAATGAGCAAGAGCTTGAGACATATCTTCCTTGTAGTTCTCCGAGGGGTGAACGCACTTTCTGCAGTGCGGAACAAATTTCTGGCACTGTTGGAAGTAAACATTTTGGCTAGCTTTCAAATGAGCCAGTATCTTCAGCGAGCTGAAAATAATGATTCACAGCCACAATATTAACTGAATAAATAAACAGGGTGTACAAAACCGCCCTTTCTTAAAGATGCTCTTTGCTGTAGGTAAAAAGGTTCCACTGTAACGCCACAGGTTCGCATTTCTTCAGTTCTCTGTTTATTTGCAGGGAACATAGCAGCGTGTATGTCCAAACACTGCTACAGAGGATAAAGATGATGATGGTTTGTACATAAGGGCGCTCAACTGCTTGGTCATCCTTGCCCTAACAAAAACTAATTCATGGCAATAGTCATGACAATGGCAATAGTTTCAAAAAAGCAACATGAAAAAAATGACAATAAAATAAATAAGCCCAAATGGGTAAAAAAACAACAAAAAGCTATAATTAGCGATAAAATACCAAAAGGCCTAAAAATTACCACTTTCAATATCAACTTATCACGACAAAACAAACTACCTGCCCAGTGGTGGTCGAATAAATTTGTTCCTTTTCTTAGGGTATGAGCTAGCATTTTCAGCAGGTTTTTCCTGCCTTTTTCTCACTGTCGTTGTGGCAGTGAGGGCAGGATCCACCCGCTCATCTGCAATGGAGAAGGACCGCTTTCGTACTGGTAACTTCGAATCGAGTCTCACGAAACGATCGGAAACTGCGATCAGCGTCCTCTCCAGATGATTCCTCCGATAATGTTGGCGGAGGAGATGGGCGCGGAATTTATGCTTGCTAGCCTTCTTTTCACTGGTCTTACTATTTTCCTTAAGGAAGTCAGTTCTGTCATATGAGGTCTTAAATTTCCTTGGCAATACATTATATATTACTGGTTCACATGTTCTTGAAGTAGATGCTTTCTGCGGTGACATGACTGAATCCTTCTTCTTAGGACTGAACTTGGTCAGCGTGGTCACTGTTGTTCGTGCTGTGATCTTGGTGTATTTGTTTTTTCGGATATCACTGCCCCGTTTATGTCGTTAGCTTGTGTTGCGATTTCACGTCTAGATACCGGCTTAGCTGCAACTGCACTGTAAGTAACAGTCCTAGGGACAGAAGGCTGACGAATACACAAGAGTTCCCGGGCTTCTACGAAGGACACCCTCTCTCTTACCCGGATATCTTGGATCGCTTTTTCCTCCATAACACGTGGGTATTGTATGGAGTTAGATGAATGATTACTATTGCAGTTAACACATGTTGCAGGTGAAGTACATGCATTATCAGGCTTGACTTCCCCGCAGTCAACCCAAGTAGCAACTCCATTACAAGAATCACTAGTGTGGTCAAAGCGCTGGCATTTATAACACCTCAGTGGATTGGATATATACCTCCTCACTTCAATAGCTTCATACCCCGCCTTAATCCTTTGTTGAAGATCTACCGGATCAAATGTAAGAAACAGGGTATGAGTGGGCTCTAGTTCACCTCGTTCTTTGCGGTGTACTCGATATACATTAGTCACACCTAGTTCCGCCAAGTTTTCCTGAATCTCCTCGGACATACCGTCCAATGCGGTGGTGTTTACAACACCACGCGAGGAGTTCAGAGTTCTACGTAATTCAACGCGCACCGGATAGCTCGCAAGCACATTGGATTTCAAAATTTTTGCAGCCAGCGTCGGAGAAACTGCTTCGACCAGGAGCGTACCATTGCAATATTATCTAGACCCTTCTAAATGATAAACGGGTTCAGGTAGTAAATTTTCGAACTTCCTTAGTTCTAAAAATAACTAAATGGCGAGGACCACAAGAATCAGCTATTTCCTTCCCAATTTTTATTTTAGGGTTTGCCATAAGAAATGGAATGAGTATCATCCCCCAGTGCTCCCCACCCACCACGGAGACTAACAAGGAGTCATCCCACTGGGATGACAGGGCTACACAGGGGATATAGCGGGCTCACCGTCCCACTCACCCTGTATGACCTAGTCCAGGCCGATTGGCTAGGAGTGAGTTAGCCCCTAACCTCCCGTTTGGGTGAATTAGAAAGCAAAGTGGAGTATTGGGTATACACATCCTCCCCGAGTTCCGGAAGAAAATAAAACCAGTCTCAGATGTGCATCCCTCAACCTACCAGGATAAACCTATACACCGACACGGGTCTCCACGCACGGTCTACACGTGGGTGGGTGTTTTGTGATCCCTCACCACTAAGAGGAACACACATCGAGGGTATGAGGGTGGCTTCGGATCACGGGGTCGCCAATTCCCGTACCTACCGCAGTAGGCCCCTGGGTGGGGGGCAGAGGATAAACAGTAATAAAGGAAAGGCAGAATAATTGTATGTTGAGAAACCTAAATGAAATACAAATATTATTGCTTTAATAGAAATGACTGCTAGAGGGATGCTGGTCAACTTTCCTGCAAACTAAAACATAAAGGATGTTTCTAAAATGCATTTCAGGTTCCCAAGGAAACGTAGGATTTTTGAGATGATTAAGCATAACGAATCATTCTCTATGTTTGTAGTTTGCGGTGGGGTATGCTCTTGCAAATATTCGTAACATATCTATGAATGGTGCGGAATTTGAATATTAATTTGCCATCTATCTGATATTTCGTTGACCTATATAGTTCACTCTTCCCCCCTCCCTACATCCATACCCCCCATACACAATTTTACATACAGACGATCAAACAATGCATCGTCAGAGGTCCTTAAAACGAGTACTTCTCTGGAGATCTGAATAAATTTTTTGTGTGATATAAAATAGATTACTTCTCTATTTATTTTCTCTACTGAACCGAATAATTTGGACCATTAACAACCTTCTGTCATCTGAAAGAATGAGTTAATAAGGAAAGATGCTATAATGTATACAAATATAATAATTTGAAACATAAAAACTCCACTTATCAAATCAGAAATGATGAAAGTTTTCTTATAAATTGATTAGGATCGCGATTTCGTAAACATTTTATTCACATCCTCAGCAAGAGCCTTAAACAATCTCGTTATAAACCACCTCGGTAGCGTAGATGGTAGCATGTCTGCCTCACGTCCAAGAGGTCCTGAGTTCGAATCCCGGTCAGGGTGAGTTACCTGGATAAGGATTTTTCCGGGGTCTTTCCTTATCCTAAAAAGACGAATGTTGGGTAACACTAAGCTCAATGGACTCCGACCCATTTGAGCATCAGTTCGTCCATTCCATTCATCGTCCGATATGACTTAAAAAGTTAAAGGACGTAAATTACAAAACAAAACAAAACAAAGAAAAAAATCTCGTTGTCAACGTTACAGTCGCTAGATGTCACTACGTTTTGGTTAGTACTAACAAAATGTGAAAATGAAACAAATTTAAAAACTGCCGGTACTTCAAAATTCATTACGCGATGTTTATTTTTTAAAATAAATATCTTTCCCCAAACCATTAAATCTATGGGACCATTTAATTGTTTTAATAATATAACATGGATTTATTTCATGGTTAAATGACCAAAAATGATCTGCTACGGCCGATTTATCAGCCTGTTACAAAAATGTTCTTTCGTTCTGGTTTGCAAACTTCATTTTTGTCCTTCCAATATAAACTTTATCACAATCGAAACAGTTAAATTGACAAATACCAGATTTTTTATTATTAGTAATTTTATCCTTTTAAGAGAAATGTAGTTAAATTTTAATACTATATTTATGTTGAGGAACTAAAATTACACCATAATCTTTAAATTTTTTTTTTGAAAATGTTTATTAACCCAAGGATGGTAAGTAAATATTTTAAAAATATAATCGTATTTTATTTTTTAAGGGTAGAAATGTCAAAAAGTTTTTTGATATTTAAATTTCTCAGTTCTTTATGAATGAAGTCTTTATTAAAACCATTAATTAAAGCAGTATTAATGATTGTTTATATTCTTTATTAAATTCGTCATTATTCATTGGTATATTTATTAATCTATAAATAAAACTATTAAAACAGGGTTAAAACTTTATTTTTTTGTAATTATCGATATGAGTAGACCTCCTATAAATGCCAAAGATTAATTTATCATTATTTATTATTATCTTTACACCTAGAAAAGGAAGAAATCCATTAATTTCAGTCTATAATGTAAATTTTATAGCTTTAGCTTGCAAATTTAGTAATTTTAAAGCATCAGTTATGTATTTATCATTTTCAATAGCATAAATATCATCCACATATCTATACCAAAATTTAAAAATTAAAGGGAATGCTTTAATGCTATAAGTTTATCAAACTAAAAGTAGTCAGGCTTAAAGAACACTAGACGTTACTTATGAGAAGCGAAAGTAAGTAAAGGTAAATTCAACAAGCAATTAATCCTTGACACTAGATATACGCCGCACTGTGTGTGGGCTGCCACTAAAACAGGACTTTATAATATGATTGGATCTGCGTATGCAGCTCGTGCTAAAGGTGTTGTTTTGTTGCAACTAGTTTAATGATGATGGGCGGTGCTGCTGGGGCAATGAACACACTCCCGCCCGCCAATAACGATCAATTTCCGAGGGCAATCTCCTTTACGCTCCACAGATTGCAATCGGAACTGTAGGAGAAGGATGTGCAAACTTCTTGCAAACATAACCTATATGTTCAATCAGCGTTACTAGACTTGAAATTCACATTAGGAATGTTTTTATTCAACTCTACTAACCTATATGAAATGTCGAGTACTTCTAAGCACTATGGATCCTCAGATCATTTGAGCATCATTTCATTCATCTTTCGATATGAGTTACATTGGAGGATGTTAATGAAAACAGAATAGTTTATGTGGAACATGCATGGTGTATTTTTATAGTTTATTTTCCTTTCTGCATATTATCAAATTGGAAAGTCTTTTGTAGCTTCTCCAATCACGTTAAATTTCTTCTTCTTCACTTCACGGCATGGGCAGAGTGCCCGTTCCGTCTCACAATAATTGCTCCTTCCATCTCTTTTTAGGTCTACCAACATCTCTCTTTCCTTGTGGCTGATATTGGAATGCAATCTTAGGCAGTCTTGTTTCGGACATTCTTTGTATATGCTGCATCCATTCCTTTTGATATTTTTCAATTTTGTTACTTATCGAGTCTACGTTGAGTTCCTTTCTTATGTCTTCATTCCTTATTCTATCCAACCTTGTGCATCCCTTTGTTTTCCTTAAAAAGTTCATCTCTGCACTCTGAGTTTGGTTTTCATTTTCTTCCCATGCCTCACTTCCACAAAGTAGTGCAGGGACTGCCATTGTTTTGTACAACTTTAATCTTGTATCTCTTCTTGTTTTATTTCTCAACGTTCTATGCACTGTTCCACAAATCATTTGGAATGTTGCAAGCTTTTTGCTCACATCTCTGTCTGTTTTCATCATATAATTAAGATTACATCCTAAATAGCTGAATTCTTTTAGTTGTTCTACTGGTTTGTTGTCTAAAATTATTTTTGATCCTATATATTGTTTTTCCCAAAAGGCCATTATCTTAGATTTTTCCGTCGATATTTTAAGATCATACTGTTGGCATACTTGGCTCAAGCGGTGTAGTGCATACTGTAATTTATCCTCCGATTCTTGTATTAAAACCACGTCATCTGCATATAGTAAAATAGTTAAAACTTTGTTCTTATTTATTTTTAATCCTGATTTAATAATACTTTTCCAATTTTAGATGATGTCATTTACATATATATTAAAAATAGTAGGTGATACACTGCATCCTTGTCTTACGCCTCAATTAATTAAAATTGGTTCCGTTTTATGAACTCCTGTGTTTATTATTATTTTGGAGTTGCCATACATCTTTTTGACTGCTTTAATTAATTTTTGTAGATATCCACTATTTTCCATAATTTTCCATAGCTTTTCCCTATGAACAGTGTCAAATGCCTTCTTGAAGTCCAGGAATGCCAGATGTGTTGGTAAATTATACTCCTGTCTTTTCTCAATTAGTTGCTGCAAAACAAATATATTGTCTGTTGTCGATCGTCCTGTTCTAAAGCCGCTTTGTTCTTCCTCTATTAAATTTAAAGGAACGTTAAATTTAAAGGAAGAAAATCAAAGGATTTTTCTCTAAGTACGAATTAAAAGAGGTGTTCAGTTCATATGACTCTCTTCAGCAAACTGTTCTTATGAAGTCAAATCTTATAACTATTTAGTATTAATCGAGATAAACATTTATGGAAATGATTTTAGTATACAACGGTGTAGGTAGAGATTTTCTTTAGGGGACTGCGATGGTCAGTGATCTTTCAGCCATCAGAATTTCACGTTTCTAGTAAATTCACACATAAACACATTCAACCTCTCACTCATACTTCAACATTTAAAGCAGAATGGGAATAATCCTAAGTAAAGAAAATTGCCATTCTTGTGCCAGGAACCTAATCCGGGATCTCTGAATTTGTAAGCTAGCACATGTTGATCATGAGAGCATAGAGGCACTATAAATTAATGGTTTTTAAATTCCATTCTTTTTGCATGATCGGGAAAGTGGGGGTTCCCATTTGAGCAAAAATTCAAAACAAAAACAAGGAATATCGAAATACCGGGCTTAATCTAGGTCAGTTAATTTATATACAGATAAGTTGTATTCAAACAAGGTGAAAGAAATTATTGGATTAGGATGTCTTCAAAACTGTTTCCCGACTATAGAAATATCAATTCTTAGTAACTCACTATTGGCGTTCTCAAGATTTAATGCCTCAAAGATCTCCCTAATCTCGAAATAATCACTTGCCAGTGCGACAATGAACAGCGATTAACTGTCTTCTTGTATTATGTAGACTGATATAATGGTATTTCTGTAACTGTACTGGTGGCCCAATCCGTAACCCCTAAAACTATTGTTCCATAGGTCATTGGTTAGGTTCATATCATGCAGAATATTTCTTTCTTACTCTTTTTAATCCTTAAATTCTAATAGGAAGAAATGACGTGATTCCTAACTGAGAATGCGAATCTGATTTCAATTTTGTTTTCCTTTACTGAGACCACCT
The DNA here is from genome assembly GCA_030765055.1 of Mantis religiosa. Lineage (NCBI taxonomy): Eukaryota > Metazoa > Arthropoda > Insecta > Mantodea > Mantidae > Mantis > Mantis religiosa. The sequence continues at coordinate 53,277,027 of CM060958.1, read as the reverse complement.
CAAACCTTAGATGCATGAAACACCTTTTAGCTCAAGAGGACCTAACTGCCCAAATAATAGCAGTATGTTAACTTAATCGACATACACAGGGAATTTTGGACAGGGTACGACAGTCGTTCCTTCGTCCCTGTCAACTTTGCTTTGAAAACGCAGGTCGCCGTTTCGAGCAGTTCCTATAAACCTGACGTAAAATGTTGCATTTACTTTTTATTTTATGTAAGTTAGTTCAACCTTTAAACCACCTCCCATTAAGACGTACAACATGTGCAGGATTCAACCTTTTTTATAACAAATTGTAATTAATCGCACTGAAAAAGTAAAATCATAAATTTATACCAGAATTAAAAGCTTAGACAAAACATTAAAAAACAACCACACAAAGAAGACAAACATAAAAAACAAACAAAAAGTGAAGGAGACTCGAACTTGGTTATCTTTCACAAATGTGCTTATGTCATAACGCCTCCTACACCTCTCTTCAATTTCTGTGTTGTGCACTCAAGTGGGGTCATCATTAGCAGTGGCGTACTGGCACTTTAGAAATTTATAGCAATAGCTTCCACATTTGAACCAACCACTTCCACATTTGATAATTCTTCTGTCTCAAATTACTTGTTTAAGATAAGTTTACTTACTCTGAAAATATTTCGGTTTAATTCTTTAATACCTGTGTATTATCATTTCTATATATTAAAAGTCAGAACTTTATGATGAGTAATTTCATTTCTAGAATTTTTAAAGGGGAGATACTACTTTTTGAAGATATGATATGTAAATAAAAAAGATAAAAGAGATTTTTCTCTGCAAATGCGGCAATTACACCACAAGCGCCATTTATTAAAATGAACGTGCTGTAAGTAATACTATGACAGTTTTTAGGAGTTTTGTTATAAGCGAATCCATGAACATTCAGCTACAAAAAGAAAACTGATCTATCTTAAGACGTATACCGTAGTTAAACAAACCAGCACATATTGCACGTACAGTGAATAAATAATGTTCAGAAAAAAAAAGAACTGCACACTTCGAAATCCCATAAATCATTTGTGTGGCAGCAGACTTATATGAGACCAGAAATTTACTTGCGTGATAAATTGTCGTAAATAAAAGCCGAACACTATCATTTTCTTGGGGAGAACTCCGCCCAGTTCTTGTGGAATAGTCTTTAGAGACGCCTTCAGTGAGTCATAAAAGATCAACAAGTTGTAAAGATGGGCGCCTATAAACGAACCGAACGCCCTAGGTGTATGCCGTTGTCGCAGATCAAAGAAGGAGCATATCCTCAACTATCGATGTGTTTCCTTCAAAGCTGCTAGAGTGGAAATTTTCTTTGAATAATTATCATTGAGGGCCCTCAGAGGTGCCGCCTTCACGCTTTTGGAACTAATCCAAGAGAAGAAGTAAATGAGTGTGAAACATTATACAGACGTGTGATCCCAAAAGACAAAATTGTTGGCTTGCCAACCTGACTCTACAAACTTTTATAATGTTGGCACTTTTAAAACAAACATTTTCGTGAAAAGCACCCTTTGACATTAAGATGAACTGACCGCGAGAAGAGAGTTAAATAAATCGGAAGTTTGGACGCATTCCTTTCTCTTCTCATTCGTTTCAAATGACTTCTTTTCTTCATACTTACTTCTTATATAAAGAGATGCTTTAATTAAACATTTAATTTTGTTGCAGGATTAATAGCAACACAATGGATTAAAGCAACATCCAATTTATTGAACAATTCAGATTGCATTTGTTATGAAAAACAATGCTCACAATGTTCACAACAAATAAAAGGAATGTAAATTTATCACTGGAAAAAGTACAAGTATGACCAAGACTAAAAATATCTCGGAAACAATTAGCGCCAAATATGTTTTTAGTTTAGATAAACTGTGTAATAGGGATCATTGTGACAAAACTGGAAGAGAAGGTATAGCATGGATGAGAGTAAGAATAATATATCTAAAAGGGTTGAGAAATAATGGGATAGAGATATGTGAATTTTGTGGAGATGAAGAAAGCACTATTCATTACCTGGTAGAATGTAAGGAATTGACAAATTGCAGGAGAAAAATATTGAATAAGAAATGGGACAGTGTGAGCAAAGAGGTAGTGGCGTTACGAATGTTAACTGAGATAGGCGAAAAGAAAAATAGATGTATAGGAGAATTCCTATATAGGTTAAGAGTAAAGTTGATTAGGGCAAAAGAAGCGAAGCTAAAGAAGAAATGACACCAAGCTTCTCAGGAAAGCCAAAGGCTTATGGTGAGGGGACCTGAGTCAGCGAATAAATTTTGTATTTGTGCAGGATGTATAATAGTGCTTGTTCGATGTTAAAGTTATTGTAATTAAATTGTAATAGAAACTGTACAAATAAATATCAAATATCAAATAAACCGTGTGCTTAAACGAGCTCTACCTTTATGTACTTAGATTTTTGTCTATCCCTTACGGTTCACTGATTCTTCAGAGTGAAGAAAAGTTTATAAGTTAACGTCAGAAAATCCATGATATACATTTCATCATGCAAATAAGTTAAATATTTTGTATTTTAATCTAAACAGACTGTAATTTCTGCAAAAATAATAAATAGAAAGGTTTTATTTAAAATTTTAAAGGATTCTTTTGATCCTTATCTTTGAAAGAACATTAAACTTACAAACCAAGTTCTTATTTAAACATATATTTATTTTTAGTAATACTGTTCAAAGACACTTTTGAGTACTTTCAAAACCTGTATTTGCAGCAGTCTCGAATTTTTGGGTGGAAGGTATTTCCTCCACATACTATAATCATTATAAGTAGTGCAGAAAATAAAATTGAATATATATATATATATATATATATATATATATATATATATATATATTCTTTGAAATACGTACGTATTCAGTGATATTCGTTGTTCAGGCAGATGTAAACAACAACTACAGATAATTTATACAACAGCAAGGAAGGTAAACAAAGTAAAATTTTATTGTTACAGCAATTTTGTGAGAAAACACAAAAGATTTGTTGGGATCAGCCTAATAAAATTGAAAATATATGCATTTTGCTTATTTTAATTAATGTTCTTTCAAACCTCTTTAACACTTATCTATAGTATTATATTTCATTTAAAAAGTCTATATTACATATTTTAAGATATTTGCTTGATTTATAATACGTATATCTTGAAATTTCTGGTAATAGCCTTCGGAGTTTTCTTCTTTCGGAAGTCTCAGTCGAAAACTGCAGATCGATCATCTTAATATTGAGGCTAAAGCAAACTTCCACCTCTTTAAGAGTTGGGAATCTACAAATGATTCTTTTGCTCCTGTCAGTAACAGGCACAGTTTGTTTACTTGAATGACATTCTTTGAAGGAATGGAGCTTGATCGATAAGAGACAATGTGCGGTTACCAGCAAACATTTCCTATTCTGCCTGCTCCAAATGCGATTCTACGTGCAAACCGCCTGCTTTCTATCTTCGAGGCTAATGAGAAACTGATGGGAAACGTGTATGTGTTATCAGAATTCTGCTCCGGAGGCTGTAGGCACATTTGCCTAGTTTTAATCGAACTAGACAACACAGAGCTTTGTATTATGAGACTCTCACTGAACGCAAATTCTGTAATCAGTTCTTGTATCTTCAAATATTTACAATCATATGCTTCCTCGTACAAGGGAGCTATCACTATGCTCATACCTGTGTTCGCTTGAGTGTTTGATGTCATCATCTCTGCACTACGAGGGACATGAGTGCCGAGTATGTGTCCCGAATATGTGGGGACTTTAGGTATAATTACACAGCATTGTATGGGAGGGACTGTTTACCCCTGACGGACATACACGTCCTCCACAACGGGCACAGAGCTGACGAGGAATGTCCAAGGCTACTTGCAAGTGGTCGCATGTGATACTTTTCAGGCTTCAGTTCTGGTAGTTGCGGTTCTACTCCGCAGCAGATTTATGGTGCATATGGTTTATATACAGCAGACATTACTTAACCAAATTTTCAGGTGCATAGCGGTGTGAGTACATGATAGTTCCCTTGTTAGGAATTCTTATGAAGTTCAGATTAGCTACATCCAAACCACTGTCAGTGCAAAGAATACAAACAGCATCGGCCATGAGTAACTGGTAAGCAAGAAACAATAGACTGTGCGACGGAATGGTATGGTTTGTAACCTGCGACATCATTTCTTTCGCCTTGGCTTCGATTTTTAGAAATTCTATCTCTCATGAGCGTAATGAGAAAACGTATGATGTGCGTTAAGCCCGGCCCTGGTAGCGCAGGAGGTAGCGTGTCTGCCTCACCTTCAAGAGGTCCCGAGTTTAAATCTCAGTCAATGTGAGTTACCTGCTAATAAGGTTTACTCCGTGATCTTCCCTTATCCTGAAGGATGAATGTCGGGTAGATATAAGCTCAGAGGACATTGGGCTCATTTGAGCATCATTTCACTCATCGCCTAATATGACCTAACCGGTTAAAGAACCTTACTTAAAAAGCCACAGATAATCTCACGCAATTGTATTAAATGCGGAGATTGATATGAAAGTTGCTATATTATATAAATTACGTCTCATTAAGCGATTTGTGAACATGTATTTGAATTATGTAGGTAATTCTATTTGTCTAAATACTTGAAATAAATGAAAAATAAAGTTATTAAACGCTCGCTCTACTCGTGACAGCATTGAAGATATTTGGGACATTTATTATGCAAACTAAGTCTGTCGCCACAAAAGGAATTAATAGTATGTATGGAGCTGAGAGAATAGAACTTCTGATTTTGCTCCTCAGAAAATACTTGAAGATATGGAGAGCAATTTCAGTATTTTGTCAGCTCCCAGAAAGCTGTAAAGTTCTGCAGATAAATCTTTCGCAGTTGCACGAATAAAGATAACAATGCACTGAGATCTGGGATGAGCATGGACTTGTTTTTACTCCCACAGTAGTAAAGTATACCATCGTAATGTTAGGAATACCTCCTTCGTCACCAGAATTTGCCCAATCGTGGTGTAATGAATAGCGTGTTTACTCCCTTATCCCAAGGGCCCGAGTTTGACCCAAATCTATCGTTTTATTACCTTCAATATGCGGTTATAGTAACTGGGTGAAGTATCGTATCCCAGCTAAAAATTCGACACGAAGATTTCATCAGAAATAGCTACGTTTTTGAGAATTTCTGAATAAAACACAAATCTGTAAGTGAGTGAGTGTGTGTTTGTGTGTGTGTGTGTGTGTGTGTGTGTGTGTGTGTGTGTGTGTGTGTGTGTGTGTGTGTGTATGTGTGTGAATAGCATTACTAAAACCAAAATTCGGTTGAATAAAATACTTGGTATTTAAGGATCGATAAAAAAAAGTCTCCCACCACAAACTATCATTTATGCAGAACATTTTTAAATATTTTGATTTTCTCAAAAAATGACCATATGGCAAATACAGTCACCTTCCCGGCATGTTACCTATGGTTTCCGAAGCTTGGTTCAAACCCGGCTGAAGGCAATGCACCTTTTCCGGCATAAAATTCTTAAGCATGACCTTCTTCACAAGAGAAGCAAGCGTAACCTGATAAAGAGTTCTCTGAGTAAACTTAAGGGTTTTCTAAATAATGGGCCGCTGAGAACCACATGAGTTAAAGCGAGTCCACAGTAAAATACCTAATTTGAAGGCGGAACAGGCAAGTTTTTACCTATATCTTAAATGGAGAAGAAGAAGAAAATGTTCAATGTATTTCATAGCTATTTTCATGCAACATGCAATGTATATCCTTAAGTTTTAGAAAGCCATCATTATTTCTTTTATTTCAACGTCCTCCAAAATAAGTTCACTTCGGAGTGAAATGAGTGAAATGAAATGAGCTCAGAGTAATAGAGCTTAGAATTACCCGGAACTCCTCTTTCAGGATAAGGAAACATCCCGGAGAAACCTTATCCAGATAACTCCATCAGATTCAGGACCTCCTGGATGTGAAGCAGTCACTCTACGCCTATGCCACAGAGACAGATGGAAATAATCCTTTTTTATTCTGAATGACCTCTGCATTATCTTTGAATAATTTATAAAGTTGGTAAACCGTAAGATAAATAAAAATAACTACATGGAAGAGTAGCTTACATTAAAGTACCACTTATGCCAAATGGAAAGGAGTTACTGCATTTCTCATTCCCACTACATTTGCAAAGAAACACGCAATAAAAGCACATCTAGAAAATGTCATTTCTACTAAACTTTATTCTTGATATAGGAATAGATTTTTAAGGAATGGAGTATTAAATGGTAGAGAAAAATCATATGATTTAACACATTGGAACCTTTTTTGTTTGTTATAGCGTTTCATGTGCGCATACGTCACAAGCTGTTATTTTCTTTATTTCATTTTGAACTTGAACGTAAATCAAACGTAAACAAGACACGCTGTTCACAGGATATTCTTTTCTGAAAGGTCAAGCTATAAAACATCGGAGATGAATCTCAACTTGTCAGCACAAACTAAACGTGACAGTAATGTTGCAAGGTGTATGTACTTCCTCGTTAAATCTTTCATCATTCCTTCCCTTTATTTTCGAACTATAAAACACACACATTCAGAGCATTTTAAGCAATTTTTCAGTGACATTAATAATGGATTTACTAAAATTTCATAAATCAGTGAAGCTCTGTTTGTAATAACTCTATAAGAGGGAATAGTTTTCTTAGAAAGTAAACGATTCTATTTTTAGAAGTGATATAACTGAGCTCCTCTATGTACTAGTATGTCGAAATATAAAACGGATTTCAATAGTTTAGTTTAATAGTGTTATTTGATATTAAAACGTTAGTGATAGTGGTAGATTACATAACGGAGAGGACACCTAGACCTCGAGCTGAAATTGGATCCCTTGTACCTACACTCTCGAGAGGAACGGATGAAGTGAAGTAACCGCAGAAAATGTCAACTGTGCAGAAAGGGACTACGTAAGTTGCAGAGATGTGCAGAGTTCCTAAACAGTTATTGGCTTGATCACCCGGCTGGGAGGCGTAGCCGACTTGGTGTCGAGCTGCCCAAAAACGGTGGTCCCCTCCAGTGAGAATCAAGAAAACCTCAACGCAGCAGTGGAGACTCGAACGGCGCCCCTCTGTCAGAGCCGAGAAGTTCCACATCGCAAGTTTAACGCCATCTGCCGCCGTCGACGACATAAAGCCCCGGAGTTGTCCTGTAACTTGAAAAAGAAATACGAAATGGAAGAGAGGACACCCATGGTAGAAAACACACCACTCAGCATTTACCTTACCGACCAGGGAAAACCACTCTAAGAGTTATAGTTAGTGTGGGATAAAACCGGGGATCTTCCAAATGCAGAGCCTCCTGCGTTACGGTGAAGCCATATTGCATGTTTGCTATAATGTTATATCAGAATATGTCGCAACAACTTTAAGAAGTGCATTAATAACCATTGTCACAAAAGGCACAGAGGTGTAAAATCTATCACTGCCTAACAGGCAATGAACTCAGGTTCATACAACCCTTTAGATGCAAATAGAAAAATTGATAACATTCCTTTTTACCACAAATTGCTTTCCACCCTTATTTTACATTTAAAGATGTTCTTGACGTTTTATTTTATTTAGAGTATTAGCTATCTAATCTCATCTTCTTTTAAAGTGACACTAAATGGTGAAAACTACAGAAAAAATTATTTGTTTTGAGATTAATGCTTTGCAAATTGGTACTAGCTTTAAATAAGCGAATTCTGTAGGTTCAAGACTATGGGATGTTCCTTTTCAAATACATATATGCGAGACTGTTTCCTCCAGATTTACTTTCAACGTGTTTTTCTTTGAATAACATTGTCTGATATAAATGACCCACTTTCTCAGAAACTATTTCAGACCAAATTAAATTTTAGGATACTAAAGCAACCGCAATATGATACTGTGTAATTAATTTTACTTTAGTTGATTGACAAAAATAGATCTTGATAAATTTTAATAAGAAAGGTAAAATTCAGAAAATAATGCTATCTTTTCCTTAATGAAAGTAGGTAGATAAGTAACATGGAAGAAATTCAAGTACATGTTTTGAAAATTCAGTGTGATATCTTAAATAGTTTTTAAGATAATAAGGATGAATTTAGCAGATTTAACATCTGCGGGCCTTTAAACTCCTCTTAAATAAATGCTTAGGCATAATACGTCCTACAATTTCTGCAAGATAAACTGCATCAACCTTTGTCAGCTCTTATATTGGCGGCTTCTTATAGCTGGGCTTATTCAAATCTTGTTTGAAATATTGGTTCCTTAATCACAACTTCTCTCTGGAATATTGATATAAAAATGTTCTCAAAACTCATCAGCTCATATTTGTTGTACAACGAAGCCTTGCACACAAAACGAGGTTTTATATAGCTAACATTATTTAGCTTTCACTTTCCATTCTAGAGAACAGCGTAGGGACTTGAGAAGGATGACGTAAGTAGCTTTGGAACATGTCAAAGTCCCATGTTCAAGTAGAACTGATAAGGACGATACAACCGGCTCTTGATGCTAGAGAAGTCGCTTAAATTTTGAACTGTGCTATACAGGATGTTTCGAAATGACACCGAACGAATATATAGAAGTAGTCGCTCAAATTCTATGTGACATATATAGATAGGTTTTAACACCAATAGAGCCACATAGAAAATCGCTCTAGAATGAGTGTGGAATAGGCAGTTACAGGAACGTCCGCCTCGGTAGCGTAGATGGTAGCGTGTCTGCCTCACGTTCAGGAGGTCCCGAGTTCGAATTTCGGTCAGGGTGAGTTACCTGGATAAGTTTTTTCTGGTGGTTTCCCTTATCCTGATAGATGAATATCAGGTAACTCCGGACTAATTTGAGCATCATTTCAGCCATTTCATCCATCGTCCGATATGACTTAACGTCGGAGGACGTAAATTGCAAAAAAAAAAAAAAAAAAAAAAAAAAAAAAAAAAAAAAAAAAAAAAAAAAAGTTACAGGAACAACGTTGCGTGCCTCACGCTATCGAAGTTCGCAGGTAGGTGACACAGCGTGCCTCCTGTTGTGGCTGTTTCTAAACATACCGACATACTCCACGATAGTGTTTAACGTGTTCCAACATTCAATTACAACAGTCGATAATGGCAAATAAGCTGGTGGACATATGCAACTTATACATTTTAGAGGGAAGATAATGTAAGTGAGTTTGAGGATGGAAGCATTAATTGATAAAAAGAACAGAGAACAATATCAAAGAATTGTGGATAAAGTTAAACAAAATTAAATGCCTTTTGCAGTGAGACAAGCATTTTATTTCACTGTGTATAATAATATTAAATAAAGCATTTGTAATTGAAAAAGAAGCTGTTGATTTTACAGTAACCTCTTTTTTGTTAAGTCATATCGGAATTTTAATGAAATGGGTGAAATACTGCTCAAATGATTTCTGGGTCCAAGGAGCTTAGAGCTAACCGACACTCATCTTACAGGATAAGGGAAAACCCCGGAAAAACCATATCCAGATAACTCATCCTTACCGAGATTTGAACTCGGGACCTCTTGAACGCGAGGCAGACGCACGCTACCATCTACGCTACCGAGGCGGTATACAATTAAGATCACAGCAAAATGAGCAACCTTGGTACTGTCCAATCATTATCAACTTTTTCAAAAGTAGCTGTCTTTTGCCCCATTACCTGAAGGCGACGCTAGGATCACTAATAAAGAGCAAGGAGCAATGCTTTTGTTTTCGTGGCAGGTGCTTCCCAATAGCAACTTATGAGGTTCGCACATCAGTGCTTCCTGCACTGCCTAATCACAAAATAATGTAATATTTAATGCTGCATAAAAATATACCAAAGAGAATTTCGAAGCTGGGACACCAAAGTTTGGACTAGTTAAGTTATAAACTACGAAACGGCTACACTTGTTCGGTGTCGTTTTGAAACAACCTTGGGCTAAAATGCTCCTTGCGATCAATATAGTTGTGTTCCTATTAATGGTTAAAAGTAGTATCCAATTCAAAAGATTTTTAAACTAAATAGCTTGAATCCCGAATAACGAGGTTAAAGTGTCGGTCATTATAATGCTATTTTTTAAAAATCCAATGTAACTTTTCTATTTAAGTAGTTTACGTACACAAGTGTAGCTTAAAGTTAGAAATAAATATAAATTATCTGATATAAATTAATATGAAGAATCGTTGAGGACACTCGTTCGTTTTAGCTAAAATTTACGGCTAATGTTAACTACCATCCACCATATTTAGCAGTTTCCACAAGGGCTCATTATACAGCAGCACATACAGACTCCGGTGATAATCCAATTAATATCTATAGCTTTTTAATGCTCGCTTGAAAATTAAATACTGCAGCTTATTTCATTTGTAAAATTAATTTCCCTATATAATTACACTCATGATTTTGATATCGATGTATGTTGGTAACATGACACTATTTCGTAAATCCAGGCATTCCTAACGCCTTTTAAATTAAATTAAAGCTTAACATAATTGTTTATTTTAAATAATTAATTTGTTATTGGTAGCTAAACTGAATTTTGCGCTGAATAAAGCACTAGTTTTCGAAAGTACGCCATCGAAAATTTTGTTCCAGGAAGCAGCATTCTGTGAATGTTTACATCGCATACTAGGAGGATCGATAAAGTAATTTCCTGGCTCTGGTAGGTACGTTCAAGGAAGATCTAGCAAGGAATTTGTGATATGTTGACATTCATCAGACTTAAAAACAAGATCTAGAGCAGTTAAGTCCAGCAACGAACAGAAGAGGGGCGGGGATTTATCCCTTCTATTAATCTGTGGAGCTAAGGCAAATTATATCTTCCCCATCAAGAGAGAAACAAGAGCTCCTGAAGTCTGTAGAACATTGCTGGTCTAGAGCAAGGATGCTATGTAAACATTTTGAGTATCGACTCTCGACAAGTTTTCATAACTTGTTTAGAAATGTATGTTGGAAGCTATGAACACTTATTCCTTACGGACTTATCTGATGCTGATGCATAATATGTGAAATATAGTATCTTTAAAACATATAGTGGGCTCTCTGCACTGCACGAGAGAAGTGAAAATCGCCCGGAAAACTGCTGTCAGAGGCGCATCATAGTAGATACTGCAAATACTAATCTGTCCCCAAACATGTTTGGTCTAAACTCAGTATTATGAGATCCTTGTAATTTCTTGCATACAATTTCTAAGTTTCTGTAGTGTACGAAGTTAGAATGGTGTCTATATTTGTGGGATCTTGAAGGCTGGATTTGGTAATCATTAATAAAAATTTAAGATATCTTGATGGCTGGAGAATCATTTTTACAGAAGGAGGTTGATAAAATGTACAAAATTAATGAAAGAATCTTACTGTTATACTATAAAATATTTATTGTATTACTGCAGTGTCCATAACTGTTTTGGAAGGAGTTTTTCTTAAGCTGGCGGCACGGTGAAAATGTATAGTGATGCTTCAAAAACTCCAGGGTTTAGCGAATATCTTAAGAGCCTGATGCAGTTATAGAAACTAAATGTATGGCTAGGTAGAGATAGATTGAAAAATTCAATGCCATAACCGGGAGTTGAACCATGGATCTCCTGGTCTCCGTCCAGTCGCTCTAACCTTTGAGCTGCCTTGTAACATGCCAGAATGACACTAAATTCTCCAACTGACTCGTATTTTTCCAGGTGAACCACTAGGAGATTTCATATACAATTAGATACATACTTTTTTTTTGGTGTCTTACTATGCTGTCCCAGGCTTCATTTTTAACCACTATTCGTGGCTCAAATCCCGGTTATGGTGTTGATTTTTTCAGTCTAATTCCACCTACCCAAACCTAGTGTGGAAGAATAATTTATTTAAATAAATATATGAGTTTTGACTTACAGTCTTGTAAACTACGTTTAGGACATCAATTTAAGTAAAAGGACATTTTATGTTCTCACTGAGCTGGCCGTTGATCAGAAATACCATAACTAATCTCTCCTGGTCCATGCAGTGTTGCGACGGGCGTGGCCGGCATGCACAAAGAGACAGTGCAGCACGGAGATAAAAGCTTGCCGGAACAGATAAAGAGACAGATAACTGACTGGAAGGTTCGCTTTCTTGTTTGTTACAGAACATTCGATTAATTTCTAGAACAATGAGTAGAGATATATAAAAGAAGCTGTGACTAGTTTATGGGACAGTCATAATTGGAACTGATAATTGTGCACGTGCAGCTGTGATTTGAAAGTGAACTCTTTTGTTTATTTACGTGTGCACGAGTGACGAGAGATTGTGTTGATTTATGTTACGTCAGCTTGCTGCAAAGGGGTGTACAAACAGTGTCTTTTTACGGAAATAAGGAGCATTTTGAGTGTTTAGTGTTTAACGCCCGCTTTTACTATATACGGCACCGCAGGCGGTAACACTGATGATCCGTGAAATGAAGATGGAGCACTGGTGGAATGAGATGGCGGGAGAAATCGGAGGTCCCGGAGAAAACCCGCCCCAGCGCCGTGTTGTCCACGACAAATCTCATTTTGCGGTCGCCTGGGCTCGAACCTGGGCCGCCTTGGTGAGACTCAAGCGTCTAACTACTGAGCCATGGCGCGGCCTGAGCATTTTGAATTTCTCCAAACTTGATTTTTAAATCCACAAAGTCACAATACTGTACACCAACTTCCAGCAACTGCGGAGGATACGTTAATGGAACAAAATGAAATTAATTCGAGACTACTGATTCTGTGTATTGAGACACTCAACTATTTCTGACTAATCTGTTTTAATTTCTTTTTCGCCATTTCAGACTAGTTAGAAGAACTCATTATAATGTGACTTTGTGGGTTCGTGAAATGAAAAGTCCAATTACACAAACTCAACAATGTTCTTTATTTCCACCGAATTACAGTTTAACACTTGCCAATTACACAGAATTACGTACTGCACACAATTACAATTCACCAGTTCGTCCGTTAAAGTTAGACTTGCACTCGCGATTACGTAAACTCCGATGCACATACACAGTCTTCTCGTCCTTACACTAGTACTGCACTCTTACGCTGATTGCCAAGAACTCAGACTCACTCCTCTTGCACGACGTGTTGCTTATATAGGGTCCGCTTGCCGATCTGGAAGGTTCTCCATTAGATGAAATATCCCGTAATTTCGAGAACAAAGGTGGAACAGAAAGAGACGCCCAGTGATGTTTTTTGTCCCAGCCATCCCTTCTTAACGCTATAAGACAAACGAGGGGGCGGGGCGAACGTCGACCCTTCTCCTGCTTGCCAACTCTATAGGGTGTTCCGACGCTCGGGTGACAATAATTTTTTAACGTCTTCCATAGCCCGCCTCGGTAGCGTGGTGGTAGCATGTCTGCCTCACGTTCAAGAGGTCCCGAGTTCGAATCTCGGTCAGGGTGAGTTACCTGGATAAGGTTTTTCCGGGGTTTTCGCTTATCCTGATAGACGAATGTCAGGTAACTCTAAGTTCCATGAACCCCGGACTCATTTGAGCATCATTTCACCCATGCCATTCATCGTCCGATATGACTTAAGGTTGGAGAATGCAAATTACAAAAACGTCCTCCAACAAAAATCATATCAGACGATGAATGAAATCGGTGAAATAATGCTCAAATGAGCTACATCCATCTTTCAGGATTAGCGAAACCCTGGGGAAAAAACCTTATTCAGAAACGTCATCCTGACCGAGATTCGATCTCGGAACTTCTTGAACGTGTGGGAGGCACATTACTCCAGACCACAGAGATGAGCACTAATTAATTATTCATTGATTCACTATGAATTCCGCGGCTTAAAGGATTTACGAGATGGTAACTACGTGCATGTTATATCAAAATGAATTTGAGTACACTTTATAGTTTACGGAAGAAAATCACCGTGTGCATTCTTATTAATGCTTATTCTTCTATTTACTTTGAATTAATCGAGATTATTTGTAGCAATGATTTTATTACACACTTCATTTTAAATACAATAGGCATAGATTAACACAACTTAAGTGATAAGAGCTAATCCGAGTGTGATGACTTCGAAATTCTATGCCCCTTGAAGGCCGGAAATTAAAAATAACGATTTCCTATTTAGAAAAATATAATTATTTGAAAATTCAAACCAATAACGGAAAATTTATTTAAAATAGTCATTTAACAAAGAAATTATTTGATGTAACTTTTAAGGAGATCTATAGGTTTTGTGTAGTTAAGATTTGTATAGCCCTTACGCTTTACCAGCTACGCACAAATCATCCAGAATGAAATTCAAGCCATGCATTTTAATTATCATTAAATTGTATGGAACAGATGATGTTCAATAAAAGTTATAAAGAGTAATTTTTTTAGAAAATCTCGTGCAATTTTCAAAACTTAAAGAGTAGTTTCAAATGGTGGTATTAAAATCTATAAGTCGAAAGATTTTGAGCTTAAATAGCAGGCTATTTAAAGACACAGGTCACACATTTAAAAAGGTATTTTACATTCAGGAGACCTCGAAACGTGTATTTCCAGTAAATTTTTGCTACCAAATTTTCGGGTGGAATACAATACTTTCTTTGCCTTCTATGTAAGTGATGATACAATAATGTTTATGGGTGCACACAATTTCACGTTGGGACGCCAATTTGATGCAAATAATTTAATGGCGAGCAAATAAGTTGGCGAGCAATGAGGTTTCTCTCAGGGTATGCGTGGATGTGTGTGAGAAGGAGACTTAATGACACTGTAATGCCCGTTTCCAGCTTATTTATTCACTGCTTCTTTTTTTAGAACATCGAAAGTGAAGTTGCCGACCAAGGGTTACCAATATCCCTGTTTAGAGTTACTGACGGCAGAATGTTTATTACTCGATAAACTTTATTCGTTCCTCACGTGTATATGAACCGACAAATATCCAAGACAGAACAAGAGGACTGCCCTAACCGCCCTCACGCCTCAGACTGCTCTCATCGGCCTGACGCCGAAGACTGTCCTGAATGACCACAGATGCGCGTGGGTGTATCGCTTTCACTCTGAAAACTCCTTTTCAACCAAAGATCCCTTTGTGGCTGTTTTGTCGCCATTATGAATGATCCAAGGAATACCCTATTCAGCAAGTCAAGTGAGCCCCTTTAGAAATCTGCTAAGGACACTGTTTCTTACATTGCTTTTGTTATAACAACTTTCCCCCCAACTCAACTGGCCTTGCACTTGTCGTAACAAAGAACCAACATTCCTTTGACATCCATCATGATTCTTTAGTTATGGCAAACCTTAATTTCGGTATCAGTGATAAACATGCAAGTCAACTTGAGAATTTAATGTCGTTGCAGCATGTTGCATGCGAGCTTAATTGTTTGGAAATTGTATGCATGGAAAAGCGGAAATCTGTGATTGAAACTTCAGCTTTGTATTCTTTGAACTCTTCAGTGTAATTCTACTTTTCCTCATCTGTTTTATTATTGTCTATATACTTCGTATCCTCTCTGCAGATGATATGGGATACTACTCACAATTATTGCACATTACAATGTATACTAAACATTTTAGTAGCCAACAATATGTTTACAATATAATAACCAAAGTTCAATTTACATGCTCCAGGTTCATCGGATGATTTATGTTTCACAGATGGGTCAGCTTTGAGCAAGGAAGGTCACCTAAAGCCACACCACGGTAGCAAAGCCCTTCTCCAGAACGTGTTCTCCATTCTATTGTGCCCTCTATGTCGAGAGTACATGCTGCCACCTATCACTGTGTGCCAGGAAGGCCACAACATATGTTCACGATGTCGTCCCAAATTGCTCTCCCAGGTAAGTATTACTGACAAACCCTAAGTAAAGCCTAGTTCTAATATTACAAACCTATTGCATAAATGCCCTTTTTATCTATTTCCCTTTCATTTACTTCTGGATTTTTCTGCAAATTTTTAAATGAAATACTCAAATGGTGCAAGTTATATATTCAATACACAAAATGGGTTGACTTAGGTGATAGCGTCTGAAGTCGGTCAAACTAAATACAGGAAATTTTTGTAACTTTCGCAGTAGATAGGTGAATGTAGGAGTGAATTCTTGTATACCACCAGGGACTTTTATATCCTTCAGTTTCTTTTAATTTCCTATTATCTTTGAAGGATGAAGGGCCTGGGCCGAAGGTTGGTCATATTATTCGCGCATGATGGGTGTTCTGCAGAAATACCCAATTGTGAAATTAAAAAATCACAGTTTTAAATTGATTAATTTCAAATGTTAATAAAAAAATCTGCATTTAATATATAATAATTTGCAGATCTTAAAATTAGTTAAAAAATATTGGTTTTTCGTTAGGTTTGTACTATTTTAAAACATTACTGTGCACAATGTAATAATTAATGCTTTATGAAGTTTATTAATAATTAAATTTCATAGAATTGTAGTTCGGGAAGGAATTAATAATTAAGATATAGGAATTAATAAAAGTTCAATAAAAGTTCTTAATCAATTTATTGAGAGGTTTATAATATTTGAAGAGGGATCAAAAACTGAAAATAAATTTACCATTTTCAAGTTAATGTTTTCCATCTATTAACTAAAACTATTCGAAAAATTTAATTTTCTTCTTTCTCTAGTTATCCTCTAACTATCCTCAGAAAAGTTGGCTGATAAATTTAATGGAGGCTAAGTAAAAATTTAAAGGGGCTATTTCAATTATACTATATGTTTGACTTGCGAAATATTGGTAACTTATCGGTTTAAAATGACTGTTTCAGTAATAACAATGACAGGCTAAATTGCCGTGGGTTTTTGAAAACTTAACCGGAAAATTGCTTTTCTGTAAAGACCCTATGTGGTCTTTAGGCGCTATGAACTGCCGATAATAGATCACACTAAAAAGTTCTGTAAAGACGTTAAGACTAGAGAAAAAGGATACAATTTAGAAGTGTACGCCCTTTAATCGCCCTAACTACCGTTTACTTCGTTATTACCCCAACAATGTTCTTACACCGTACATTGCAAATTCTTAATTTCTTATTCTGCCCTTCAAATAGATACAGTGTTTTATTCTATGACTTGCTAATTTCTAAGAAATCTTTTATCTTTCTAAGGGCCAAACTTCTATATGTGTATGTTTGCAGACAATTTTAATTTCTTAACGTACTAAGTTATAATTGGCGAAACATTGAGTCAATGAACTTCTCGTTGGCTGAGTGCCCTTGGATACCTAATTGCCTTAGCGTATCCGATGCATAGGTATTTGCTTTTCCTCAATACATGACGTTCTTTCTAAGAGTTTTTTTATTCCCTGGAGGAATTGCAGTTCGCGTTTTCTATATTATTCAATAATTATAACACTGAAGTTATTTATCTCTCTATCATTTGTTTATAATATCATCAATCTTATCAATCGATAATTTATGTATCAATTTGTGTATTACCATAAGTAAAATATTTTAAAACTGGATTCGACTTTACATAAACTATTACGAATTATTATTGTTATTGTTGTTAAACATATAACGTAGCTTAAGTACTTATGTGGCACATCATTTTCTCTAAAGTACAAATTTGGCACACCTTAACAAATCAAATCAACTTTTTATGCTGCATAAAGGAAGTTTATCAACATGATGTTTCAGATAACCCCTGATTATTTAGATAGACATTTTAATTAACATTACTTCATAATGTAAACCATTGACTATGAGAAATACAGTTTCGTTTACATTGCAAGCATATAGAAGAGGCAAAGGTTTGTGTGCTGTTAATTCAAACCTCACATTTTATTTTGTATTTGATGAAATCCCATAAGCAGCAGTTTTACTGTCGGTTTTCAAAACATTACATTGCATCTGAGTTGTACAAAGAGGAGAGAGCCAATGAAGGTGAAGGAACGGGAGAGATTAGCAGAGGTGTGTGTATGTGTGTGTGTGTGTGTGTGTGTGTGTGTGTGTGTGTGTGTGTGTGTGTGTGTGTGTGTGTGTAGTGTTTAACGCCAGCTTTTACTACATACGGCACCGCAGGCGGTGACACTGATGATACATGAGATGAAGATGGAGCACCGGTGAAATGAGATGGCGGGGAAAACCGGAGATCCCGGAGAAAACCCGCTGAGCCACGGCGCGGCCAGTGAGAGAGAGAGAGAGAGAGAGAGAGAGAGAGAGAGAGAGAGAGAGAGAGAGAGAGAGAGAGAGAGAGAGAGAGAGAGAGAGAGAGAGAGAGAGAGAGAGAGAGAGAGAGAGAGAGAGAGAGAGAGAGAGAGAGAGAGAGAGAGAGAGAGAGAGAGAGAGAGAGAGAGAGAGAGAGAGAGAGAGAGAGAGAGAGAGAGAGAGAGAGAGAGATGGAACAAAGTGCTAAACATGAAAGGACAGAGAGGAGAAAGAAAATTGAAAAAATAGACGGAGAATAAGAAATAACGAGGTAGGGAGATTCAAAAAAATTTCGGCAGTAACGGGTAAAAAAATATTAGTTCTACTAGGTAGAATTAAAATGAGACAGAAACTACAAACGTTTTACGGTTTTACCAGAAATGTCTTCAGTTATTATTGTAAATAAAATAATTCTTTCCTTCTTCACCTTTTTTCATTTTTGACTTCATAGTTTTTACACAATTGAATAGTCTCAGTATGATATTTTCACGTTTAAATGATGCTAGATCTTTTACTTGAGTAAAAAATGTAAATATAGCGCATAGTTGTATTCATTTATCAAATTCAATAAATCTTTATTAATTAATAGTATCCGTCTTCCTGAACATTCATAAATGGTATTAGCTCATAAATATATTAAATTTTTGTTACAGTTCAATATTTTATTTTAAATGTTTGTTAGTTTAAATACTTGTATCTGTATTACAATTACTTTCTTTTCTAAAAGGAAATTACGTCCTCCAAAGTTAAGTCATATCGCACGAGGAATGATTTGGCTAGTGAAATGATGCTCAACTGAGCCCAGGGTTCAGAGCTTAGAGTTACTAGGCATTCGTCTTTCAGGATAAGGGAAAACCTCGAAATAAACCTTATCTAGGTAAGTCACCCTGACCGAGATTCGAACTCGGGCCTCTTGAACGTAAGGCAGACACGCTACGTTACATATTACAATTACTGTGCTCCATTTAAAACCAACAGCATTTGAAATACATACGTCGTATCGTTTTTGTTTTTGTTTACGCAAGCGCGTAGATCTCCTATAAATTCATTTTCATATAAAATAATACTTGGAAATTCTACGGTGGTCACTGATAACCTTAGTTATAAAGCGACCTTAAATAAACGAAATAAAAAAACTTGGAAAAGTACAAGATGAAGGAAGACAGCTAACAATTGTATATTTATGAAATAAATGTGGATGTTACGTGAAGCAGAAACACTTGTATTGAAGTCAGAAGTGATGCAACAATGATAACATTACTTTTAGTTCTAAGTGTTGTTTTAACAACTATAAAGTCAAAGGCTTGTTTTAGGAGATAAAGATGGTAAGAGACCTTTACAGAATAATTTAAAGGAGAGCTGTCTAGAATAATGCAACATGTGCTGAAAACCAACATAAATTATCTCTGAACTGGTTTATGCCTCTGAAAGGCTGATACGCTTCTGAAGCCAGACTTTCCTAACAGTGACGGTGAAAATGAAATATCACAGTACGAAATCACTTCTAACCCAACAAGTGACTGACTTACAATACAAAAATGGCGAATGCCTTCTGTAAATATTTAACAGTTTCTATATTTATGGGACTATACATCTTACCGGGGGTTTGTACTTGTTCCTTGGGTCTCGGTAGAGTCGTTATTCATTTCAGCAGAGATACTGGATGCCCGCCAACTACAGTGTGGTAGTGAATACAATATTGTATACTAGTAAGAGGCCAGTAGATTTTATCAGTTTGTCATCATGAAGAAGCCTTATTTTATGTGCTTCTAGTAGATACACCAAATCTTACATGACGTTTTCTTTTCGTGGAAAGTTTAATACATTCTCTTAAGTTATCGACAAACTTAATATGTTACATTATCAGTAACTCCTATTGTTAAACAAAGTTCTCATAAAGACAGCGTTTTTCTATCTTCTACTTCTTAATCTAGATAAATATTTGACCTTTTTCCATTTTCATATACGTTTTTATTACACAGTAGCTGACATGGAGCAATTTATATCGCCAATAAAAGTTGTCTGAACGTATCTATATAAATAAAACAAATTCGGATTAGTTAATTATTTATTCTGCAATTGGGGGTGAAGTTTAAATAAACCACAGTTACAATTAGGTCAATCAATTTAAAGCTTTCTGATAAACAATATTTTTTGTCTTGTTTTGTGGTGAATAAATATATAAATATGAAGGTTTTCCGACGCGCGAACACGCCACGTATAAAATGCCCATGAGAGAAAAAGGGAAACTCCAAGTTTTCCGCAAACTTCCAACGAGTGCCCTTGCGATTTATTTATGGTCATTGCAAAGGCCAAACGCACGGGAAATTGTAGACGCTTAAAATCAAAAACGTAAATCAATTGGAATCATCAGAATACGTGGGATCAAGATATTCTCTACTTTGTACATTTTCCTGATGATTGTTGCCTCGATGACGTTATTCATTAGCTTTTTCACAGTTAGTCTTGTCCCACTGTACAGTCGTGGTTTGTTAACATTACGCAGCATGACCACAACTGATCCTACTTTTAATTTTAAACCTTGAGGTGCGAGTCCAGGCAGTTCTAATGAATTTAAAAGCGCTGGGATAGTTGAATACGTTATCCTGGTTTATAACTGTGTCAACTGATTTATATGAAAACAACTCTCCCGGAAGAAACAGACGCTCTAGAGCGCAATTCTGACATACCAACACCGACTATTAGCATTAACTACGTCTCGCTGCTCATCAGTGCGGTCAACACGTGACGTAGCTTGTCACACATTTGACTGACTTCTACTACCTAAGTCAGGTCATCTTCTCCTTGGCACCGTAAAAAAGTTTCCGTGAACTTCACAAAGTCATAAAGGAATTCATTTGATATTGTATCAATTAAATTTACATTTACGAATCCACAAATTATAAAAAAGTATCCAGGGATTCATCAATATTTGAACAGCAATTGTCTGTGGTCAAATATTTATAGTGTTATAGTGCGTTCAGAAATTAATTTTGTGTCCAATCTTCGAAAGCTTTATCATCATGCCAGATAAAAAAATTCAGTCTTAATAGCAAATGATAAACGTTATTTAAAAAGTGAAATAGCTTTAAAACTTTGGAAAGAAGAGGAATATTGTTTATTTTGTAATGCTTTTGTTTGCCGAAAATAAAAGAAGGTGTATGTGTTCCGTAAAATTTGCGTGTGTACTTTTATATTTCGTTAATAACCCGCTCTATTATTAATTCAGGTTTTCCCCTCACATTTTAAGCTTCCTTGGACTTCTACTAATATTTAAAAACCAAAATCAGGCAAACCGGTTCAGCCGTTCTCGAGTTTTTTGAGGTTAACAAACGTCAATTCATATATATTTCCTTGTAGGTATAATGGGAATAAGCTGTAGACAAATAGTTTTTAAAACTGCTAGTCACGAAATTACAATCGCATTACACGTCCAGGACATTAAAATACGATGATTTTACAACTGAGATACTTTCCCATATTTATTATGGGTATTTTCTCCTCTCCTCCAGCATTGCCCCATCACATTCACTTCCAGGATGAAAGCATAAGTATTTGAAAATACAAAATAATAACAACGAATGACTAAGAAATCTTTATCTCCACAAAAAGCATTTATTTACATAAATGATGTGCTTCAGTAATACCTACAGTACGGTATAGTAGGAACTGCTCATTTCTTACGAGTTATTCAAAAGTCATTCACAATGAAAAATAATTTACAGGCTATTCCCTGAAAATTCAAGATACAGTGAGTCATTAACATTTATTTAACATATGATGCTTAAAAAGAAATTATTAGAACCTCTTTGAGAAAATTAAACATATTGAAAACATTTTCCTGTAAAAGTATTTTTGGGGTGATGGATTTATTATTATTTGCTTTTTTGGAAAATATTTGTGCCGTATTCTTGGAAAATACTGAACATAAATACCAAGTCTGATATTTGCCATCACTCACTCATAGATGAGTATTTTTCTAAATGTATTTTTGGATTCAGAAAACCTTGAAGCGTATATTTATGATGGAATCTCGGCTTCAAAATTTTTGGGTAAATGCCATTTCATACTATAGTATGAAAGTGATAGAGAAATAAAGAAAGAAGGGAAATGTGCTTAATCTCACATATGGGTACATTGAAAATTTTGGAAGCAGTAAAGCAATATTTTATTTCTAGACAAACGAATGTATCAAAAGCAGACCTCGGAATTTTAGAATTGAAAATAAGTCATTATTAAATTACATGCTGGATTAAGCATTGGGTTTAATTTGTCTATCACTTTGTCTATGATAAAGTAACGTATTCTACCCAAAATTTCAATATGAATATTTCACCTGAAATACACATTCTGAGCATGTCAACCACATAAAAAAGAAAATTGAGATAAATTCGAAACTGGATGTTCATGTTAAAATATTTCAAGTCGACTGGATTATCTATGAAGATGCCAACGTTCGATAAAAGTCGGTCTTTGACAATCTAAACCAGTTATTAGAAACAAAACATTGCACCCTGGAGGAAGGTATACTCATAGCTCTAAAAACAGCAAAATAATTTTCAGATGACCATGTATGGTGTTTATTGCTGCAAACCCTTTTTGCTATCCGTTGTGTGGGTAAAGATTCATGACTTATACTTTTTACTCATCAGGAAAGGTAATGCATTGCTCGAGAACTTTGGTACGGTGACCATAACGTCTGTGTTTCCTGAAAGGAGCGCCTTGGGAGGAAGTGGTGAGGCTGAAGAACACAAAGGGCGACCGATCCAAGAGGCTCGATATAGCCGAGGGAAGGATTTCTAACATATACAGATTGAATCTCCCTTGTACGCACATCCTCTGCGAGGCTTGAACTTGCATCCTCATCCCCAGGGAGCAATGGTTCACAGGGTACTCAAGATACCTGTCGACACGGGTCAACCCTTGAAGTCCCAAAGGGATGAGGAGGGATGCGAAATGAGAATGAGGTGAAATGGAAGGAGAGGAATTTCGGGGATGTAATGAACTTTCAAGAATTCACCTAGTGATAGAGGAAAACTCCCAAAAAAACATGTTTCAGGGAGGTCAGCCATGGAATTCGAACCAACAGCCTACAGACGTAAGCGCTGAGCCATTCCGCTGGTTAAGTATGCATAAAAATTTAAGTGCTTGATATTCTATGATAACCTTTTCCATAAATATACCTGTGCATATTCAATACATATCGTATAATTTTTAGTTTGGTGTACTCACTGCCCCTTCAGCACACAGGAATATTTTCAGCGTATCAACGCAAATTAGGAAAATTTAATTGTCATTTTAATCACACTCTGCCATTATTAAGCCCCATTATTCTTCTAAGTTTTTCGGAGTGTTAAGATTTTGAGTGTTACAATTTGTTATTTTGTTTGGGTACTTGTTAATATTCTCCTCTACTACAACTTCAGGAAGATTTATTTTAGGGAGGTGCAAGATGTCCTCGCTGTAATCGGAAAGTGCTGGAGACTCGCAATGTTGCGCTTGAAGCCATCGCCCGCAATCTACAGTATCCTTGCCTATACGCGCCCGATGGCTGTCGTTCCAGATACCCCATGACTGAAATTATACAGCATCACTCTCAGTGTGCCTTCAGGAGCTACTACTGTCCTCTACGGCGCCTGGAGGGCTGCACATGGAAAGGAAGGTAAGTAGGCGGTGACCGTCGATTTGCTTCCGTTAGCTTTTCACATTATAACTGAACAGGCAATGGTGACGATAGAAGCGGCTTTAAGCAACTGTTTCTTGAGAGAATAGGAAAGCATTTAGCAAAATATATACCACCTGTCATGGGAATGCCCAGAACTTTCTGAGGAGCCTGTAGATAAACGTGGATACAACAGGGAAGACGTAAGTTTATGTATAAAACCAAGAACAGTTCGTCGCAAATTTTTCTTTATGAAAGTTACAAAACTCGAAGCTGTCAGACTTAAGTTTCATAAAGTTGTTGATAATTACTATGACGATTTCTTTCTTTAGTCTCTTAAATTTACTTCTCGATGTCCTGAAAGAAAATCTAATATAACAGTTTAGTCAAAGCCGGCTCTATTGACAAAAATGGTTCCGACCTGAAAGGTAATAGGGCGAATTGATTCTTATGATCACATTTTAAACTGTATCTTCTTAAGTTTCAATCAGTAACTCAACGGAAAGCTGAATACTGGATTTATAGCTAATAAGTAGTTACATTTTTTACCTGAAAACTTTGTCCATATCTCTGACCAAAGCCTTTAACGTGCCACGGAGTAGTAAATGTTAGCAAAAACAAACACTAACGCAATAAAATGTGCAACTGTTTTCTG
Organism: Mantis religiosa; assembly: GCA_030765055.1. Classification (NCBI taxonomy): domain Eukaryota; kingdom Metazoa; phylum Arthropoda; class Insecta; order Mantodea; family Mantidae; genus Mantis; species Mantis religiosa. Next base: position 53,252,639 of record CM060958.1, on the reverse strand, counting down.
TATTTCCTTTAGTTGCATCAGCAGTTAGCCTTAGTTTCGTATTTGAAGACGTAAGTTTGCAATGCAGCAAGTTAATGCAGAGCATGTCGCTCCTTTTCAGACATTGGATGTCCACTGAGTCAACTGATCATCCTATCAACCTATTACTTCTTCATCAATAATTCCGGTGAAGGATTAAAATAGATTCCTCACTGGAAGAAAAAAAACAGTGCCTATAGTGAAAAATAAGGTCCTTCTTGCAGTGATGATAACCTTAATTATCAACCATTAATTGCAATTAATTAAATATGTAGTCATTTATTAATAAAATAATGGTGTATTTTTTATTTCCTTCATTCAGTCTTTCTTGTGACCTAACTGTCCAATTAACTTGAGCTGGCAGCTGAGTAAAGATGTACACTAAATAAATTAGTAATTTACCAATCCTGATTAATATAAAAGGATTTACTTATAAGACAATTAAAAAAAAATGACCCAATTGACCTCATACTTTACAAGCCTGGGGCCAGACGTGCAGCTAAGCCTAAGGCTGGCTTACAAAGGAGACATGAGCAACCGTCACACACTCTCACAATGGCCAAACGGTGACGTCACAAGTAAACCTGAGTCAAAAGCGCGACAATATTTACTTAAAATTTAATTCATGCTGCAGCTAAGTTATAAATGTTTAAGGGCATGGATAATAAATGCCAATAATCCTTTATTTAGCTGTGGAGAAATGCCAAGGGACGGAGGGATATAGAGTCGAATTTCGTTGGAGAACGAAACTGGGGCTCTATTGTCACCATAAAAATAAGTTTAATCATAAGTAAACATATATTTTTATGTGTACTACCCGAGAATCGTGCCCCACAGTTTTAGAAACAATAAAGAACTGGCAACAGCAAATCGTTTAAGAGCAACCCTAATAGCAGGGGTTATTTCAACATAATACAGAGAACCTATACATCGCTGGTTTGTAAGCTCACCTATTTTCCAGATATTTTCATAAAAAGTTTCCAACTTTTAGAAATATGTGTACTGCAAATACCATTCAGTGATAAAGTGCTTTTTGTCATATACAACGGTGCAAATTACTCCTGAGAGAGAGAGAGAGAGCGAGAGAGAGAGAGAGAGAGAGAGAGAGAGAGAGAGCGAGAGATGAAATGTGTTACCATACGATGTAGGAGTCTTATGTACTCACAATAAAAGCTAACGAGATTGTAACACATTGCAGCAATACTAATTGCTGTTTTTTCTTTGTTTCGCCTACAGATCTATACCTTTGAGGCAACATTTACAGGATAATCACGCCAGTGCCGTCATCCAACCTGAAGACACGTGTTGGGAGATTTCTAATTCTGAATGCTACCATGGATCGCATCAAGTGGGTGTGAGAAATAAGTCATTTTGAACTATGTTACCTTTTTATATTATCTTTTTATATTTCATTTCGAATTGCTTGGATTTCAGATGCTGCTGAGTTTCAGCATTTGCTAACTTTAGATATTTATTAAACAAAATTATTTTGATAGAGATAGGTTATATCTTTTCTGAAAAATTCTGCAAAGTATTCCTAAATAACATATCGGATAAGACTTAGCATCAAATTTGACTATATCTACCTTCCGGTTAGTTTAAAAGTAGAGCCTGATTTAAAACCAGCATGATAAAATACAATATGAACATAATGGTGTCCACGGTTTTGCTACAATATTAGCCTCTTTCTTCCATTTGGATTAAGGTATTAAAAATTAGAATATTTGTGCCTAAGTTGTCTAGGTGGATTAACCAACCTGGTGGGAAAATATATAGCACTGCAATACTCTCATTCGTTGACGCTCTCGTGTCGTTCAAAGCTGACACTATCCCATTTGAAAACAATCTTAATCTGCCTCAGGTACCGCTTGACAGGATAGTGTCACCGCTGGCATTGTTGTGTTGCCGCGACAAAAGGAAGCCGGGCGCGTGGGCAGAAGAGCTGAAACATTGCCAAGAGAAAGAAAGAGACAAAGAGAGGCCCCGGAATGTTCCGTCATTCTCTTGCCGCCGCGATTGTTCTCGGAAGGTCTACGGCATTCTAGGAACAATGACTAGAGCTGTAAATACAGGCAGTGTTAGAAGCAGTTGTGTGTTGTGCAGAGAAACAGTTGCTAGTGTGTGATGGTTATTGTGACGTTTGATGTGTACAGCAGTGATTTCTTTCATTTGTTTACGTGCGGTGGAGCACCGAGTCGATCTTGAAGACAGCTGATTGTCAATTTCACATCTGTTTACTGCAATAAAGAGTGTTCTAAATTTCTACAAACCAGACTTTTGGTTCTACGTAACCCCCGCCGTCACAATAGGAACTTTCCATCGTTCAGACTTACGTATTCTTATTCTATTTAGAGTTTCAAACTGTGAATGACAGGGTGAGTGTGCTTGATATACTGTCCAAAACTTCAGAGAGAAAACACAGTCGGTTCAATCCCACGCTCCATAGGGGGCTAGTTGTTTGCCTTACATTCGGAACAGAATAAAAATGTCGATAGGGATGAGTTATCTGGATAAAGTTTTCCTTGTGGAAAAAGGACGAATTTCGGGCTATGCTAAGCTCTATGAATCTTTTACTCTTTCAAGCGTCTTTTCGCTTATTTTTTTCATGCAACATCTAATAGAAAGGATATTAAAACAAAAATGACATCAAGAGAAACGAAAAGTAAACCTACATTCATGATAAGACAAACTGTAAAAGACTGAACCACGTCGACAGGCAATTGTTCCAAAACAAAAGACATCCGTGTAACTTCAATTATTAAAGTTGACATGCAGTTGCAGTAAAGGACATTCCTTCGTTTTATTTTACTTGTCGCTATAATTAAGAGGTCATATGCAACTAGCTACAGACCTCTAATATCATGTGTACACTCATCTCAATTATACAGCGGCAGGACGCTCATGACTGCAGCAATCTACGGTTTATATTCCAATTTTTGTTTCCAAAATTACTTGTATAGGTGTTTATTATTGTTTTCATTATCAAATACATTTACAGCATGGATACTTAATTTTATAACCGCATGAACGCTTATGAACATGAGTATCTGTTCGGAGTATTATTAAACAGCACTATTTGTATGACCCACTAGGCACCACATTCGCAGAAGTTGAATTCTGTTTTAGAAAAGCTTTTTCAGTCTCTACGATACTCTATTGTTATGTATTTTAAACCTCGTATCATACATAAACTCACACTTAATTTATGCTTCCAGATCCTTTGGACAAGGGAGTAATCTTTGTCAAAGAAAAATTATCCTCTCCAGTCAGAATCGAATGGACGCCAGAAGTCTGGGCAAGCTAATCTTTCCTTTTGTACAATTTCTTCGCAGTCCTTTGTACAGCAATGTTTTAGAGGTTAACAGAGGGCTAATTTCAACTAATAAATGAGTAAAACACAAAATTAAGTTTCTTTAGGCTTGGACGTCAGTGTTAGGGTTGTCAAAACTTCCTCCCGTATTTATTAGTTTCTTCCATATTTTTAGTCCTAATTTATTAAATCTCCCGGCTCAAGTTTTTCATTTACTGGAGTTAATTCCAATTTTGAAGTGGATATTTTCTATAGCAATGGACACCCACTGAATGCCGACTAATGAGCAACTACTTATAGCTATTAGATACATCGATTTACTGGTTCCTTTTTTATTGTGACTTTGTGGGTTCGTAAAATTAAAAGTCCAGTTTGCAGAAATTCAAAATGTTCTTTATTTCCGTAGAAAGGCTCTTGTACAATTCTGACCTCAGTAGAATGACGTAGCACACACCCATACAGTCTTGTGGCTTCTGCACACGTAAATAAACAAAGTAATTCGCTTTTAAATCCATACACATTTATCAGTTCTCAACTCGCAACTTGATAAAGTTTAAATGTCCACACACACAATAAACAGCCTGCTGACTCTAACTGGCATCTGCACTGCACAACTGCAACTCGTCTCTCGGCTCCTGCCGAACTCACTGCTTCCCTGCATTCTCTAGCGGCTTCCTGCCGATACTGCAGTTCTAGCTCACCATTTATACACGATTAGCTCTTTCACGAAGGCTGGCGAAACTTCCCGAAGCTTCCGGGGTCCTTGCGATGGCGATGGATTTGTCCAGACATTTCTCTGGATCTTCCTCTCCCCACCCCGTCATTCCTCGGCACATCGTAGCGCTGCGCGGGCCGGTCTATGCGTGTGGCTTAGCGCTATCTGTCTCTCTTCCTGCCAGCTGGCTTCGGCCCGTCGCAAAAGATGCCTTGCGACATTATAATATTGGCTGCATTACTTTAATTGGTAGTGGAAAGAGCAAGCATTCTTTTTACATTGGTTATTACAATGAGGCTGTGGTTTAATGAGTAATATGTAGATGAATGTAAGTAATAAAAAGTTCTCTTGAAGTTATTAAAGCTGAAAAGCTTCTTGATATAACATTAAAAATACTTTAAGGAATTCATTTATTTTGTGGGAAGTGAAGCGAAAGCTCTGAGTGTAAATGCAATTCCAAAAATACGTTGTGGTTTGATGTAAGTGAAATGAGTAAATTTAGAAAATTACGTTATTGTAAATATTTTTATTGGCTTAAATGTTATGAATAGGATAGTTGCACAAAAATACACACACCTTTTCTAAAATTAGTAACTAAAAGGTATATAGGTTGATAATTTGTTTGGGTGTTGGGTAACATTTCTGAAATCTTCCGTCATTTTCAGTTTGACAAACTAGCAACCTTAGTCGGTCTCATAATAGAAGATTATGAAAGGGATTGGACTTTACAAGTTGTAGTTATTCTACGAGAATGACTATAGAAGCAAACGTTGACACTCAGTCACTCACTCACTCACTCACTCACTCACTACTCACTCACTACTCACTCACTCACTCACTCTCGCACTCACTATTTCACTCATTTATTTATTTAATCATTTATTTAGTCATTTATTTATTTACTTTATTTAATTGGTATTTTATGAATACGACAAATGTGTGTATTTAGGTAGTATCAAAACCTCTGGGTAATCTACAGACGCATATTGTTAAGTTCCTGGATGCAATATTTCTTATATAAATAAGTTTTGTTGTACTTTGTACCAATACTCCTACCAAATTAATTACAATGTGCACTAAATATATCAAGTTTGTTCTAACATACAGTTTCTGATTAGCTAATGTCTGTGGCTATCTAATTTGTTTGGTACTAGATGTTAGACTTTTTATGCGCGAATATGAATAAACAACCCTAAAAGAGAGGACCAATTTGTTTATAAATTGATATACAAGTAAAATTTTGGTCGATTAGATACGGTGAAGGTCATTCCGATAAGTTCTTCACGTGTCGCGATGTTACGCTGAAAATTTGGGGTACAAGAAGGAACAGAAGGTAATAATTTCAAAATCAATAGCGAACTTGGAAGAACGCCACATGTGTGTTGTGTGCCGGCGAGCGGGTCAGCCCATGTAACTCAAATACCATTATAACAGTTCAAAGGCAGCGCAGGTATTTTTCTGTGTGCAGGTGGTATTGGCTCCAGAGGAGATATTCCTGTTTCACAAGAGTTTTGACATCCCGCAGAGGAAGTTATGCATAGCGGTCCAGCTGGCGTGCTCTAGCGGTGCAGGGGGCTACAGATATTCTATGATGCTGCAGAAGAACGGCGGCCGACAGAAAGTGGAACTCAGCAACGTGGTGCATCCAGTTGAAGACGATCTTGAGCATATCTTCATGTCTGGAGAAGGAATGAGGATCGACTTTGACATGCTCATGTCCTTTGTGAAGGGAACGCGTACCATGCGCATCTATCGCGACCAGAATCCGAAACAAGTTCCGTGAAGGACTTTAGACACATTGATTTTATTTAGACAGAATAATTAAAATATATACCTATTTTATTTCAATTCACTTCAAGCGAAAACTATTAATATAACGTGAAACATCTAATGTTACACTTCTAAAGCTTCAAAATAAAGTATTAAATAAAATATAATTGTAAATCCAAATTAAGTCACCGTGGTCATAACAACAGTTTAACCTGCCCGCATATTATTCTTATATTCAAAACGCTAATAAGTATGGACACCTGCATAGTGCCCGCCTCGGTAGCGTAGATGGTAGCGTGTCTACCTCACGTTTAAGAGGTCCCGAGTTCGAATCTCGGTCAGGGTGAGTTATCTAGATAAGGTTTTTCCGGGGTTTTCCCTTATCCTTCAACACAAATGTCGGGTAACTCTAACCTCCGTGGACCCTGGACTCATTTGATCTTCATTTCATCCAATTCATTCATCGTTCAATGTGACTTTACGTTGAAGGATGTAAATTAAAAAAAAAGCTTCTACATAGTAATCTTTCTGGACTGGATATTTGCTATGTCTTCACGAACAACTTTATGCTTCAAATTGAAGCATAATATGCTTCACCTCTTCAATCTTCAAATATCTACCTTCTCTCTTTCATAATTCCAGAAGTTCCTAGTCTCTTGTCTTCCTATAAAAGGAGCATAGTATAAAGAATGGATTTAAATACTGAAATTTCGAAGAATCTCAAAATAAATATTTTGGCCAAGTCCAGTAAATTTACATGTTCAAATATAACCATACTGATGAACATTTGAGTCCAATATTTACATTTATCGCTCTGAACATCAGACTACAAGGTATGAATTTTAAAACGCATTTAAACCTGTTAATTCTTAAATTCTTATATACAAAATTATGACGTTTTTGTAGTCTAATGACACATTTGTGCAGTAAATAATAGAATACGTTACAAGTTTAAAAAACAACACTCACTCACACATAGCTCCGAGACATGATATACAAATGTGCACTATTGGAGAATTCTCGACCAAGTATGGACATCTATGCGTTAGTTCCCTGAAAAAAACTTTATATCTGTAATGTCCTTCAAAAATACTCCTATTCTAATTTTGATTTGTTATTTAGAGATTTTTCAGTGTGTGCTCGCCTCGGTAGCGTAAATGGTAGCGTGTGTGCCTCACGTTCAAGAGGTCCCGAGTTGGAATCTATGTCAGGGTGAGTTACTTGCAAAAGGTTTTTCTGGGATTTTCCCTGATCCTGAAAGGCGAATGAAGGGTAACTCTAAGCTCTATGGACCCTGCGCTCATTTGAGTATCATTTGACCCATTCCATTCATCGTCCGATATGACAACGTTGGAGGACATAAATTATACAAAACAAAAAAATCAGTGTGTACATAACATATAAGGATAGAGTGCCAGTTGTATTGTACTTTACATTTCCAACCATTACCTCTGCCATATGTTTAAACGCTCTAAGGTTGCATTGTTTAGCCTATATGCACAAAAAGCATTGTACTTATACAAAATGACTTCAGATTTAAAGATTATCTTATGGCTGTTCCAATCTTTGTTTTCGATAATATGAAAAACTACCCTCTGCTAATAAATGGGAACTGATGAACAGGAAAGAGGATGGCGTTACGATTTGAAAGAAGAGAGGGGTGTACAAAGTAGTAAAAGATAGGACAACGTGGTAAGAGAAACTAATAGGAAGAAAATAAAGTAATCAAAGTTAAGCAAATAAAATTAAACAGAAAACAATGCAGTGTAGTATACAAAAAATTCAGAAGCATTTATAAGAGACTAAAATCAAATTAAGAAAACATGAAATTAAATACAGAAAACATGAAACTTAAGTGAATCTCTAAAAGCGAACACTTCGTATAGGTACCTAATAGACTTGCATACAAAATTATAACGTCAGCTTCGAATAAATTTACGAGTGAGTACCCAAAAGATACCGGACTCCGAGGGCGCTGCCACTCGTAGACGTAGTGCAGGGTTCTCACGCTAGATGTTGTTAGTAGAGACCTTCATGAAACAGCTGTGCAGACAGCGTCAATATAGAGCTGAACGTGCAAGTGTGGTATTATGTTTCTCTGTTGGTGGTTTCTCTCTGGTGGTTCCTCTGCGAAGTCGTTATTGCAACTTTAAAAGAACAAAGAGTGTGTGTGAAATTTTGTTTTCTGCTTAAAAAAACTGCAACGGATACACACAAAATACTTCAGGAAGCTTTTCAGAAGGACGCTATGAGCCGCACACAGGTTTTCGAGTGGTTTGGGCGCTTTAAACGTGTTGAGATGTGTGTTGAAGACCAAGCTCGTTCTGGACGTCCCTCAGCATCGCGAAATGAGGTGAACATTGAAAAGGTCCGCCAAAACATCAACGAGGATCGTCGCCAAACGATCGACCAAATTTCAGCAGCGACAGGAATCAGATGGAGCTCGTGCCAGCGGATTTGCATATGAGACGTGTTGCTGCTAAATTTGTTGCGCGCCTTCTCACACAGGAGCACAAAACCATCTGAATGTGTATGAGGACTTGAAAACAGAGATTGCACGTGATCCAAACTTCTTGAAGAAAGTCATTACAGGGGATGAGAGTTGGTGTTACGGGTATGACCCAGAAACCAAGCAAGCGTCAAGCCAGTGGAGGACTCCCAACTCTCCCAGACCAAAAACATAGCAAGGCAAGTGAGGTCAAATGTGAAGATGATGATCATTGTCTTTTTTGATGTTCGTGGAATTGTGCATCGGGAATTCGTACGCCCTGGCCAGACTGTTAACCAGCATTTTTACTTGGATGTTTTAAGGCGTCTGCGAGAGGATGTGAGGAGGAAATGCCCGGAACTTTGGCGATCAGGTGATTGGTTTCTGCATTACGACAACGCTCCAGCACACACGGCCTTACGAGTGACCCACTATTTGTCATCTCAGAGGTGGTCTGCCGTTCCCTACGCGTTCCCTACGCCGGACATAACCCCTAGCGACTTTTTCCTATTTCCACGAATGAAAAAAAAAATGCTAAAAGGGGAGCGTTATGGCGATGTGGGGGCGGTAAAACAGCTTCGCAAAGGACACTGGACAATATCAAACTTGAAGAGTTCCAAACATGCTTCCAACAGTGGGAATAGAGACTTGACAAGTACATCGCATGTAATGAAGAGTATTTTGAAGGCGACTGAAGTAATTTTGTAAAAAGGTTCATCAATAAAGTTTTTATGACAACTCCCCCCTCGTATATACTTACACTGTAAAATATATTTTCAAATCCTTAGGTGTAAATCAACACTGTTTGACCAATTTGGATAAAACTTGATCACTCATGCTTTTAGTCTACCACCGTAGGTGCTCTCCAGCTAACAATGAGTCCATGCTATGCTTGATGGAAGAAGGTCTCCGAAGGTCATAAGTGACCATGTGAAGAGAATTAGGAGAGAGAGAAAATACTGAAGCAATAAATAACATGGTACTTATGACTTCAAACATTAAATAAAGTTTATTTGTAGGATTCCTAGTACATGAACAGTTTTCAGCATTTTCCTATCAACTCAGATAATATGGGCTAGATGTTTTTCCAGCCAAATTTCACGTTTAGCTCAAACACGTTACTTCCCCTTCCAACAACATCACGAGGCAGTTGTTAGCTTGTTCATATTTGACAGCTTGCACTGGCAGAGTATCGATCATTGGGCAGCCTGGTCTCATAATTTATAGTTTGGCTTTTCAAATCAAGTGGTTTTATAGTGCTCTACTACTGCGGTCGGTGGTTATCGTCGACATGCCACATTTGTCAGATGTGAAGGAAAATAGCAGGCTCTGCTTGTATAACTTCATTCATCACAACGCTTTTGCGCTCCCAAATAAAGCAAATGAAGTGAATATGGGAACACCACCATGATTTGTCATCCACAACGACGTAAATACAATGATTTGCTAAACGAGGGGATACAAAAAATTATCTAGAACACTTCCTAAGATTTCTTAAAAGAGACACACAGTAAATTAACCAGTTTATTTCGCATGAAGTTCTCTATCTAATGCCATTTCTTGTTTTACCTATATGGCAGATACATATGTAGCAGTAAAGGTCATAAATATTACAACCAACCATTTTATACCAAACATTTACCAGAGATACATGTTTTGGGACTGCCTAACTTCAAAGAAAAGTTTTTAGAAAAAAAAAATCTTGATCTTGTGCGTGAGTGTGTACGTGCGTGCAATTGTATGACTGAGAAAAAACATAACTCAAAACAGAGAAGTCTGGCTAAATACCATTATCCAAGTTAACCATTATCCAAGTATTACCCTCCCTCCTCTAACCGCATTAAAAATCCCCTTATGCATCCTCTACATAAAAGGTTTTATAAAATTTTGATTTTATCACAAACAGCTCCAAATATTTGGATTGAATAATGATGTATTTCAGATAATTTCATAAGAAATGAAACAGACGACTTATCTAGAATTTTATGGAAGGAAACTCTAAAAACGTCCTCATCCTCTTTCTTAATTACTTTCGCATAACTGATGAACTGTCAAAGATAAACTCTCACTGCACAAACAATATATAGAACTCAAATAATTGATGGGCAGAGATAGGAGGAATAATGGAAAAAAATAGGAATGGGAGATATATGGACATTAGAGGAAGGAAATACAAGTGATGTGGGTAAATTGGCAAAATGCAGACTAGAAGATATAGAAAGACAGGAAATATGGAGAAGTATAGTAAATATGAAATCATTACAATTTTACAAGCAAATAAAAAGAAACTGGGGACGAGAAGTATACGTAGATTACTGCAATAGCCAAGAGAGAGAAGGGTTAGCTTGGATGAGAACAGGAACAATATTTCTAAGAGGGATAAGAGGTAGGGAAAAGAGAATTTGTGAACTGTGTGAGGGAAAAGAAAGTATAGAACACTATTATAGAGAATGCAAGGCACTGACAATATGGAGAAAAATGCTTTGAGGGGAAAAATGGGAGAAAGTAGAGAAGAGGATAGTGACTATAAAAATGTTAACGGGAAAGGTGGAAAAGAAGATAGGAAATATTGGTGAGTTCTTACAGAAAGTAAAAGAAAAATGGGCAAGAAATGTAGAGAATATAAGAAAGGAAAATGGGGGGGGGGCTGAAGACTGGGACTAATTAAGTAACAAGGAGGCATGGAGGTTAAGAGCTACCTGGCAGAACAGAAGACAGGATGTCATGTAAGCCAAGGTAGCAATAAGGTAAAGACAAATAAATGTAGCCTGAAGTTGTAAATTGTAAAATTTTGGAATATGCACACAAAATATAGATCTTGTTAAAATACATAATTTTTGACACACACATTATTATAGTTTACATTTCTGAGATATTTCATGTTATTGGCTTTAATTTACAAATATTATATTTTTCTTAAACGCGACGTCGTTATTGTTTGATTACTTTCGCTGATGCAAAGAGAAGGAAATTTCAAAGCCATCATCTACCAATTAGGCCTTTAAAGATTTGATTAAACCTACTTCAAGCCTACCTCATTCCCTTAATCGTGTTGTATATATGAGGAAATAGTAACAAAATAAAAATCTACAAATGTTTTCCTGGAATAACATGAAATAGAATACTTTATACAAGTGTAAGCAGAAAATGTCACGTGAGGACAGCATAATTTAAAAAATGAAGAATCGGACACACACTAAACTTGAAATTTAACTTCGGTATTTTTATTGAATTTTCTAGAAATAGTCTATGAAGCCGTTTCCATCAATTTATCTTTCATTCAGAACTAAAGCCACTGATACCACGTCTCCTACGCCAATTTTCTGAGTGATAGAAATCTACGAAAAGTTTCATATATGCTGATCTAATCTCTCTTTGAAGTTTGAGTTTTGAAATAAACCTGACGTTAGTTGCGAGTTCAAAGCCATCTGTTACGCACCAATGCCACCTTTAACTTTGACAGGAAAAGCGAGTGAAGTCGATTGAAAGAGAAGCATTCAGTATGAGAGAAGCATTTAGTTTTGCTACAAAACTATATAGATATTTGAATCCTGTTATTACATTTACATTTCTATGGAAACTAATATTATGACCTGACTTTTTTGTCGCTCTAACATTAAAGGAAATAAAAAATACAGCCCGGCCCCGCCGGAAACATCCATAAAATGAGCCAGCGCCATAAATAGAAGTCATTTGTTTGTTTATGAAACAACTTTTAATTGCTGTGTAAATTAAACCAACCTGCACACATTCCGGGAGGGGGCACATCCATGACATTAATTATAAAGAGATATTTCCTGAAAACTTCAAGGGGAGTCAAGGTTCTTCATCCATGTACAAATTAGAATTACTCCGCCCATTTGCGGCCACTTGAAAGTGTCTGTAATATACGATTATATCAGAATTGTTTGAATTTCCTTACTTTGAACGCAGATTCTTTAGTTTATAACGCTACAAAATGAACATTTCTTTAACATTTTAGATGCTGCAAATGTATAATTTCGAACCCACAATATTTTACATAAAATGTGGCAAAACTTGCAATTCATTTGCCTGTTTCAAAAGACACCAGTTTTCCTAAACAACAGCTTCAAGACATCTTTTATGTTTTTTAACTGTGCTGTAAATTACACTATGTAATAGCAATTTTTATGTAACTTTCTTGGAGTTCTTTGAGTAAAACCAATGCGCTGAACACGAATATACCATTAGCTTTTTTTCAAATGTCGATACTTCTGGAAATACGATCTTTTATGTTGTACCAATAATTTTAAATTTACCTTTTTTTGACGATCGTAGTAGTTTAAGCCAATTACTGCTACGTGGCACTGAGGTCTTACGTTAGTAAAATTAGTATATATCGACATCCTTAAATAATTATATTCACACACACACACACACACACACACACACACACACACACACACACACACACACACACACACACACACACACACACACACACACACACACACACACACACACACACACACACACACACACACACACACACACACACACACACACACACACACACACACACACACACACACACACACACACACACACACACACACACACACACACACACACACACACACACACACACACACACACACACACACACACACACACACACACACACACACACACACACACACACACACACACACACACACACACACACACACACACACACACACACACACACACACACACACACACACACACACACACACACACACACACACACACACACACACACACACACACACACACACACACACACACACACACACACACACACACACACACATATATCGATGTGTTTTAAAAAATGAAGTCCTTCTGTTTATGAATTTCAGTTGCAGTTCTGTGGTTAAATCTGATACACTGTTGTCTTCTTTAAATGAAACATGTCAGAGTCCAGGCATTGTAAGTTGCCTGTAGACACATTTTGTTATGCTTGTGGACATTATATAGGAATAAAACGGGTGAAATAAAGGCAGAATTAATAAAGTACTGAGTAGTACAATTAAATGCAAGACTACTCAATTTTATCAACAAATCCTGGAAAACGAATAGAATTCCTAAAAGCTGGTACAATGCACATGTCATTAATACAAGGGGCGTCCAGAAAGTAAGTTATATTTCAATTTATCTCCGCTGCAGCGCTGCAGTCGTAGTTCCGCACATGCACGGTAGACCCTCTGTATCATGGAGAAGAAACGTGCGGCATTGTGAGATCGCTGTCATCCACGTACGCTTTGTTGTGCTTGTTTACAATGTCGGTGTTGATTGAAAATCCCGCCGCTTGTGAAATCAGATCTGTGATTCGTTTTCTGAATGTTAGGAAAGTGAAACCAATTGAAATTTATCGGCAAATTTGCGATGTCAAAATTTGTAGTGTTTCTTCACGACAACGCACGACCACACACTGCAAATGCGACGAAGTAAACCCTACAGGGATTTGGCTGGGACGTGTTTGACCAACCCCGTACAGCCCTGACCTCGCTCCTAGCGACCATCATCTGTTTTTGCCTCTCAATTCTTTCCTTGGCGGTCAACACTTCAATAATGACGAAGAGCTGAAAGAAAATGTTTCCAACTGGTTGAAGACACAGACGGCAAACTTCTATGAAGAAGGTATACAACTGCTATGACAACTGCCGCAAAATTTCGGAAAAGTAGTTTAAGAGTTGTAGAATTTTGTGCAATAAATAATTTTTCTGTATCTGTAGGCAATTTAATTTTATTACAAAACAGTACTTACTTTCTGGACGTAGCTCGTATACTTAAAAAGGGTAAAAGAAATGTATGTGATAATAAGAGAGGTATAAGTCTCTTGAATACAGGCTATAAGTTGTATACAAAGATCATAAACAAACGTCTAAGTGTAATTATAGAGATACATGTTATAATTACATTACAAAAACTAACCTAACTAGCTACTACCAGTAGCTTTACATTTGCAAGGTAAACTAAACGGAAAAGTTATGTAGAAAGATTTTTTACAAACTTTTATTTATTAAATCTCACGTTACTATTCTATTACGTTGTCTAAGTCCCTCAGACCTTCTAATTTGTGGTGATTGATTTCGAATGCCGGCTTGTAGTACTTCGTTCCTATGTTCCCTTATACTTTGTTGTTTATATTTCTCTATAATTATATTGGAAACCTTCCCTGCTGCCGTTTCAAGTATTTTGAAGTCATTTGTGTTTCTAACTACGTCCCAAACATATTTACTTTCTAGCTGTTTCCTTTCCTCGCGTAAAATTTCATCATATTTATGACATTCAAATAGGGCGTGTTCTAGAGTGTCTTCTAAATTACATCGATCACAGTTACTGGTATCAGACCTTCCTATTTTCTTAAAGTACACATTATATGGTCCATGTCTCGTTAAGTATTGGATACCTAATCTTGTTGGTACCATATCTTTTAATTTTAATCTTTCATTTATATTGGGATATAAACTATAAGTTCTTGTTCCTTGAAGTGGTGTATCCCATTCATGTTGCCAACATCTTAAAAACTTCCTATTGATTTCTTCTTTAATCCTACAATATTCATCTATAACATGTTCAATTTTTAAGAAATATTTTCTTTTGAGCCAATAATTTGCTGCTCTCTATTTTATTATTAAGTCTATAGGCCAAATTGCCAAACATACTAAAACAGCTAAAGTTGGTGTTGTTGTGGGTGTCGTGGTTTTGAAGTTCCCTAGATAAATTCGTGAACATACTGATGACAATATAAAATTGTTCAATCATTCTATCCTTCCAACTTTAGCCTACACAGGGCATGTATGAAGAGGTTATCACGATAAAGACTTACCTATTCATAGTTATAATAGCACCAACTCATATCATAGCATAAATTATACGAACATATTTCATAATTACATTTCGGCATTATTCTCGGATGAGAGACGATTCCATTAATATGTAAGCTCGTAAATTAATTACGAGGGTTTCCATAAGCAGTCTACTAATATGCATGGGAGGCTGCGAATCGTAAGCAAAGAACAATCGCTGAGAGACAGAACAGAAAATTGCACGCAGAAGGGCATGGTGGAAGGGATGCGAAAGGAGTCTACGAATTTCCATGTCTTTCGTTTCAGAAGCTTCAGCATATATTTTAAGTACAAAATTTATAGGTACGTTCGCTTCTGCAAACTTGCACATATTTGTTCATCTGTCCGTTCGTAATCAAAAAACAATCGTTAAATGCAAGTTGAGGTATTGGTATGGGATTTGAACAAAACTACTGACTAAATTTGTAAAAAGTTAAGAATAGTTTTCATGGAGAGCCTCTGTCAAGTTTTTAGTTTATAGGAAAACCACTGCCTGTAGGGAGGTAACTTTTACACGTGATTTGAATAAAATGTTTCCATATATTACAAATCAAGAATAATTAGTTTTCGAATCCAGTTAGAACTGAATATTTGTGAACCGAGGGAAGACTGAAAACTTGGTACCTACAACTGGTGGAAGGAACTTAGTTCATTGCTTTTTAATTTATTTTTTCAACAATTACAAGATGAATGCAGACTTAAAGGAAGCTGAGGCAGTGACTCCTATTCCAAAGTATGGAACACTAAAATACGATTCCATACTGGAAATTAAAGTTTGTATGCATTTTATTAAGAGTTAATTGGCTAAACGTAATTTTTGCAACTTAACTGAAGGAAATTATGCACATATTTAATTTTAACCACATAACCACAAATTGAGAAATTATATATCATATGAGGTCCGGGTATGCAAGGTTTCTGTTTAAGGTATCATCATGCATTAGAAAAATTCAAAGGTTATTATTAAATGTAAATAAAACCTGGATCAATATCGTGGATTTACAAAGCACTCTGTCACCAGTGTGGTGTTACATTCCAAAGACAGGCTTGAAAAATGAAGGCTATATTCTGATACCTGTGAAATATGATACAAAACTACAACGCATGTATGTATTCGAGAAAAACAAAAATGAGCATTAAAATGTTAGATATCAATTTTATTTATAAATGTATATTATCCGAAATGTCTCACAAAACTCGGGAACGTATGACTTTGTGTTGTATTACAACTCTGCCTAAGAAAAGCAATAATTTCAGTCTGTTCTTACCGCAAGTGTTCTGTTGGGACGTCCGAAATGTGCACATTAGTTCAGAAACGATAGAAACTTAGAAATTTAATATATTTTAGCAAGCTGGCTTTAGGGCTTGGTATTTGAAAACCACGATAATAAATGGACTGAAAATGTCTCATGCGATTGTGACCATAATGTGATTTTGTTTAGTTTTTAAGGTAACTCCACTGTGAATGTAGCTCAGTTTTCACTGCCAGTTCACAAATGTAAACTATTTTAATTTTCAATGTCATTTCACTAGTTGGAGAATTTAATGTCATGTTGGCACGTTGGCCATAGTAGCTCAAATGGTTAGAGCGGCTGGATGGAAACCAGAAGATCCGTGGTTTTAATCCCGGCTATGGCATTGCATTTTTCAGTCTGGCTCTACCCTTTCATAGTGCGTCCTACACACGGCTAGTGTGAAAGAACAATAAATTTCCATCAATTGTACCTAATAGTGGTCCGAACTATAAAGCCCGGGCCTTAAAGTACTTACAGCATAGTAAGTCGCCGTTAAGGTAGTTGTCTCATGTGTTTATGAGAACTCCAAGTGGTTTACTGGGAAAAACACGAGTCAGTTGGAGAATTTAATGTCATGTTGGCACGTTGGCCATAGTAGCTCAAATGGTTAGAGCGGCTGGACGGAAACCAGAAGATCCGTGGTTCAAATCCCGGCTATGGCATTGAATTTTTCAGTCTGGCTCTACCCTTTCATAGTGCGTCCTACGCACGGCTAGTGTGAAAGAACAATTAGTTTCCAAAAAATAATTTCTTTTTCCAAATTGTGTTTTAGTTCAAAGGGAATGTACGTAGATAATAATGTGTTACTAGTATATTTAGCACAGCAACCCATGTTTGATATATGTAGTTTTGGTAGCTACCGTGAGATATCCGGAGGATTTTTAAATAACAAATAATTTAAAACGACATTCCAAACACATTTTTGGAGATGTAATGTGGTTGAAGTACTCGGGTACTAGGTAAAACTGCAAATATCTTGAGGTACGTCAGTTCTATACCGATTTCCAGGCGTAAACAAAACATGACCTACTACACGGCAAATCGAGAAGGCGTATCGGAAAAAATTCGCAATACAGAGTTGTTTACCTGAGCTTATCGCACATACACGGCGAGTCCAGTGTAGGTATATTCTGTTCAGATATAATCATGTCTTCTAGATAGCAATGTGTCATACATCGGTAGGCGCGAGAAAACGTATCATATATACACACGCAGCTTCCAATCGCTCTATTTGTGTTTCGTAACTTACTGTACGTCAACTTACTAATATGTCAGTCTTCTAATCGACCAGATAAGACCTGATAATGGACGATCGTAGCGCTGATCACCTGAAGGTCGATACACCTCAACGCTCTGTCTGTCGAGTAATATTTCATTTCTCTCCTTTATCTGAGATTGAATAGGTTTTGTTTTTCACATGTCCCTTAATGCATAAAAACACAACAAAAGGGTCATGTAATGTTTAGACAAGCCATTTGTCTATACTAGAACAGTAAAAAATACAAAAAATCCCTTCAGTGTCTAATAAAGGCATAAAGATGTATTTGTTTCGTGTATATATATTATGAGAAGAAAAATGATTCATTACATTACGTAGTAGAGAAACACCGCCATTAAACAGAAAGTGAGTTGTGTTTACATTGTTGCTATCATAGGTCAACAAACCGTCCATCAGCATATAGACAGTCGCCTCGCACTAGCCGGTCATACGACATGATCCAGCGAGTGGAGAACGTTGTTTTGGAGGATTGTCGATTGAGCGTTGCAGACATCGCCTCCAAAATTGGCCTTCGGCTGGTGGGAGGCCCTGACTCTTGGTTTGTTGTCACAGAATGTTCTGCCTTAACTAAACTGTCGCACCCAGGAACGCACATTAGACACATCCATGGTACCATCACCACATGCCTCCTTCAACTGGCCATGAATTTCAATATGTGTCACACCACGGAAAAGGAGAACACGAATGATTGCACGCTGTTCTTGCAATGAAAACCTCACCATTTTAAGTACCAAAACAGTCCTAACTCGTCGCTGCTACTAGAGTTCTATGCAATGTACAGTGCTGCCATCTCAGTCACGCATTCACAAAGAATCCACGTGTATTTTTAAAACAAAACCAGAAGTTCCTATCTGGTCCCAGTCGTGAAAAAATAGGTGTTTTAACTTGAACGCACCTCGTGTTACGTTATCTATATTAGCATTGCGTTTTCTTCTCTTTATACAGTGTTTCAAAACGACACTGACATAACATATAGAAATAGTTGCTTAGCTACTATGCGAGACGTGTAGATAGTTTCTACCGACAATAAGGCCGCAAAAATGCTTCAGAATGAGTGTGAATTAGGCAGTGACAGGAACGACTCGTGCCTTAACGTGTCGGAGTTCGCAGGTATAGGTCACATGCCGTGCCACGTGCTGTAGCTTTTTATAAACATACCAGTATACTCCACAGTAGCTTGCTACTATTAAGCACTTCCATGGCATATTAAACCGTAATAAAGAAGCTATTGCTTAATTATTGCTCATGAGTGTTTAATGTGTTCCAAAATTCCGTTATAGTAGTCCATGATGGCAAATAAGGTGGCGGACATATGAAATTTAAACCTTTTAGGGGGAAGTTAATATTAGTGAGGTTGAGGATGGAAGCATTAAATGATAAAAAGAACAGAGAAGAACATCAAATAATTGTAGATAAAGTTAACCAAAACTATATGCCTTATACAATGAGACTAACATATTATTTCACTGTGTTTAATAATAATAAAGCAGTTGTAAATGAAAAGGAAGTTGCTGATTTTACAGTAACTGGTTGAAGTACTGTACAATTAAGTTCATAGCAAAATGGGCAACCTTGTCACTGTCCGAGTCATATTTACTTTTTCAAAAATTACTGCCCTTTGCCCCATTACCTGAAAGCGACGCTATCGTCACTGATAACGAGCAAGGAGTAATTCTTTTGTTTTCGTGGTCGGTGCGTCCCAATAACAGCTTTTGAGGTTCCTGCGCTGCCTAATCACAAAATCATGTAATATTTAATGAGCATTTTGAAGCTGACACCGAAATTCGGACTAGTTAAGTTATAAACTACGCAACGGCTGTAATTGTTCGGTGACGTTTTGAAACAACCTGTATACCAACTCGATTAGGGATCGAATTCTCCATTTACGATACTTAACAACATTGAGACTTAGGTCTCACATCTAAATGGGCAACGTTTGTAATAACATACCATTAAAATTCAGTATTTTCTCCGGAATAATTAATTAATATTAAATAATTCATTTTTCATTTTTACACAACTAGAAATAAGATACTATTTTACATAGAAGAAAACGTAAACCTAAATTAAAAGTAAATAATATAGTTAAATAAGGTAATAATATTAACAGAATTATAGACAAATAATTTATATAATCAAGATGGAATAAATTATGGTGGTATTTTTAGAATAGTAAGATATTTTTGTTCAAAATAATTATCGTTATAATTTCCAGGGTGGATATTAATACAACTCTTTTTTACTCATTTGAAGGATATACATATTTCATTATTTTCATAATATTTTAACATTATAAGCTTTTAAAGTTATCTGTAGTAGAAACCTATGTACTTTTAGGTCAGTATGTAACGGAACACAGTTTACGACTACTATTTCGCTACAGGCAACTGGTGGATGTACCCCATTTGCCTAAACAATACACAAAAAGCTCATACAAAACTGCTGCCAGTCTCCAAGATAAGAAGAATCTTAAACACTACAACTTCTTGGGCGACATTTTTTTTATTGCCAACCCTAAAGCTTTATCTCCTCAGAAGTTTTGCTTAACTGTTTGAATTGTAGCGTAGGAGGACGATTCGACTTTGTTTTGCTCTTAATACTGCTCAAGCGAGATGTAACATCGACTATATCATGACAAAGTAAGGACAAAAACAGCACAATCTGGGAGACAGCGAGAACTAGGGCAAAACTTGGATTCTAAGCTACGTCCCATAACTTATCTGTTTACATTCCGAGCATAAGCCTGCAAGTCAGACATCTGTATCAAAGAAAATGAGATAAGACATAAGCTGTGACTCACTATCTTTAAATGTCTGTACCTTGAATTAAATGGGTTCTCAGACAAATTCAGTACTTTTATTGTCTTAAATTTGAGTTATTAGTTATCCACTCTCCCACAACTGTTTGAAACCTATTGTAATAAATGCTAGCATGTATATAAATAAAATCATACAAACACATCCAGAAATAAAAGACATAAAAGCAGACTTGATTTTACAATAGCAGAGATGTATTGCTATTGAGAGAGCAAACATTGGTCGGACCGGTTTCGCAACATGTAGCCAGCCGGCAAAGTTGGTTGTTGTGATGGCGTTGCGGGTGACAGGAAGTCCACAGTAAATTTATGGATTATCATGCAAATTTTTTATAACACACATAACATAAGCATAATGTCGCGTGTATAGGCTGAGCGAGACATAAAAATTATTTTAATCATTGTTATTTAACATTCATTTTCTGTGCCTTAAGTTTGAGTAAAGCTGTGTGATTGATGACAACTTAGATTTTGCTGGCTGACAAAACATGTACTTTGAACTATTGAATCATGCATCCTGCTGACTTATGTCAACAGTACACAGATGGCTTGAAACAGGAATTAACACATTTTAAGTTACGTAAACAGTGTTTGTACTAGATGATACAATAGTTTAAAGAAATAAGGTATAGCTAGCTTGGAACAGGAGACGGTGGCGTCTCTGGCGTGGGAAACGCTGAATTAACTGTTAGCTGCCGTTTTGGCAGGACCCCCTATTTAAGTTTAGTTGAATTAGCACACGGGAGGAGTCCAGCAACTGCTGCGGGTGGTGGAGACCGCTTCCAGGAAGGCGCATTCACTGCTGCCGTGTCGTTGGATGTCGAGAAGGCCTTCTCAGCGACATGACACGCCGGACTGCTGTTTAAATTGATCCATCTGGGGCTCCCAACACAGATGATCAGCATAATACACAGCTTCATACGACACATATTCCAAGGTGCAGTCGCGGGGAAAACATCAACACACAGACCAGTGAGAGGCGGAGTTCCCGAAGGCTCTGTACTATCCCCATCTTATTCAGTGTCTTTATGGCAGATTTCCCCACAGAGCCACCAGTCAAAATGGCACAATACGCTGACACAGTGCTTCTGTTCTACAAAGACAAACATATCATCAGAGCCTTCAACCCCTTACAAGGACACCTCCGTCTCACACAACAGTTGTGTCGGCGTTGGCGGATGTCCGTTAACCCGGACTAAAGCCACGCCATACTTTTCACAAAGCGCCACACCCCCGACTGCCCCAACTTAAGCTTCCGAGGCTGAAGTATATAGTGGACTAACTTTGTCAAGTACCTGGGAGTCCAGCTGGACAAAGGTTTAACTCTCCGCCAGCAATTCGAGGACCTCTCGGTGAGGGTGCAGGGAGCAATTACATCCCTGTATCCAATGCTGGGGTTGACCTCGATGCCGATTGGCATAAAGTTGTACCTTTTTCGAGCGCTGGTAATTCCTGTGATGCTATATACCTGCTAGATCTGGGGCATGGCGGCAGACAGCTGGCTAGCATGGCCTCAATGTGTCCAGAATCGAGGACTATGGTACATCTATTCTGTGGGTCACTCTTTTCCTACCAGGTTGCTTCACGAAGCCTAGGGTATTCCATAAGTGGAGGATGAAATTAGGCGTCTAGCATTAAACTTTTACGCAAATAATTTAATCATAGAAGCAACCTTGTTAGATCATTGGGAGATTATGACCCAACTAAACGCCATTTCAGACTGTTCCGGGTACCCCGCATGGCTTGCGGGCACCCGAGATAATCCAGGAGCTAATCCTAACAGTGGCTAAAGCTGAGCTCCACATAATACTTCTAAGCTGTTTGGCAACAAAACTTTTCCACCCTTAACAAATTTAAAAATTATAACACCCAGGTGCAAGGTTTTGCATCAATTCCTCCTTCAATTCGAGGTATAGAAAATGTGTTACCTTGTAGAAAAAATCAATCTAAAACCCACAACCCGTCCTACAACATCCCGAATAGAAAAACCTTACCTGCGGTAAAACCCTTAAAGGGTGGGCACGCAGCTAAAACCTTCTGGCTTTATACAGCCAGCCAGCACTTCGGTCGGTCGGTCGGGCACGGGAGGACTTTATGCTGGAAGGTTATGCAGGGAACCTGCAGTAGGTCACTCATTAAGTCTAGTTTCTCCGGAGCTCATTCTGGTCCTAAATTCAGGCTCGCCATGCCGCCGACTAGTGGTGGCTATTCTACACGTCGCATCCTCAGCCATATACAAACACACATCTCCAACGTAAGCCCGGTTGGATCTTTAATATACTAATATAATTATCAACATCATTCCAATCCAAGTCTCTTCAAAACTTCGGGAGTGACTTGTCTTGAGACCCAATCATTAGTTTATAGTAATTTGGCATTTTATAGATCCTTGTGTTGTCTCTATTTATCTATCTTTAACCTAACTACACACTCCCTCTACCATTTAGTTATACCATCTGATCCCCTATTCTTTCGGATACGGTCCCGGTTGTAGAGTAGATTGTAAACCCTTACGGTGAAATCCTTTAAGTACACAGAGTCCTATTCACATCTTACAGTGTAATATCCCAGTTTACATTCGCATTTGCAACAATATTAAAACAAAAGTAAACAGTTCACATATACCAAGAAAGGTGTTAAAACTGCATCTCCTCCATTTCTGCCACCTGCAGTTTAGTCAGAAGTAGCAACAATTTATTGACAAATGATTTTTAAACGAATCTAAAACCCTATAGAGATTAAAAATCGCAGGGGACTTATAGGCAGTGGGACCCTGGTATAGTAACGATAATAATAATCATACTAATAGTGATAACGATAGTGATGATGGTAATACGAGGGCTGTGCAATAAAGAATGATCATAACTTTTTATGGTAATAATTTTTTTGCACTAAAATTCAACCGTATTATATTCTGTTAGCTTAATGTGAAACAAACACGCCGTAGTAGTTTCATTGTTGGTACTTCTGGTTCCCGTCTGTGAGAACAGGCAAGTTCCGACATGTTCAGTATCGCCCACCGCTGTAATGGAGGTAACATGCGGTTAAAGTTGATGTTAGAGGAAGAACCGGAGCTTCTTTCAAACGTAATAGCTGCTGATGAAACTTGGCTACATCATTTTGATCCTGAGAGCAAACAGCAAAGCTCAGTGTGCAAATCTCCTTCATCAGCAACCCCCCAAAAAATAAAAGTGGTTGCTTCTGCTGGGGAAGTTATGGTTATCTCATTCTTTGATATTCATGGAATGGTTTATCAGCATGTTGTACCTGCATACACACCAGTAACTGGACAATACTACATTGCAAGTCCATATCAGGCGCAAAAGACCACATATCCGTGATGCAGGCTGGATGCTGCATCACGATAATGCGCGGCCGCATATTGCTAATGTTGTTGCTGTATATCTTGCAAAAATCAACGTGAAGTACATCCTTCACCCTCCCTATAGTCCGGATTTAGCATAATGTTACCTTTTTCTATTCCCTAACTTGAAGAAACGCCGTCGTGAGAGGCATTATCCATCATCAGGAGCAGTGGTGAAGGCTGCGGAGGCGATTTTGAAGGATCTCTCAAAATGGTTTCCAGCATGTGTTTGAAGAATGGCAGAAACGCTGGGACAAGTGCATCGCATTCAGGGGAGACTATTTTGAGCAGGACCATCAAAATTATGAGGTTGAGTAAAGGTACGTTGTCAAAAAAAGGTGTACATTCTTTATTGAACCGCCCTCGTAATAATGATAATGTTGATGATAGTAGTAATGATAATAATAACAACAATAATAACAATTGCTGTAATAAAAGAAGCGTGTTTTATGGATGTATGTTTTATGTACATAATTAACAATAGCAGTTTAGGGCAAGAATGAAGTAATCTCCAAATTGAACTCTAGTTGAAAGTGTGGGGGGTATGGATAATGTAGAATAGGTTTTCGAGATCATATGTAAACATCACCCGACATAGCAGTTCTGCCACATTTTGCTACACCTTAATTGAGGCAAAACAGTAGTGATAATGGCACTCAATGTTCCATTAACCAATAATAGGTAGAATATGACATGTAGGGGTTGGTGTAAGTGGCACAGTTAGTTACGAGCTGACCCAATGAACCGGAGGTCGTGAGTTCAAACCCGGTCCAAACCAATGCAGAGATACATTACTCGATATGACGGCTCAAGGCAATTCACCCAACCTGCCTGTAGTACCATACTGTTTCTCCACTCCAACACAGGCTGAAAACTGAATTAAATTAAGTATATACAATACATGGCTGTCCGAGTGCTTCTGTGAATATTTTGTGTTCTATAACGTTGTTTACTTCTTCACGAATCACATGGTAAGTGAGAATATAGTATTTAACTGGTATGTGATTATATACATTAATCTGTTTTTACAGGCAAAACAAACACGTGGTAAATGATTTAATATATGATTAGCTGGCTATAATATTGCATGACTTGATTGTCTTGCAGAATCGTCGAAAATAAAAAGAACGGGAAGAAAATATATGCTGCATTTACGTGAATCTAATGAGGAATTTTTTGACCAAATGTAGTACTCAAAATTGTGGTGCACCTTGGAGTCAAATGCATATTGGATTCGAATGAAAATCCGTTCTATAGAACGTCAGTAACTTCATTGTTTTTTCGTTTATTACGTCACAATAGATTGCTGCAATTCATATATTGTTAGCCCATTATTGAGCGTTGGATTGATATGCAACGGAACTACACTTCTATTTTTTAATTTTTATTTCAATTGCTCAGCACAGTTTGCTATACAGATTGTGCACCTATATACATAATATACATAATAAAATTAAACTATATAGGGAGAGAGGATATTCATATTAGAGTCCTCAAGCAAACTGGTCTGATTAGTGTGAGTATAAATTAAATAACTTCTTCATTACAGCATTAATAAACATTATAGAAATAAAATGTCCTGCGGCAAGCGTGCCTTCAGTTTTGGTGGAGCAGCAAGGCAACGTCCCAGTTGGAAGAATAAAGCATCTGATACATAAGGAAGGTGAGCAAAGAATCTGCTTGTCGTTGTAGAGATGTACTCATTAATGGTGACTATGTCCAATTCTCTATGCAGGTGTGCATTCTGGATATACCACGGGGCGTTCACAGACAATCGTAATATTCTGTTTTGAAACACCTGGAGTTGGTGAAGCACATCCCCATATAGGACTGGCATATAGAAGAAGCGGTCGTAGAATACTCTTGTATAGTAGCAGCGTACATTCGACTCGGAAAGGGGATTTGCGGTTGAGGATGGGATACAACTTGTGAAGACGAGCATAGTCTTGATTTAGTTTGCTTTTGATATGTGTACTCCATGTCAGTCGACGATCAAGATGGACGCCAAGATATTTGACTGCACAATCAGAAGGTAAACAGGGTACTTCAGTGTTATAGAGTCGTATATTTGCCGGAGCAGCAGGCCTGCACAAGGTGAAAAGCTTAAGGAGACATTTGCTTGGATTAAGTGCGATACGCCAGCGAGATAACCAGTGCAGGAAAATGTCCAGGGAAGATTGTAGGGTTGCAACCCGTAGTTTCAATAGAAAAGTGCGAGGTAAAGATGACTGTATCGTCAGCAAACGGTGCGGTACTTGTTGCAGGAAGTTCAGGCATGTCAAAAAAGAGGCAAGGACGCTACCCTGGACACATCTATTGAGAAGGGGAAAAGGAAGCGTTTTAGTTACAATATACAGTGTAAATCCTTTATTCTGAAAAAAAAAAAAATTATATAGAAAGATAGGAAGGAAGTTCAATGTATCAGAGAGTAACGTTCGCTTATGGGGAAAACAGAAATTGGCATTATTTTCTATGAAGGTAGTAGGAAGAAATTTACGGGTCCTCGCAAAGGAAGACATCCTGAAGTTGATGAAAATCTGTTAGAATTAGTGCGGGAAAGGAGGAGGAATTGGCTGCCCTGTGACTAGTAACACTATACGGAATAAATAAAAAGGAGAGACTGAAGTTCATGGAACGAACAAAATGAAACATTCCGAAACAAAACTTTAAGGCTGGATGGGTGGATCGTTTCATGAAGCGGACAGGTTTATCTCGAAGGCGCCGTACAACAATATGCCAGAAGCTTCCTTCAGATTTTGAGAACAAACTACAAGCGTTTCAGCGGTACGAGTATATCATTGCACTTCGGAAGAAAAATAATTTTTCAATAGGTTAAACCCCGTTTTTCATAATCTCAAGTATCAATTATGGGGTGCGCATTAGATTTGCTGGCGCATTAGATTCGCGTATTTTACATTATGCGATAAGGCAAATACCTCAATATCAGGGAACTACTAGAATTTAGAACTGGGAGTCTGACAGTATAAAAAGGGGAGGGGCAAAATAAAGTTTATTCGGCAGTAACAGAAGAAGAGGAAAAAATAACATGCAGAGGAAGAAGTAGTTTCAAATGTGGAAGAAATGATTATTATGTATTTCAAATGGGAAGGCGTTTGTCCTTGAGCGCTACTAGGTGAACAACCAATCGGAGCCCTGCGGTGTTGTATTACATTCCCGCTAAGTGGTGTGTTAGGAGCGCCAACCTAATCAATCTGTATGAAATACTATTCGCGCTAAGACAAAAATTCAGATTTTTTCAAAACTGATCCATGTGGCAGGTAGAGAGTAATATATGTAACATAACCATGAAAACCCCATATTTTTTGCTCCAATAATTTTTCTAATACAAATAAATAAAACACTATTACCTGTATTATAATAATAAATCGCGACGTAAGCACTGTATGAATATCATTATTGGTTGGCATGTATGCGTGTACGTATATTTGTAATTACTCAGAACTGAAAATTAAATGTTTCACATGACGTGATAAAAGAATTACTTTGAATAATCCAATTCGGGCCAGAGGAAACAAATTTCTGGCTGCCCTGGCAGAACGTGTCTGGTCACATTATATCTTATTTTATGAATGGTTCGTAATCTGTTTCTACTCTAGAGAGTTCAAAGTTGTTGGTGTGTATCTATGTACGTATACTTTTAATTACTCAGAACTGAAATTTAAACTACTGACATGACGGATAAAAGAATTAGTGTGAATAAGTCAAGGTGTTAAATTCGAAAAAGAGCAAACACATTTCCTGTTAGCCGGTGGAATGCTGTATGCTTATGTTTATGAATGAATGCTGGATAAGAAGTGTTTATTTACTCAGGAGAGTTCAGATCAATATCATTCAGTTTTTCTTTACACAACAGTAGAGTAAGAGTTAAATAGTGCAATGGCTTCTTGCGGTGAACTTATTGACGAGTCAAAAAGTCTGGTATTGCGAAGTCAGGCTTGAAGTACTGTTTTTAAGGTGTACACGTTCTTCAAAAAATTTTCGGAAACAGAAACTAAAAATGAATTATTGCAAAGAGTACTTCTGTTTAAAAACACGGAAAAAGTGTATCAGCTGGATCAACTTGCAATTGAAACGGGACACGAGGTAATACGCCTCCCACCTTACCACTGCAAATATAATCCAACTGAGTTGGCGTGGGCTCAAATAAAAAGGGGGATTGCAAAAATAAATAATACTTTTAAACTGACCTACGTTAAACGACTTGTTTACTAAGAAATTGACAAGGTAACACAACAGGACTGGGAAAACTGCGTGAGGCATGCAGAAAACCTTCAAGAAGACGATTTTAAGAAACAAATAGCACGTGACGAGATCTTGGAACCTATAATCATAAATTTGCCAGACACAAACGATGAAGACAGTGACAATGACGAATTGTCTCTTAACGGAAGTGACATTGACAGCGATATGGATGAGCCACTGGCAGTTCCATTGGTTTAGAAAAACAGGTAATTCATAAAATATAATTATAGTTATAGTATTTTAAAATATGCATAATTTTCGAAAATTATTTTTCCAATTTTGATTTTGGCAACTGCATTATTGTAAAAGTTTGTAAAATATAAAATGCTTACCCTTACTTCTGCGCCAAGCAGACGTGCATGTTGTATGAGTGTGCGAGAGAGAGGTAAATATAAAAGGAGTGGGGTAACAAGCTGGCAACGCTGAGTGTGATACGGCATCTGATCAGCTGGAACTCTTCCCATTTCAAATGCATAATAGATATGAATGATTCCTCGTTCATAGAGCAACACAACATTAAATTGTGCACATTATATGATAGTGAGCTCTGTTTGACTTATAAACACTTCTGAGTAGTAACCACTGTGATATGTTTGGTTCAGCTAGATCGGGTAAACATTCCACTGTACATTGGTGCTATAACTCCCGCGAAACAGAACTCCCATACAGTGGCAACGCTGATATTATAGCCATGACAGCGTCTTTAGTATACAAAATCTGTATTTAATACTGGCCAGGAAGCCAATCAAAGCCGTACTACAGTGATAGTATTTCATCGTAGTTGCTTGTTGCTAATTTCCAACAAGAAACACAGCCTGCCTCTGTAACGTAGACGGTAACCTGTCTGCCTCCCGTTCAAAGGTCCCAAGTTTCAATCTCGGAGAGGATGATTTATCTGGATAAGGTTTTTTTTACTTATTCTGAAAAACATAATGTTGGGTAACTATAAGCTCTTTGGATCCTGGGCTCATTTCAGTATCATTTTATTCGCCGTCCGGTATGACTTTGGAGAACATTGATTAAAAAAAGGAATCACAAGAAGATGAAATTGAAGAAGGGTGATAAACCGGACAAGGCAATTTTTGATACTTAATGGACGAGCAGAAATTGTTGTGAGAAGATAAAATCTACAACGACATTAAGGCAAACATTTGAGATTGGGACCAAAATAGACATAGAAAATGATAATAGAACATAGTAATGAAGTGAAGTATTGCTGTTCCCAGTCGCCATACCATAGCGTTGGTTGGTTAGATTAGATTTAATTTAGAATTGATAGTTGTGTCTTGAAAATTAGATTTCAAGAAAATCGTTATGCAGAATTTTTTTAATAATGTCACCCGATCGTTGGAACACCCTATAGAACCAGCTGAGAGGGGGCAAGCAGGGGAGATCGGCCTTAGCCACGTCTCGCCTAGTTTGTCTTATAGTGGTGACAAGGGATGGCTGGGAGAAAAAACATCACTGCGCCGTCTCTTTCTGTTCCACCTGTGTTCTCGAACTTACGGGATATTTCATCTAATCGAGAACCTTCCAGATCGGCAAGCGGACCCTATATAAGCCACACGTCGTGCAAGAGGAGTCAGTCAGTTCTTGGTGTAAGAATGCAGTGCTAGTGTACGACGAGAAGACTGTGTGAGAGCATCGGAAGATTGTACGTAATTACGAGTGCAAGTGAAATTGTAACGGACGAACTGGTGAATCGTAATTGTGTGCATTGCGTAATTCTGTGTAATTGGCAAGAGTTTAACTGTAAGTCGGTGGAAATAAAGAACATTTTTGAGTGGTGTAATTGGACTTTTCATTTCACGAGCCCACAAAGTCATAATAATTATAATTCAAACATGACACACTTTGGTAATATAACACCAGCTATAGACAAGTGAACCCCTAGAAATACAACGAGAAGCAAGATTATGTTCTTAAAATCAATTTTTGGAAGTCATTTGCACCGCTCCCAATAATTAAACTGTCAATTCCAAAACGCAAGGGTAGTTATAAATAGGGAGCGACACTTTGAATGAAACAGGTTAGGCATAATTATATCAAGGATGTCAGGGTGACAGTGTAGTGGTAGCCAACAGGAAGTCAAAATATCGCTTCCTATTCTACCAACTCAATTTTCACCTTTCGATACGTTTCAAAAATAAATTCCACAATATTCAAGGCCCATTTCTCTTGGTAGAATACTTCGTTGATCCAGTAGAGTTAATCGCTAAGACATGCAGATTTACTTTCACACTTAACATTATCTCCTTCTTCTACTTCACTCCAAGGGCTAGGCAATGCTGCCTGTTCCGGCTTAAAACAGTCTGACCATCGTTTAACGGATGTCTCTTTCCTCTAGGTTTATAGTTTATAACTCTTATTGGGATCCTATCTCTCGGCATTCTCTCAATATGCTTTCTCCATTCATTTCTATAATTTATTATTTTTTCTTCTAAAGAACTTATTTCTAAATCTTTTCTTATTTTTTCATTTGGAACTTTATCTAAAAGAGTACATCCCTTTACTGCTCTTAAAAATCTCATTTCGGCAGCCTGTATCTTGTTTTTGTCTGCTTTTGTTAATGTCCATGTTTCAGAACCAAAAAGAAAAGCAGCCACAGCCATTACTTTATAAAATTTCATCCGTGTTATTTTTCTGGTTTTAGTTTTTAGGCTTCTATTTATTATGCCGTATATTTGTTGAAACATTGGTAATTTATTTTAAAAATCATTTTCATATTTATAACTGAGATATGTCCCCAAATATTTAGAACCCGTAACTTGCTCTAAGATAATATCATCAATTACTATTTTGGTTCTAACAGTGTCTTTACCTCGAAACGCCATTGTTTTTGTTTTATTTGTGGAAATTTTGAAATTATAATTCTTACATAACTTCCCCCCCCCCAGGGGCCTACTTCGGTAGGTACGGCTTTGGCGCACCCGGGGTCCCGAGCCAACAGTCTCCCTCGTGTGGGCTCCTCTTCGTGGTTGAGGGAGACAGTCAACAGGCCCACTCACGTGTAGGCCGTGCGTGGAGATCCGTGGAGAAGGTTTTTAGATTCTTGTCTAGTTTTGAGTTTAGGATTTAGTGAACGAAATTTTTAGTAGGTTTTGATTGATGTTTTTTATGTACGTGTATTTTTAATAGGTTTTGTTACACTTGTATAGCTTTTAGAAAGTTTTATATCTGGCTTTTGCCATGACTAGTTTTTTACAGGGCGCTGATGACTGCCGTAGTTGAGCGCCCTTATATATATATATATATATATATCATCGTCATTACATAACTTCTGTAAAATATATACTGCTCTTTGCAGCTCGTGTTCAGTTTTACTTATAGTTATTTGGTGATCCGAAAATAGCATCGTCTTAAGAGTAAAATTTGGTGCAAGATGACCTTTTTTTTTTTTTTTTTTTTTTTCAGTTTACGTCCTCCAACGTTAAGTCATTTCGGACGATGAATGGATTGGGTGAAATGATGCTCAAATGAGTCCGAGGTCCATGAAGCTTAGAGTTATCCGACATTCGTCTATCAGGATAAGGGAAAACCCCGGAAAAAACTTTATCCAGGTAACTCGCCCTGACCGAGATTCGAACTCGAGACCTCTTGAACGTGTGCAAGATGAATGCCTCCGTTAATCTTAAACATCCACTCTCTAATCAGATCATCTATATAAATTATGAATAAGTTAGGAGACAAACTGCAATCCTGTCTTACACCTTGATTTGTATGTATCCATTTACCATACATTCCATTTCCAATATGTATGCTGATTGTTGTATCCTTATATATATATATGTATAATATTATATTATATATAATATATTAAATTACTCGAAAAGTATCAGCAATAGTTTTGTTGTAATTTACGTCCTCCAACGTTAAGTCATATCGGACGCTGAATGAATTGGGTGAAATGATGCTCAAATGAGTCCAGGGTCCATGGAGCTTAGAGATACCTATCATTCGTCTTGAAGGGTAAGGGAAAACCACGGAAAACACCTTATCCAGGTAACTCACCCTAACCGAGATTCGAACTCGGGACCTCTTGAACGTGAGGCAGACACGCTACCATCTACGCTACCGAGGCGGGCTCCCTCAGCAATAGTACTATACTAAGTTGATAGGAAACAGCGCTGGAGAGGATTTGCGCGCTTGTACACATCTTCAAGTATGTATTTAACCAATGAGGTAAGCGCGTCATTCTAGTTACGCATGCGTAGAAGCTCTATAGCACCAGCATAACCAAAGATATGCTATCGACCTTCACACCATATCTCATCGACTTTTATCGACTTTGGGAGAGTAGCGCGTAGATTTTAAATCACCGCATATGCATTACCTTTGATAGTACTCAAGGCTAACATAAGCAATGAATCCTCAAGGTGTCAAGAGTTATGGTACTCACATACTCTTTAGCTCTGGCGTAACATCTGCTATTAACTTTGATATATCAGAATGAAAAATTTAGCACCATTTTTCAGTTCGTATTTCTGTTTTGCCTCCAGCTGTAAGCTCCGTTTTAATTTCTACTCTGTAATTTGATGCTTATCCCTCTCAGTGTATATATGTACACTCTATTAGCTTTGTTTCATAATGCATAAAGCAGCTAATGGCAATGAATTATTAAAATTAAATGTAAAAATCAAATTTCATTAATTGCATGCATTAAGCGAATGAAATCTGAAGTAGTAAATAAATAGCGTCATATAAAACAGATAATTCCATCAAAAACATTTTTAAAAAAGTTCAAATAATTACCTTTGGTCTCTTTTCAAATTTCTATTTAGCTTCCTTATTATTTATTTTTAACGAGATATGATTTATGTAAAAGTGATAGCAAGATTAATAGCAAAAATCTCAGGGCAGATATTTTGTAGAAATCAACATGAAAATATAACTAAGAGTTATTTCCGGGCTGTTATGCCGTGGTCTGTTGGATTTGGATTTTCCAGACGTTTCGTCCACAACTATGGTGGACATCTCGACCACGCCACTGAAGATGTTCACCATAGTTGTGGACGAAACGTCTGGAAAATCCAAATCCAACAGACCACGGCATAACAGCCCGGAAATAACTCTTAGTTATACTGACTCCGGCCGCGAAAGCGTACGCTCTCTTACAACATGAAAATGTTTGGAGCTAGCTTAAATAAATATTTTTGATTCTTAAGACCTGTTAACTGATTAGCAAATCCACCGGCATAAGTTTGTTGATTTTAAGTACACTAAAATCCATCAGTCTGGGACGATTTTGAATCCGCGACCTTAGGATAAGTAAGTCAGTGCCAGGCCGCGCCGTGGCCAAGGGTTAGACCATTCGACTCTCACCAAAGCGACCCGGGTTGGATCCCAGGAGTCCAATGTGAGATTTATGGGGACAAAGCGGCACAGGGGCGGGTTTCATTTGGGTGCTCCGGTTTCCCCGCCATCTAATTCCACCAGTGCTCCAACTAATATATGTATTATCCATCAGTGTGACCACCTGCGGTGCCGCATGTAGTAAAACACTATAATCTTCGCAAAAGTTAAAGGCATATGACCAATCTTAAGCTTGCTCCTCCTACCAGCGGTGCGGCCCCCAAACTGTACTACTACCGCCACCGCCACCGCCACCGCCACCGCGGTTCAAAAACCCAGCAATTAACTGTAAAAGCTTATTATGTAGGTAGTATGCACAGTGTCACGAATTTGTAGTGAAACAGCTTCATCCTTAGAAAAAGGGAGCGTGCCTGTGTTTCAATCTCCGGGAAGGACCCACAAAGTTGGAAAGCGAGTTACTGGATTGGAAACCGTGCTTGCTGTTCCACTGCTGTGACGTGCATCAAGGTAAGATTTTAATGTTTTAGGAATGTTTAATGTGTTTTTAATTATGGAAAAATAGGCAGAACATTTGCTGGCGAGTAATACGTGCTTTTATAAACAGAAACTCTATTGTACACGGACTACACTTAGCAACAGCGCTCCGCGTAAGCATTGGTCAGCGTTCATATGCCTCTAACTTTTGCGAACGCTATAGGTTGTGTTAAACACTACAAAAATGCCTGATAGCTAAGTGAGCCAACCACATCGAGAGTGTTCTTTTACTCTGTCACTATATCTCTTTTACTTCCCCTACTGCTTATGTATAGTAGTTACGGGTAATAATATACCACCAAGGGGAACACCTCGCGCAATTTGACGTACTGGAGAACTACAGATGTATTATTTTATCTTGACAGGAATCCTGCGCGGTAGGGATGAGTAGCAACTGTGGTGGGGATAGTGCACCTATCGCCACGATGTGTCACACGCGGAAGATTACGAGAGGGGAGGGCGCTGCATAAGGTGTCTAAAACAAATTTCATTCTCGAAGCCAGTTTTGCAGCTCTTATAAACTAAGTTGTAATTCTTACTATGCTAGTAATCTCCACGCTTTTGTTGGATCTTAAATAGTACATAGGCATTTGGAACAAAACCCTGTTCTCCTCCAGCAGGGATGATAAACAACTGCCGGCCTTTCAATATCGCTGTAGAGTCCCTGTAACGTATTTCACTCCAGGCATATGGTCTAGTATGTGCTGTATTTATATAAGTTTCATCCATATAAACTATATAAACTTCACTTCGATATCTCCGAATATTTCGTAAATACTTAAGCCTTTTTGCACGTATGGTGCGATGTTCGATTAAAATTTGTCTGTGACGCGTAGTGTTTTTTTTTTTTTTTCAAATAATCCTAGCTCCAAAAGAACTCTTCTTAATGTTCAGACACTGCCTGGGAAGTCAGTAGAATTTTTAGCTTCATAAGCACTTTCTTCAAAGTTGGTCTTTGTTTTTCTGTGCTTTAAAAATTATTCATACTTCGCCTAACTACTTCTGAATTAAAACATCCAAATTAGATTTTGTGCATGTTGTTAATCTTTGTTTACTGGGCATAGAGAAGGACGTTGTTGCACTAGCACCAATGGCTTTTCTTTCCTTAATAACTCTCCTAAACTGCTTGCAGACACAACTGTTGCCTCAGATACTCTTCCCCAGATTTTTATAGCTGACCCAAACCATTGTTCCTTTTTAATAAATCTATGGATATTGACTATTACTTCTCGTGTTTTTAAATGTAGCACTTTATTTCCTAATATGCTGCTAGGAGGCGTCATTTATAAATGCTCTCTTGGAACCAAGAGACAAGCACATTTTGAAACAAGCTGTAGTGTTACCGAGTAGCTCTGCACGTGTTTAGTTGCTCGCAACTGGTACGCAACTGACCTGTCCTCCCCTCCAGTTGTAACCGTTCTGAAGTGGACTCGTCCAGATACCACTGCGCATCGCTCTGCACTTTTCAAAATAAAAATATACATCTGTACATATTGCGTTCATCAGGTGATAAATCACATCCTCGGAGGCTAAAAAGCAAAAATTTGCGATTAGAGTGGCGTAACACTTTGCTATTTTACTGTAACAAAGCTATATTTTAATGTGTTGTATCCATTTTATCGGCTGCAAAGTATAAATATGTATATTTTTGTGCACAATAAGGGGGAATTCCCTTTAATATGAATAAACGGATTCCAAGATCTTGATAAAGATAGCTTTTCTGCCCTGGAGCTTTAAGTGTTGATAATCTCTCCTGATCAACTAATTTGCGATGGTTTGTTTACGAAGAAATTTTAATATGAGCAATATTAAACTACCCACGCAATAAAACATAAAGAAGCATCACTGAAAACAAATTAAACAACGTAGCGGAGCTGATAATAAAAGAAAAAAGGAAATTGGGAGAGATTAGGGCTGTCTGAAGTTTAAGTAATGAAAACTACATAATTTTTCCCCGGAACGTCTACATTCATCAAGAAACAACTTTAACTATGAAAAGGCACCATGGACTTTCCAGTAACACAATATGAGCGTTTTCTCCCTAAGGTACTGTTGCATTTCACATGGTGAAGAGACAACTCTACTGCAAGCAAACTGCTCCGTTGACATCTTGCTGTAGTTAACAGAATTAGTAGCTTCATACTCCAGATGTCACTCTACGTTAACAAGACAGGAAATGCAGCTTTTGAAACTCAGTTAAATGCCTTTTGAAGGAATTACAGTGTGTGGAGAACACAATAACGGAATCCTAGATGCAAGTTAGTTTCTAGGATTAATGCGGCAACTCCAAACTTGGAGGTATAACAAAAGAGTGGCCAGGAAACCACCGTTTCGCCAATACTACGAAACCGCTATTCCAGTTTGTTTTCATATCATGGAAGGATGAATGGTATCAGTTGCCTGAATTAAAACAAATCTCGTTTGTATTGTTTCAATAAACGTTATAGTATTTTTAAAACAAATGGCAGTTTAATTACTTCTTGCAATCCAAACAGAGCAACATTTAGATCAAGTACGAGGCATGTTTTTTAAGTCAGTACCGTTTTGGAATTAAAAAAAAATGTGCATAGATATCGCAATAATTTTATTTTTACTTGAAAGTCTGTACCTTAATCTATTTTTCTACATAATTTCCGTGAATATTGAGGCACTTGTCATAACGTGGCACCAGTTTTTGAATGCCCTCCTCATAAAATTCTGCCGCCTGACGTGTTAACCACTGTATCACAACTGTTTTGACTTCGTTATCGTCTTGAAGACGCTGACCGCCCAGATGTTTCTTCAAGTGCAGGAACAAATGGTAGTCGCTGGGCGCCAGATCAGGGTTGTATGGAGGATGATCTAGAGTTTCCCATTGAAAAGATTTGATGAGATCTTTGGTCCGATTAGCCACGTGTGGACGGGCATTGTCATGCAGCAAAACGATACCCTTACACAGCTTGCCACGTATTTTATTCTGGATTGCACGGCGCAGATTGTTGATTGTCTCATTACGGGGCAGAAACTCCACTAGCAATACTCCTTTTCTGTCCCAGAAAAACTGTGCACATGATTTTCCGGGCAGAAATTGTTTGCTTAAACTTGACTTTTGTGGGTGATGTTGAATGTCGCCATTCCATGGATTGTTGTTTCGATTTTGTTGTGACGTAGGCCACCCATGTTTCGTCACCAGTAACAATTTGGTCTAAAAAATCTTCACCTTCATTGTGGTACCGCTCAAGGAAAGTCAATGCACTACCTAAACGTTGGGTTTTGTGCAAATCCGTCAACATTTTCTGAACCCAACGTGAACACAGTTTCCGGTACTTCAAGTTCTCGCTCACAGTGCGATACAAAACACTACGAGAATATTGAAGAAAATAGTCGCACAATGATGAAATTGTAAAGCATCTGTTTTCTCTCACCTTTTCGTCCACTTTCTGCACCAAATCTTCAGTAACGACCGAAGGACGCCAACTCCGTTCTTCATCATGCACATTTGTGCGGCCATCTTTAAAAGCTCTCACACCCATTTCCTTACCATTCCATCACTCATAATGTTTTGTCCGTAAACTTCACAGATTTCACGGTGAATATCGATCGGTTTTACGCATTTAGCACGAAGAAATCGTATAACAGCCCGTATTTCACAATCGGCGGGACTCACGATTGTCGGAGGCATCTTAAACAGTCAGTAACCAACGTATACAATGAAGAATCAGACTGTAATGGCGTCAATGCGTAGACAAGAGATGTAGGTAACCAGCGCGCATGCACGGAACGCCGACCGTAGCGCTGCGGCGGCGGAATCGCAAAACGGTACTGACTTAAAAAAAAAAAAACGCCTCGTACATTCAGGAACATTTCTGAGAGTGACGAACACCTCCTAGCGGGAGTCAGCGGATTTGCTATTGCAGGGTTAGAAGGGGTGGTTTCGTCTACGAAAAGCACCGATTCTGACATGCTTGATTCAATAATGATCATTACAGTCTGCAGCTATACCTTATGAAAATACATAAGGCATTCAATAACACTGGGCAACAAAAATAATTTGTTAATGTTTCGAGCACTTCATGAGACAATTCCTACTAATTTTGGGTTGAGAAAACATATATGGCAATGAAAATTTTTTATTAGCTCTAGTTTCTATGATACACACAGGGTGAAAGTATTACATATCAACGGATTGAGAGGAAAGGATACATTTTAATTACATACATGCTAACAACAATGAACATGCATTTGATTTTTTAACTGGTAATTACATGCCAAGAGTTCTAAATTGCTGGAAAAATACTTTGCAGATAGTCGTTTTCTGAAGAAAATCATGTGGTGGCCTATTGACTTCGTCGTATTTTAGCTTGCCTCTTGTGATGGAGTTCCTCAGAATGCCTAGACAAAGACCAACAGTAATCCACAAGCATTACTTCATTCCAAGGGTCCTGATATCTTAGTTCCATAACATAAATGTTCTGATGGAATCTCTCCCAATGTTCATCACAAACAGCTCCACAACTAGGAGAGAGAAAGTCTAGGTGGGAGTGGAGAAAATGAATCTTAAGGGACATCCTGCATCCTAGGTTACAATATTTTTGCAGGAGCACTGTCACCAAATGTTTGTATTTGTCATCTCTTTTGTTGCCTAAAAATCCATGAACAACGCCATTGAAGCCTTCCCAAGCTTCCTTTTCTTTCCCCTCCAGAATTTGCTCAAATGCAGGATCCTTTACAAGTTCTCTTATTTGTGGTCCAACAAAAATGCCTTCCTTAACTTTTGCATCACTTAATTTCCAAAATTTCTCTCTGACTGTGTTTTGTTATTTGACAGGTGTGCCAACTCCCAAAAAGTCGCCCAAATTTAAAATCTCCAATCTAAAGCATGAAAAGTCACTTTATCTTAAAAAAAAGAGCTAATCTATCATTTTTATGGTGATTTTTTAATTCAGCAGATGCAAATACATGTAAATTCACTATTCTTGAGCCCGAAATATTTTAATTGTTGCCTTTGTATTGGCAACATTTGAATTAACAAGAAACAAAACATTTTTGGAGCAATCACATTATTGCAGTGCTTAGAAGTCATTTCCTTCAACACGAAGAACTCGCCTACACACAGAGAGTCAACCGATGCCATCCACAGGTCTTGTCCTACTACTCGAACAGACTGCTATACTGGTGCTATCATTGCCGGTCTGGTTCTAAAGCGAACTCTCTAATTGGTAATTTCATTTTGGCAAAAAGGTCGAAATCACAAAGGCTCATATCTGGGGAGTATGGAGGATGCTCCAGAATTTCTCAGTTTCATCTGCAAAGTAAATTAAGAGCAGGCGCAGACGTGTGAGAGCGAGCACCATTATGTAGAGGCGAGGTTATCTTCGTGGGCAGCCTTCACAAGGTGAAGACCGACCTCCCTCTCTACCAGGGAGAGACCGAGCTCTCCCCGAAGGGTGTCCGGAACCTCCAAGGCTCTTTCCATTAGGGCAAGTCCTAGAGACTAACACCCCCCCCCCCAATCTGGTCCAAAGAACTCAAGACGGGTGGAAGTGGATACGACACTTACGCGCGTCAACCCCACAGGGGTGGGGCCGCCTGGTGACCTAGCACACCTTCTACCAGCTCTGCAGGCTAGTACCCGGGAAGTTTTAGGCAACCCTCTACCCCTCCGGGCAGCCGAAGCCTGGCGGGATGTACCCGATCTCCCGCAGGTAACGGGAACACATTGTCCCCTCGAGTCCAACCCAATCCGAAAAATTCCCATTCAGGCTTGAATGTTCGGCCCGAGGTTTCTCTAGTAACGTCACGACTGGTAAGGGTCCGCAGCGTCCGCACCACGGCAGCTGAAGGGAACGGATATCCTCCCCTACTGGAGAGCACCTTCATGTAACACAAAAGTATAATAATTCAGGAGATTTGGACGTTTACGACGCACAGCTGGTCTAACACAAGTAGTCTGTCTACCACAAGCTTCTAATAATTCTGTGATGCATTGTCGGGCATTGATACTCTTGCAACCTGTGTTTTAATGAGGCATCCTTATTTATATTTACTAAACGCATTAAGAGTACAATTAAACTTACTAAAATGTTTTTGTTAAAGACGATAAATGTTTTCAAACCCACAGCTAACAAACATTAGATGTTCTTAATTGTTTATTGTTATGAGCTTACATGATTTATCACTGATAGCGCCAAATGCAGGCAGTGTTGCCACAAATTTTTGATTGACCCATAGCCCATGTATAATACATACAAACCTTTTCAAACCTCAGAACTACGAATTTTAGTTGGATTCACTAGCAAGAACACATAAGACCGATTTGATCACCTCACCGCCCATCTATGGGCGAGGAATAGTTCACAATAGTTCACAAACATAGCATCTAACCTACATTGTTTATTTTTTTTACATTTTCAAGTCCTTAGAAAAATATTATTTCAATATCCACATGTTACTCGAGACAAACGTTTGCAGAAGCCGCTTCTTACTCCTTTATCTGTAAGATGTTCATTGCCTGAAGCGACAGTGAAATATTTAAAAACGGGTGGCTTTGTAATTTCATACCGTTTCCATGACTCCCTGATGTTCATTACAGTCTATAACCAAGTATTCTTCAGCTAGTAGAATTCGAATATTGTATATACTTCATCTTTAGGGGCTAGAAAATCCCATTGCATACCCGATGGGAAGAAGATGCAAGGAGGACGGAAAATTTCATTTAGCGATCCGGTAATGATTGTATTTTTATTAATACACGGTTCGTTACAAACAAATCAGTATATTTAAATTCTTAAATATGAGATCCCAAATTATATAAATTATCTTTATAATTTAAAAGTAATTACTTTTTGATATATTATACATACCTATTGTTCTTGTTTTATATTTATTTATATAAAATATTTTTCTTTCCAATTAAATGACTCAGATGTAGATCGTTTACTTTTATTATTACTATTATTATACTATTATATATTTTTTATACTTGTATATTTAATAAAATATAGTAACGAAAGGTTAATGTATAAACATAAAATGGTAATTAATAAACATGTTCATAACATGACATAAAATTAAGAGTATTTTACTCTGAATACTTTCTA
This sequence comes from Mantis religiosa, assembly GCA_030765055.1. NCBI lineage: Eukaryota > Metazoa > Arthropoda > Insecta > Mantodea > Mantidae > Mantis > Mantis religiosa. Next base: position 53,211,539 of record CM060958.1, on the reverse strand, counting down.
GTTCTTTTTTTCTGCACTAAATTTTTAAATATCTGTGTTACTACAGAGCATGAGATTATAATATAAATGAATGCGATTATAATATATTATGCAACGAGACTATAATGGTAGTAATTAAAACACGAGTATTATTATTAAACGAGCAAAGCGAAGCGAGTTTAATAATTTTAATATGAGCGTTTTAATTACCTTTACAGTCACTTTCATACGAGTGTTTATACTTGATCTAAATTAAAGGTTTCATTTCAAAGTATTCAGTTCTGGTTTGAGTGTTACAATCGTAAATTGAGTACGTAGTACGCAGGCGCAGAAATATTGATTACTTCCCTAAAACAGCTGTTAATATGTGACACAGTTTAAACTAAAAAGAAATATTGAGAAATTGGAACAAATTGTATTTATTGAAATATCATTTGCAATTAATGCTAATGATAATATGAACAAATCTGACTTTATTTCAAATATAGGTTATTTACTGTTATTAAAATAAAGGCTATTTATTTGAGTATTTAGATAAGTAATTTTGGTGCATAATGTTGAGTTTTGATTCCAAAATAGAGTAGTGAATCCATAAGGTCGATGATTCCATATTTTTAGACAATTTTTCAAAATATACTAAGGGTACATTTTCTGAGATCTAATTTTATACCTTTTGATATTCTTCAATCCACGAATTGTGATTAGAATTTCTCGTACATCATTCTTGACCTTTGTGGCAACATTGGGTGATTTTGCTGTAAATTCTAGGGGTGTAAGTTCAATGTCACTGCTACTAGTGCCAGATATTTTGATTTTTTTCGCTAGTATAATTGTTGATCGAAACGAGAATAATCAATACTTGCGCTTTCATAATGTTACGTGGCCACTTCTCATTGGTCGAACATCAATACTTTAATGAACAGATGTACTTTAATGAGGTCCATTAAAGTACTGATGTATCAGTCGTCGTATAAATACTTAAGTATGGCATGGTCGAGCATAACATATTTAAATTATGCAAGTTCACTCTTTTCATTTTAGCAACCCATTCTGCACGCCGTTGTGAATAGAAAAGATTTCAGTAATAAACCGTCTTCAGATCTATTGTTGCATCCAAAAACTGCACAAGCAGTCATTATTAAGAATTTCTAAAGCATATTATATGCGTGTATTATGCTTAAAGCACATAAAAATCCTCCCTTCACTACGTGTGATTTTAATAAACTTTGAAAGGACCTGTCAGCCGCTCCATCTAATATAAATGCTTAATGCTAATGCGCAGTGGATCAGTGAATCTAGGCGAATCATCGTGAGTTCTCCGTATGTTTTCACTCTTATACTTAGAGGAGCTATACCTTTGAGCAAGCATCCACGCCGGTTGTTCGGAATCGCCATACACCACGAAGCCTTAAAGTACATGTGAAAGATGAGAAGGAATCAAAAGAAAGGGAATGGAGGAATGAAATTATGGAAGATGGGAAAGCACGCCAGCATTGACATAATAAAAGAAGAGAGTGACACAGACATAAATGGACTTTGATCGCCTTACATCTGAAAGCCAACTTGTGACCTACGTATCTCCGGTTAAATCTCGCTATTTAAATTTTGGGTGTTACGTAGCAAGAAGCATTGCATTTGACGGGGCAACGTGTAACTTCGAACGCTCCTAAAAGCGTGTTTCTTATCCCAGGTGTAAACGACTCCTCCCTGTTCACTTTAATCTACACGCTGGGTGCTGTTTTGACGCAGCTGCATTATTCTTGGCACCACCCAGAAGCCTTGCTTCCATTGACAGCTCTGAGATGCCTATCTTGACAGTCAATTTGCTCTAAGAAGGAAGCAGTGCTGCTCCCTGTGGAGCAAACCCTACCTTTTCATTTTGTCCGCTAAGATTTAATTATGGTTGTCACAGCCCATTTGTCACTTTTCTCGATAAATCGTGTGGAAAATGGAAAAACGATCCCCTTCTCTTCGACTCAAGATCGACTTTCTCGGATGTCAATACCGGATATTGGCAGTGTGATTTCTATAAGTACATTCTTCTGAGTTAGCAACTGTTTTATAGAACCATCACATCTTCTCAGCATGCTATTTATTAGGCACTTCTTAAAGAAGAGCAATGTAGAATGTCACCGTAACTATTAATATACACTGAACGCAAAAGACCGCTAAATTTTTCAAAAAGACGCCTTAAATATCACCCGCTTACTTCCCTTCCGAAGATAGACATGCTAAGAATTTTTACGCCTGATAAACTCCGTCGGGTTTAAACCTCGGGAACCAAAGGTTAGCATGTTACACCCAATCCAGGGAGAACGAATACAATATCATAATTCACATACAAAGCCATGAAAAGGTGTGTTAACTCCAAATTGTTCAACAAACTGTTTCATAAAAATTATTAATCTGCTTCATCACAATTAAAATTTGCAGAAACATTTTTATGTAATTTTTTAATTTTTAAATTAACATCCTTCTGACAGCGAAATGGCTGAAATGATGTTCAAATGAGCCCAAGATCCATAGAGTTTTGAGTTACCTGACATTTATCTTTCAGGATAAGGGAAAGCCACGAAAAAGAAACCTTATCCAGATAGCACTCCCTGACTGACACTCCAACTCGACACCTCTTGAACGTGAGGCACGCACGAACGTGTACATACAATGGCAATAAGGAACAACAGAGAGCTGTGGTATTTCATTATCACATCGCTCAATTTGACACCTCCATCTATTTTTAAAACTGCGAGACAGCAAGATTATTTAAATGAGAGTTGGTACTATCAATTACAAGGAGAAGCTAAAAATGAACATCTTCTTTGTTATAATACATGATTACTGAGTTTAGGAGAATTAAACTATTCATATTCTGAACTGAATTAAAACAATATAATAAATATGAAGACATAAGAATGCGGAACTTAAGTTCGAATATGATTTAGATTATAGTGAATTATGATAATTACAAACTGAAATAATAGATTCAGATATTGTTATATAGTTAATTCAGTTAAAGTAGTTTTAAATGTAGATATAAATATGCGGGTGAATACATTGACAAATATGATATTTAACCATTATGCTTACTGTAACATTGGTTGAACTGTACACAAATGCTTCCCAAATAATAACCATTTAATATGAAAGCAAACTTTATAGAAAATCTTGGTACAAGAAATGAACAATTTATATAATTAATGATTCACCATAATTCTTCTTTTACCTCACGGCTTTGGATTGTTTAACCCGTTCCGGCTCCAAATTGGTCTGCCCATCTTTTCTTCGGTCTTCCCTGGTTTATTCTTCCTATAGGTTTATAGTTCAAGGCTATTTTTGGTATTCTGTTATTATTCATCCTATAAACACGTTCTTTCCATTTATTTCTAATTATTTCAATAGCATGGTTTATTTCTTCTACTTTTAATTCTGTCCTAATATCCTGAATACGTTTTATTATCAATTTTGGTAATATCCAGCTATTGCTCTTATGAATTTCATTTCTGATAACTGTACTCTCGTGCTACTTCTTTTTGTTAGTGTCCATGTTTCTGATCCACAGATCAGAGTTGGTATTGCCATTGTTTTGTATAGTTTTATTATAGAGTCCATTCTTGCTTTATTTTTTAATGTTCTTTTTATTGTGTGTGTTATATCCTTAAATTTATTTATTTTTTCTATTATATCAGCTTCCCCTTGGTACGAGACATTACATCCTAAATACTGTGACTTTGTGGGTTCATGAAATTAAAATTCCAATTGCACAAACTCAAAAATGTTCTTTATTTCCACCGAATTACAGTTGGAACACTTGCCGATTACATAGAATTACGTAGCACACACAATTACAATTCACCAGTTTGTCTGTCACAGGTCCACTCTGCACTCACAATTACGTACAACTCCTCCGATGCACCTACACAGTCCTCCAGTCCGTTCACTAGCACGGCGCTCCTCCGGCTGCTTGCCAAGAATTGACTAACTCGTCCATTGCATGCCTTATATTTTGGAGATCGCCGTTTCTGGAAGTCTCGCGGTTCAGTGAATCATCCTGAAGGGTCCAGACGTCCGGGAGAGGGGAAAGAGATGGCTAGTGATGTTTTCCAACCCTCCCCCTCGTTAACGCTACAAGATAAATGGTTTTGCGTGACCCGAATTCCTCCTGCCGCCCACCCGGCCGCCAGAGGGCCGCGCCCTCTTATTGTGTGATTTCTGCTCAATTATTATGTTATCTAACACTATTTTTGATCCTACTGGATTAATTCCTTTAAATGCCATGGTTTTGGATTTATTTGCTGATATTTTCATTCCATATTCTGTAGCAATTTTATCTAGACTATACAGCATTTTTCTGCAGGTCATCTTCATTTGTGGCCATTATTATTTGATCATCTGCATACAACATAGGTTTCAATTTAGCTCCTGATACATTAATGCCTCCATTGACTTTATTGGACCAAATCCTTACTATATCCACCATGCAGTATCAAATTTGTTTCTATGAGTTCGGAGTGATTGCGTTTACCTACACTTAATACTTCCCCAGGTTGTTTCAAAACAACACTGAACGATTATGGACGTTGCATAGTTTATAACTTAACTAGTGCGAATTTTGGTGTCGCAGCTTCGAAGTCCTGTTAGATATAATTTTATGCAGCATTAAATATTACATGTTTTTATGATTAGACAGCGCAGGAACCACTGGTGTGCGAACCTCAAAGTTGTTATTGGGACGCACCGGCCACGAAAGCAAAAACATAACTGCTTGCTCTTTATCAGTGGCCCTAGCCTACCTTTCAGGTACTGGGACAAAAACACTTGCTTGTGCAAAATTCGACTAATAATTTGGACAGTTGCAAGGTTGGTCTTCACATTCCGTCCAGGGAGGATTTTGCGCATACTTAGCAAATCCAAGCAATATGGAGTGCTATACGAACGCCGAAATGACGGATATGGTTTTGATGGATGGAAGAGCTGAAGGGAATTCAACGAACGTATGATTAATTTACTTTCATTAAAAATATGAATTGTAAAATGGTTACATCAATGATAATATTTATTTGTTTAACTTCAGAGCATTTTGTCCTGATCTTACTTGTACAATACTTTCAAACACTTACTGTAAAATCAACAGCTTCCTTTTCAGTTACAACTGCTTTATTTAGTATTATCAAACACGTAAAATAAAATGCTAAGCTCATAGTATAAGCCATTTAGTTTTGGTTAATTTATGTACAATTCTTTGATGTTGTTTTCTGTTCTATCATTTAATGCTTCCATCCCCAACCTCACTAACATTAACTTCCCTCTAAATGGTATAAGATGCATATGTCCACCAGCTTATTTGCCATCATTAACTGCTATAACGGAATTTTGGAACACGTAAACACTCATAAGCAATAAATAAGCAATGACTTCTTTATTGCGGTTTTATAAGCTAAATAAATTCTTAATAGTAGCAAGCTACTGCGGGGTATCCCTGTATGTTTACAAACAGTTATAGCACGGGGCACGGCGTGTGACCTATACCTGCAAATTCCGACAGCGTGTGGCACAAATCGTTGTTCCTGTCACTGCCTATTCCACACTCATTCTGGAGCATTTTTATGCGGCTCTATTGGCGGTAATATCTATCTATATATCACATAGAAGTTGAGCAAACTTCTACATGTTCGTCGGAGTCGTTTTGAAACACTCTGTATATATTATATATACATAAGGAGACCCAACTGCCCCGTCTTTCACATAAGCAGATATACCTCCGGGCGTTAAATGAGTTGCAGAACGCAACGGGGAAATTCCAGTTAAACGCATGGCGGTAGTTTGAATGGACTGCACAAGTAATTCAATACTGGGAACTGCAGAGCAGAAAAAACTCCTCAAACCGTTTCGAAATCTATGGTTTAAAAAGTTAAAGAAGTAGCGCTCCCTGTGGTAGAGCGTGTTGGGTTTGTCCGAATTCACTTGCATCGAGGTCTTTCTCAGTTATCTAAGAAAATCGCTGCAGACTAGCTAAGGTTCCCCTTCATCTACTCCTACGTCACCCGAGAAGGGTTTAAACCCACCCTTACTGACGTTATTGATACATCAGAACATCACACCAACATTCACATACAAAATCCACATACTGACTCACACAGTTCAACAATGGCACTCACGCAATACTACAAGGATTAAACGATAGTCAAATAACTTAAATGGGTCAACTGATTTTTATGCAGTCATTATGTAGTGGCTTAGAAATTCCGTTGCATTTCCCAATCCACGAGGAAAATATGTATTAGGAGTTTCGTTTTGAGAAGATCAATAGTACTGAACAATTAAAAGCAATAACAATTAACATCTCGAGTGGTTAATTCCATAAAAGTATGTATTTGATAAAAATTTTGCGGTTTAACCAGAGTACATTCTTTGCCGTACGATTTTGTATATTCTTGCGGCGCTTCAATATACAGCGAAAAGGAAAGTGAAGCCGTGAATTCTTAAACGACAAAACTGATCATCACGTAATGCGGTTTCCTGGCTCTTCGTTTAAAATATTCGTTCCCATATTCCCCCCTTTCGAAAGAATCTTGAAATTGCTTGACCATTGCTCCAACGACCTCATTTTTTCCTTCTGGATATTCCACTGTTTTCCATATTCCAACTATTTCTATGGCTAGAATCTTAGGTTTCTAAGTCCTATATAACTTATCACCATAAGTCAAGTTCCTTCTTCTTTATTTGAGACTGGTTTGCTGTTCAAAACCCTCATTCAATATTTTTACACACTCTCCGGATCGTGATGTTTCGTGATCCATTTTACTACTTCCTAACTCATGAATAATTAATATCAAATATGTGTTACTTTGATGAGATCATACATCAGTAACATCTTTTCAACTCTACCCAAATCTCATGTTTACAAAATGTCATCGGTGGCATATGGACTAGAAAGTGTACCTTAGAAATAGAGCAAATCAAACCTACAATATTTAAGGCCCCTACTTGCTGTTGATTTACTGATATATATTAGTGTACAAAAAGTGGAGAGTACAGAAAAGGACCGATTTAGTTTGATAATGAATTATGTAGCTCCTACCCTTCAAGTGTCCTCTTTAATATTTCCTAAAAGTTTCTTAAAAATTTGTTTATTTTACTTTCCCTATCACTTAGTAGGTATATTAAGTAAAGAAATAGAGAAACATTTCAACTGAAGATTTGACGTAAAAGATCATTAGAAATGCAACGAATTAATTTGGTAATGAAATGTGTTAAGCTCTCTCTTCAAGAATAGTCACTTCTCCCAAAATAAATAACTATTAATCCTAGTAATCTGCGTGTGATCCTAGCATGCAATTTGAGATCTGCTGAAGGCATCCCATACCAAAAGCTTTTACAAAAAAGTCAAGAACTCATTTGTCTTTCGACCTCTGAACGGCATTGCTAAATAACGACTAAAAGTACAGCTTGATCCATATAAACCTGAACCATTTCAACAGGTTTGAACCAATAATAGGTTACACTTGAAACTTAGGGACAATATAGCACACAATTGGGAGATTACATTACACAATTTATAAGGTCCGCCTCGGTAGCGTACATGGTAGCGTGTCTGCCTCACGTTCAAGAGGTCCCGAGTTCGAATCTCGGTCAGGGTGAGCTACCTGGATAAGGCTTTTCCGGGGTTTTCCCTTATCCTTAAGGACGATAGCTCTAAACTCCATGGACCCTGGACACATTTGAGCATCATTTCACCCATCTCATTGACCGCCCGATATGACTTAACGTTGGAGGACGTAAACTTACAATATATATATATATATATATATATATATATATATATATATATATATATATATATATATATATATATATATCAAAGAAAATGTTGGGAGTGTCCTCCACCAGCATCTATACATGTTTGCACTCGTCTCACCATATTCTATGAAGTTTTACGGAGAGTATCGTCGTCAATGTTTAGGTTCGAATGGATTCCTTGAGAACATCAACTGTCCGTGGCCTGTTATTGTACACTCTGTTTTTAGATACCCCCAAAATAAAAAAATCCGCTAAGGTTAGGTCAGGGGATCTGGGGGGCCACACACCTTTTGAGATTATACGATTATGAAAAACAATGGTTACAAGTTCCATTGTGTCGTTAGATGTATGGCACGTTGCTCCATCTTGCTGGAAATAACATTCTCTCAATTCAATATCATCCAGCTGCTCCACAAATTTCTTGAAGATCCCCATATAAACTTCAGTGTCTACAATCGTATAAATGAAAATGAGACCAACGATCCATAGATGCTGTGGAGTACACTTCCAACATTTTCTCTGAGATGTAAATAGTGTAATGTAATATCCCAAAATTAGTCGTGTGTCCTATTATTGGTTCAAAAGTTAATATATCACATTTAAATATTTAAATGAGGCTTATTTAAGCACGCTAGTGCAAATTTAAAGCACAATAAACCACCCTAAAACACCCTTGTATTAAAACTTTGCTTTACCAATAAACAGTCTCTAAAGATTGACATTAAAACAATTTAAGATATTTGAATGGTTAATAGAATGTATGTACATGAATTTTGTAAGAATGGTCTGAAGTTTTCTTCATTCTTTAAAAAGACATTTGTGTAATGTTTTCAAATATGAAAACAAAGTAAATATTTTTTGCAACTTTCACCAACACACTATGATCTTCAGAGCACCTCAATCCACCATGCTGAAATCATTTATTGGGTAAAAGAGCGCGGTGTCGTTATTTCCAATTATATGATGACAGTGGCCATAACGATGGAAAGAGTGGACCTCCAACTTTTGAGGAAACCGAACCACATTGGGTTTTGGCGATACCTGCATGAGCTACTCAGAGATGGAAAACTGAATAGGGACCGCATCACGCACCAGAGCTATAGCCGTTAAAAAAAAGGAACATCGATCTACCCAGCTAGCAAAGAAATGATGCGAAGCCAACATTACTCAAACAATTTCTTTCGCAGTTATAGTAGTTTTTTTAAAATATTTCGGGCTATATGCTTCAAATTAAGCGCATTATTTGAGAAAAGACGTTTGAAAGTTTCTTGTGCTCTTTTCCTTTGCAAGAAGCTGTTATGTTTCTTAATTTAATCCTTTGTACTTTGGATAAACACTTGAATGTTGTTTCTGGATGATGTAACTATGCACTTATTGCTTTCTTAATTTGAAGTGTATACATTGTCGTAGCATTTCACTTTTTAAATATTTCAAGCTAATCACTGCAAATTCTAACGTTTCAAAATAATATGTTTAAAGTTAATTCAGCTAGTAGTGTATTCCTGTGTCCTTTTAGATCACGATCTACTACGGTGCCATCAGATAACGCGGCTACGCTTTTAGCGCCACCTGGGTCGCTGTCGTGTGCCGCTTTCCTCCCGCGACTCAAGTCCTCGCTGTTTGCCGCTTCCTTTCCGATGTTCATGTATCAAATTCTACTACATGATTCGATATTTGTTGTGCTGTGAGTGCGGCTACGATAACTGAACCTATTTGTTTCACGAACTTATCAATGCTGAAGTTATGAGTCTAAATTTTGAAGTAGTCTTTCCCTCAGTGGACAAGTGAAAAGCGAATGGAGGGCCTATTTTATCAAAGTAGGACTACAGCTCATACGGAATGGATTTTGTTTGCACTGCTGAGGTTTCTGATGATAGAATGATCTGTAGAGGAATGTGACTGATCAATCCTCAGGTCTCATCTCCTGCCATCAGATTTTTTGCTCCATTTTTAATTCAGTTTTACTCCCCTCGTAAGGATAACTTACAACCCTTCATGACTTACAAGCAGGTGCCTGCAGTCAGACCCTGTCGAGAAGCAGAGAAACTCTGGACTCAAGAGAATATATAAGATGGGCGAAATGAAATGTGTAGTGTTTAACGCCCGCTTTTACTACATACGGCACCACAAGCGATGACACTGATGATACATGAGATGAAGATGGAGCATCGGTGGAATGAGATGGCGGGGGGAACCGGAGATCCCGGAGAAAACCCTCACCAGCGCCGTGTTGTCCACCACAAATCTCACTTTGCATTCGCCTGGGATCGAACCCGGGCCGCCTTGGTGAGAGCCAAGCGGTTTAACCACTGAGCCACGGCGCGGCCTATAAGATGGGTGATGAGCCCTGTACCTGGTGTGGGGGCAAAGTGGATGATATGAAATGGCGATGTAATGGATGAAAGGAAATATGATTGTGGAACAGCTGGTGGAACAAATAGCGCAGAAAACCAGAATTCCGATGAAAGACCACCGACAAGCAGCATTGTCCAGCACAAATCCCACATGCTCGCCTAGTAAGCGCAGATGGTAGGGTGTCTGCCTCACGTTGAAGAGGTCCCGAGTTCAAATATCGGTCAGGGTGAGTTACCTGGATAAGTTTTTACCGGGGTTTTCCCTTTTCCTGAAAGACGAATGTTAGGTGACTAAGCTCCATAGACTCCGGACTCATATGAGCATAATTTCACCCATTTCAGTCAACGTCCGATGTGACTTAAAGTTGGAGGACGTAAATTGAAACAAAAAAAGATCCCATATGAATTCTCCTGGGATCGAACCTAGCGAGCAGTCTGACACTCGGCTACAGCAGCTCCACAGTTTAAAAGATTTAAGTGTATCAGTAATATCCCCGTATATTAAAAGAACTGCAAAATAATACATGGAAAAATATGGCCATCAGTTCTCAACAAGAATTGAACATTGAATAACAGTTTGTTAAGACGCTGTAATGCCGAACATTTGAAACTTATTTTAAAACGATGTACAGGACATTCAGATTTTTAATTGGTGAAAAAAAGATAGTATTATTTGGCCATGTGTTCACCTTATTTGTTTCGATGTCCACGCAGCGTTGGATGAAGTCGGCAGTCTAGAGTCACGTGCTCGGAATTCAAGTTGCCGCTTAATTTGATGTCCTGTATAAGATAATTTACGTACCCTGTCCGCTAAAGCATTTGATACGTGGTATGTACAATGATTCATAATAAAGAACCTCTAAACTATATTAAAATAAATAACTAAACGTAGTGTAAGTCTGTATAAACGTAAAGACATAGTCAAGTATTTTATTGACATTTCATCACAATGTATGAAGCTTAGCAAAGTCTCCTCAGGAATATTTCTAACACTTATAAGTGTGAACATAGGGGACAGTTCATTTCTAAAACAAAGCGTGTGACTGAAAATATGGGTGAAATCGAGGAATTATTAACTGGAGCCAGAAGCGTTGAATCGGACCTCTTACCAGTAAAATCTCGGCAGCTGCCTGTGAAACAATGTGTTGAATACATAACAAGTATGAACATAGTGCTGTGCAATATGTATTCTTCAGTTCTTTATGAATGTATAGTTTATGGGAACTTATATATTTATACTGTACCGTAACCCAATACTTCCTAAAATATTAATTGTTTTGACCAACTGTATACAAAGTTTGTTTTGCCATCTTATAGTTGTCACTATAAGACCATTGTTGTTAGGCGATATTAAATAAATTTATCTTAAAAACGTATTGCATTTTAAGACTAATGAAAAGTAAACAGCGTTTCTCTTGCACACAAAGACCTAATATTGACTTACTTATATCAAAATCAAAGAGAACGAATTAATATTTAAAAGAAAATATTACTATCAAACACTTTTGTAGAGAAAACCCTTTTCTTAAGCCTAATTCCGACGGACGCAAAAAGGGGAAAGAAAAATCGAAGATATATTTCTAGGAAGTAAGAAAATTAGTGAGGATTATATTAATTTTTAAATGCAAAATTGTTTTTTTTTTTTTTTGAAAAATGGTGGTAAAGTATATGATTAACGCGAAAACATGTTGCCCAATCTATATTTCTTGTTTTACGATTAAGCGCTTAGTTTAAGACTTTTTAAAGTTAGTAAGCTTGCCACTGCAATCTGGATTTTGTTTACTACCCATTAAAGGTTTCTATGACGAAATTAGCCGCTTAAACTCTTGGGAGTGTTAACAATACGCCAAGCAGCTGTTTTAGTGAGCGTGTACTAAACATCCATGTTACATTCACATGACTTGCTCAACCAATTCAAAAACTATTCTCTTTAAGAGTTGGTTGATATGTAAAATATGATTTTTATCTATGGAGAGACGCATCGCAGTGAATCTGAGGGCCGAAGTCTGTATTCACAACGTTTTCCGAGGAGAGGTCCGGTAGATGGTTTTAAACGTGTAGAAATACATTTAAGAACCAAGAGGTCTTTCCAGGTACAGCGCGTCGTATGGCATTTTTTAATATTGCTAATTGTGAAGCATAAATTTTTGTATTATGTGTGGTTTATAAATTAGCTGTGAGTTTGCTATGCCTTAAACAGCTAATTAATATGCTACGTATTCTTTTGGTGAGAGACAATCATTCTCCTGCACAGAAACCTTTTCCGAGCCCAGGAATCGAACACGGTACCTCACCGCAGTGAGCAAGTTCTCTAGCGACGAGCTATGGGATCAGTTACATTAGCTAGATGTTGGTTTTCAAGCTCTGGTCTTACGTTTAGCAAGGTCTCCTCTCTGTTGGTATCGCGTCCCCTTTGCTGACATGCTTAGGCAAACCTTTCGACGTCCGCGTTATCCGGGAGTAACTAACCTCAACGAAGGACGGCTTGCGTAGGCCAACTGGTGTAGGTGTGTGAATCTTCAGAAGTGTAATTACAAATGAGAAGAGTCCAAAAGTGAACACGTGGTAAGCGTATCATTGGAAAGCGAATCAGAATATAAAATAGGGATAAAATCGAGATACCCAAATGTACTTAACGAATGTATATTGGATTCAATTTTCCGAGATAATGGATGATGAATACAGAATTTACAGAAAAATAAACCAATTATTTACTAACAGATGTTGCACATGTAATTTTGGCAGGAAGGTTATGTTGGTAGTAAAGCGGCAATCGATTGCATGCAGCCTGCAAAGTTTGGTAAGGCATTTCTTGTTTATATTTTTTTGGAGGGGGGAAGCATATCTTAGAACCACGCTGATATACTCTGAGGAATACTGTTATTCAAAAACCAGTGTAAGAAGGGTTTGATATTTTCAAAAGGCAGCAGCTGTGAGATGTTACAGATAATAAAAACACAAAGGCTGGCAAAGCGTGAAGTGCAGAGGGTGATGTTGAAGATCTCAGAGTCGACTCCGCCTATTGTCTGCCACAACACTTTCAATTAATTAAACCTGCCAAGCCAGAAGTGGCTAATAGAAGCTCAAACTCTTTATCTCTCGCGCCTAGACCAGGCTGTAATAACAATAAGGTTTATATAGCATATTCACAAAGGAGATAATAGATCTTAAGAACATTATGAATGTTCTCAGGTACCAAACATATTTTTAAAACAGAAGGAGACAGTTGAGTAAATTTTAGGTTAGAAGTTAAGGCTCAACAGGAGTCAGGATATTATGGCTTAAAAAGAAACAGTATTGGAATAATTGAGAGCTATCCCATTACCTTTTTTTACCAAATGTTGTTTTTGTCCAAGCCTATAGTAATTAAACATATTTATTTCTCAAGTATGATATACAAATAGATTATTTTTGGAAAAGACTGGTTGTTTTACATGTTTTATTGTTGATTTTAAAAGATCTTATTCATATTATTGGCATTTTATTAGTAAATTATTGGTAATTTAAATCCCTGCTTGGTTCATTTAAAGTATAAACGAAAACCAAAGTTTAAAATATTGGATGCTTAATATTAATCGATAATGTTCTTGTATGTAAGGAAAACAAATAATAAAATTGCCAAAATACTTTATATAACAATGGCGGCTTTTTCCTCCATATGGCCTCTACACTTTATTAATACTGGCTTGAAAAAATTAAGAAAAAGAAATATGTATCAATAAGGGAATTGGTGCCAAATTAAATTAGATTAAAAATAGCACATCTTAACTTATTCAGATTTTATTTTTGTAAATAAAAGTTGGCTGGTTCAATGTGATGTTATTAGAAATTCGTAATTCAGGGTTGGGAATGGTTGAGGAATAAATTAGCATAGTTTTAAAATGCATAACAGAACAATATTCATGTTAGACGTTTCTTCTATGCAATTATTGTAGCCGCTGAATAGTATCATAATGGTACCTGTGCTGGTGAGGATAATGGTTGGAAAAACAAGAGTACCGTTTATGGGGAAAATTGCTATTTCGACATGTTTGTCGGTTTAAGTAACTACTTTGAAAATATAAAGTTGGATATGATGATGATGATGATGATTATGATAATAACGATAACAACAACGATAACAGCAACAATAATGTCACTGATTACATTTTTTTTTGTGTTGGAGCCGCAAAATACCAGTGTCGGGTGTGTACGACAGAGACAGTGAGCCACGTGCGGGCAGAAAAGAAAGAGACAGATAGTGAGCAGCGCGAGTGTTGAACGCTTGAAGAGAGAGAAAGAGCCAGAATGGTTTTCCCGCTGCATCGTGATTGTTACCGAGTGATACATGCAGTTCTAGAACAATGAGTGGAGGTATGAACGCGCCGCGGCTCTCAGAGTGGGGTCAGTTGCAAGTGAGCTGTTAATCGTGTGTGTGCAGCTATTTGAAATGTACCGCAAGTGAATTCTTTTGTTTGTTTACGTATGGTGAAGCAACGAGGGATCTTGTAGGCTGCGTTTGTGTATGTTAGGTAATTTTTCTGCCGTCAGGGTTATACAAAGTGTGGCTTTCACTTGTAATAAAGAGCATTTAAATTTCTGCAAACAAGACTCTTAATTCTACAAACCCCCAATGTCACAATAATGATGATAATATTAATAATATAATAATGTTATAAATTCAACATAAATTAACAACAAGAACATAAATAGGGTACTGATGATGTTCCTTCTGGGATTAGATAAGTCAAACAAGTACTATGCAAGAGAGGAAGTAGAAAAGTGAAACAAGAAGATGATGATGGAAAGGCTGATTTATACATTTCAATACCAACTTAAATTATTCAGTTCCTGAATGAACCATATTTTTCAGCACTCAGGTGCACCTGCATTCATTTAATTGGACCCGAAATTAAAGAAAACAATATTATGAAAATTGTACTGTTTATTTCAACTCAGGGCCAAAAATAATTAGTAACTTTGAATTTATATTCATGATTAACCAAACACTGAAATTCGTAAGAAAAATGTTTTTAATTGTCTTAAAATTCTAGACAATGACTCACCGGGTGTCTTAAAATATATATTTGACTTCGCAACGTAAATAAAATGCATATACTGAAATTTCTATACACAGCTCATGTGACCCTATTTATTCTGTTAATATTTTATACAACACTTTTTAAAATAGAATATAGAGAAAAACACCAAAAAGTAACAATGGGGACTTATCAGAATATGCAATTTTTACTATAATCTTATTCAAGCATTAGAAAATGTGTTATCTTACAAACAAGGTATTTACACAGTATCTGTTATTTGAAATATGTTCTTAGTTTTAAATAAAATCCAACTGGAGAAATAAAGAATTAAGTACTGTTTCTGTATCTTGCGTTAACAAAGTAATAATTTGAAACATTTCAGCAAGCATTTAGCACAGATAAAACATAACATTCACTTCTTGTTTTAACTTTGAATGACTTGACTGTTACACATAGCATTTTTATGGAATTTTCAATATTACCTCGGATTCTCCAGCTAGACATATGCTCGGTGAAGCGGAAGATGCAGGTTCAATCTCTTAATTAAGAACGGAATGCACTGCTCCTTATTAATTGGGACAATAATGCCGTCAACATGCATCACCACATTTCCATTTCGGAGAACCAACTTGGATTTGACGATGCTGCTTAAGCCCTATGCGATTCAGTACACATCATCACATTCCACTTAATATTTCCTCAATAAACCAAGCTTCCAGATGTAGAAATTTGACACTCACTTCACATAATGTTTCAGCAAGTAAACATTTGCAGACAAATCTCAGGCGGGAATTCAGTGCCAATGTGTTCATTAACTTCTCACTCAAAAAAAAAAAAAAAAAAAAAAAAAAAAAAAAAAAAAAAATTCATTGAAATGTCTGCAGAGTATATTGATGCACCGAAAAATAGTGTTACCCACTGCATATGTTTGCCAATTAATTATTTGGAGCTATTCAACAGAGGAAGTGATGATTCAATCACTTTGTAGAAAGCAGTAATCTCATTTCACTGCTCCTTGCTCTCAGCCCTTGCCTCAAAGCAATTTTCTAAACTCCCTGTATCATTCCATATCTTTGCTCCCAGTCCAGCTCTTGCTGAGAGCTCTTTAATTTTACCCAACCAACGTTCATGCTTCAAAGGCTTTTCTTGGTAATTTAAGCAACTTAACAAAACTGTCTTCTGACAACTGGGTTATCCTATAACAATATTTTCATAATCTTTACATCAGCATCTTTCTAACGTTAACATTCAGTTTTAATTTTACTCATAAGGTTTAAACAGCTCTAAACTCATGATGCATGTACTACAAAAGAAAAGACAAAAGACTATCCTAAATGCACGTATCTCTGTGAGCACCGCTGGTTTTCAGAAGGAATGATGGAGTATCTGGCTCCTCAAGGTACACATATCCATTTTTATCCACCGATCGTTGTAAAAGGCTATGACTGTCAGCAGGTGGCCCTATTTGTCCATTAGCAGCTGTCGGTATTTTACTGCTGTGGTGCTCTACGCTTTCAGACAGCGGAAACATTAATGACTGAAATTATTTTGGAACCCACAAAGTTTTATGTATGGAGAAACAACACTTCTAACCATTTGGGTTTATGTTTATCTGCTTCTCTGTATTCAGATACACCTTACATTATCTACTAAGTAACTTCTTGTGACTTTTCCTTTCAGTTACGTATTATTTCATATTCCATCTCTTTTCTTTTTCATTCCAAACATGCTACTGTTTACTTTCTTTGTCAATTACTTATAAAGCTTTGAAAGAGACATCGTATTTTAAAAAGTAAAGTTTTAAAAGTTTTAAAAGTTTTAATTTCGGCAGATGAAAAAGATCACCCCGAGATTATTTTAAAAAAGTCTTTCCATGTTTAAAAATACGGTCTGCACAGGGAAAAAACAAGACTTCTATTTTGTCGAAGAATTTTTATCACAATATTGGTTAAAATGTACCTCATATGACATATCAAATAGGCATATATTTTATGTATAAAGAGACTCTTATTGGCGTTTCCACATAGCGCGGCCTTTCATAGCGTCTCATTTATTTAATGCTGCTCTTTATTTTGTTTTTTATTTTTGTAAGTTTTATTTCTTGTATGATTTTGTTTTTAATTTTTTATTACTTGAAGAAGGTTTGAGGTTTGTTTTTATTTTTAAACACTTAAAACTAACTTTTTTCCATTTGTAGAAAACACAAAAACAAATATAATTTCAACTTCTATTGTGTAGAGTTTTGAAAAATAATCTGGAATAAAAAAGAAAATGAAAACACTGGTTACTTAATATACCTTTTTCTCTCTCATTGAAAATTCTTTGAATTACTACATATTTCTGCAATTCAGTTTTCATTCCTTTACAGATATTTTTATGTGTGCTTTTGTAAATAATTTCCATTTGTGCTCTCTGACTAAAGAGTTTCTTCATAGCTGTAACTAACAAGCTGGTACCTGAATATGAATGCTTAACCAGAGAAATGTAATGAAGAAGACAGTCATGGTTGGTAATCACTGCCACAGTTACCCAAAGTGGTATTTAATGGGGCGACCATAATCTGGGATAAAGATTAATCCTGCCTAAATTGTGCATCAAGACAGGCTTAAGTAGTAACTCCAGCAAAGTTACTGTCATGAATTTATTTTTTAATTTGTAAAAAGAACGAATAATATCACAGTCTATGTGTTTTGGCATTTTTCAAGAGTTTTTATTTTATTGATTTTATGATTATTTGTACATTACATCAATGTTTCAACTCTTTACGTGTTTATGATATTATTTAAAATAAATTTCTGTATTAAACTTGAAAATTTTGTGAAAAGGTTTTCAACTGAACCAGGAAGACATGCTAAAGTCTAGAATTATCAAGTTTTTACTGAACTGTTTCATTAACCATGTGCTTTTTGATAAGTAGTCAAACTGAAAAACTCAATGCCAGGGTCGTGATTTGAAACACGGATCACCTGGAACCATCTTCTGGGACCAGGAGATCTGTGGTTCAAATCACGACCCTGGCATTGAATTTTTCAGTTTGACTATCTATCCAAAATCTTAGCCTGTAAATGGGCATTGTGAAGGAATGATTAATTGCCATCAATTAACTTAAATAGGTGGTTTTTGTTTGTGACTTCAGACATTTACTTTCCGGCAGTTTAAATAACTCTAAGGTATTATTATAAAGTTTTAAATGAATAGTAGTAAACGTTGCAAAACCAGTAAAATAAAAAAAAAGTTCTGAAAAAGAAACCGCCAGATCTCGTAAACTGTGACTGCGTTTGATGATTCTGTAGGTATGTTACAGTGAGAATTTCCTTAAGTTATTTCGCTATTAGGATTTTTGCGTTTAAATGGAAACCTATGCCATGAGTCATTGAACAAAACAGTTGCTATCGCATCAGCCTTCTGCAACTGAGCGAGATGACTCCGGGGTAACATCTGAGGGCCGCTTTAGGGAACTTCTAATATTATCACGGTACCGCAAATTTAGCCCTGGTCCCAAAACTGCTTTCCCAAATATTTAACAAGTATCATCAGTGTCCGCCGTCTGTGGTGACGTATGTAGAGACGGGTAATATATACTACCAAATAAGCGAACTTCTCTCTGAATTTATTGCATTATATAAACTTGAACCATTTCTACAAATATTCGTAATGATTAATAGAAATAATTTGCTAAATCACTTTTAATATCAATTACTTCTTCTTCTGCTTCTTCAACTTTCCTAGTTTACCACTATCGCAGTGTTAGGGGATTGTCTGAGATCCATCTTTTAAACTAGGTTCTATGTTCTACCAATCTATTAAACTGATCCCAAGTCTTTCCTGTATTTGCTCTCACAGTTTAAATCTCTTCTTCTGGAGTTATCATTGGTCTTCCTACCGGATTCCTTTCCAACGTTTCGCTTCCTAAAGCTGATGCACCTTCATGTGCATACCATAAAATTTGTTTATCATAAATTCTCTTACTTATAAGTGGTACTTTTAGTTGTTCACATATCCTTCCATTTCTTACTCGATCTCTTCCTGTCTTCCTTACTTTTCTTTTTAAACTTTTCATTTATATTGCAATTTACCACGACCACATCAATTTTTTTTGTTACTGTTCAGATTTTACTTCTGTAAATAAGTATTGGTTCTATAATTGCCTTGTATAGGGGAAGGTCGTGCAGTATCGGCCCGGTTAAGTTTTTTTGACTTTATTCACTGGCTATGATGGTTAATCTGAATCTTACTACATTTTTGTCTTACCTCAAGACATGTTATATAGATAGTATAATGTAAATATTTTTATCTATAGTACTTTATTACATCGAAAGTAAAACTGCTAGAATTATAAGGCTTGTAGAAAGTGTCTTGCAGTATCGGCCACTGTCTTTTCTCTTACAATATAGATTGTCAATAATACATTGCACTGCCACATATAGAACAATAGAATAGAAAGGCATGGGAACTTATTGTCACTATTTCTGCTCACTTCACAAATGTTTAGCTCACTGGTTTACAGAGATCGCAAATATAGCGCTTCTATAGATCTCAGAATATCTTCCGTGCGCTAAGAGATACACTAATAAACATCAAGCACTCAGAGCAGACAAAGAACTGAAGAGAGGATGCACCTGGATGCACAAGCTTGCTACTGTTTACTGGAAACTTCTGCCACATGGAGGGAAAAGGGAAATAACGGCAGTGGCCGGTGCTGCATGCCGGCCGATACTGCACGACTCTTCTCTACACTAGATTTAGTCTTCTTATCTACTTCTTCTTTCCCCAGGACACATCTACTCACGGCTTAATGGGCCTTAGTAAATTTCTCTACTCGTTTTCTTATTTTTTAAACCATTGTCACCTAATTATTGGAAGGCACGGCAGCTGCAGTGTAGCAGCAGACGGGAAGCATTCGAACACGCCTACCCATTTGTCTTGTAGCGGTAACGAGGGGGATGGTTGGAAAAACATCGTTAGCCATCTCTTTCTCCCTCCTTGACGTCTGGAACCTGCAGGATGATTCACCGAATCGTGAGACCGAGAAACAGCGATATTCCTATAAAAAGGGACTGCAGTTGGCGAGTGAGTTCAGTTCTTGGCAAGCAGTCGTGAGGAGTGCCCATTGAGGGAACGGACTGCGTACGTGCATCGGAGGAGTGTACGTAATTGCGAGTGCAAAGTGGAACTGTAACGGACGAACTGCTGAATTATAATTGTGTCGCTACGTAATTCTATGTAATCGGCAAGTGTTCCAACTGTAATTCGGTGGAAATAAAGAACATTTTGAGTTTGTGCAATTGGACTTTTAATTTCACCAACCCACAAAGTCACACTATTTTTCCAGTTTGATGTACCACTGTTCCTAAGTATTCAAAGCTTTCGACTTGTTCTAGCTGCTATCCATCACTTTCTACCTTAAACTCTTCTATTTTTTTCGCAGTTTGGGCTATCATCATTACTTTACTCTTATTGTAATTTAATGTCTCCCAATTTACTGTCAATTACACTATCGAATAAATAACCTACCTCTGTGGTATGGGACTATCTTATTTGCCTCTTATTCAAGAAATTTCTAGTTAAAATTTGGCTTAGGGAAAGTTACCTTGATTAGGACGTTTTTCTCGCGTTTTCCCTTAAAGTTGAATGTCGGGTAACTATTTGAGAACCATTTTTTAGTGATTATGAAGCAATAGGTTGTACCATAACCTTTCCTCATACATTAAATCTCTCATTTATGTAAGTAAATTTCCGTTAGGAGCACCAAATTGGTAAAGGAAACAAGGAAAGTAGTTGAAGCTCTTACATCGATCTGTATTATTGAAGTTCGTGCAGGAAAGAGAACGCATTTCTGTTGCTCAAGGGCGGATCACGCGAGAGATGCCTCTCAACACATTAATAATTATATACTACGTTGATAAATGGCAGTGGAAAGCCCTTTACGTGTTAACATTTCACTTCATTTAGTTTTAATCTACATCCAGAGTTTGCTTTTATTTTCGTTCAGTAGTAAGACATTTGGCAGCTATTTATAGTTTCATTCTCACGTGGTGAACTGGTTTGAATTACAAACAGAGGTTTAGTCTTTACTTCCTTTTTCAATCTAACGGCTAGGTGCGATACAAGTGCGGTCAAGCGCACCTATGTAGAATGAGAAGAAAGTTTGTGAATGCTAGACGAAGTCAAATGTTCTCATTTCTATATTTCTACAAAGTATTCTATTACAATATAAATGAAACGTCAGCAAAACAAATTTAAAAGTAGATGCTGTGTAATATACTGGAACCGTTCACTATAAACCACGTAAACAAAATAACAAAATTTTAACAAACGTAAACTTATGTCCAAGCTTTCAAGTTTAGTCTAACTTACACATAAACTAACTAGTGGTATCAAATCAAATCACTTCAAATTTATATTACTTCTTTTCAAGCATAAGGATCTTTGTTCTATTGCGACCTGAGAGATGAATTCTCTTTCCAGGGTTTCCTTGGACTGTTGACAATCTCTGCCAGTTTGGACCATCGTTTTTCTCCCTAATTTACGACCTCCAAATGTTGAATCAATCGAACGGTGAATGAAATAATGCTCAAGTGAGCCCTGCGTCCACAGAGCTTAGAATTATCCGACATTCATCTTTCAAGATAAGGGATAACTCAACCTGACCGAGACTCAAAGTTAGGACTCTCGAACGTGAGGCAGACACCTGCCAAGTATGCTAGAGAGGTGAGTTCGCTAAAGAATTATGGCATTTACGATTCTCTTTGTTCATATTCAAGAGCAATTTTCTGGTAATTTATATGATAAATCACATTTTCTAATTTAGTTCTTCTCTACATCCTCATTATCAGAGCTAAGAAGTTCGTACCGATTTCCTTGAGCAATGTAAGAGGGGCCAGGCATGGCTATACAACACAGCACTACTAGCAAGAGCAAGGTTCATCGTAGAATACAACTCATTACTGTAAAACAGGTGTAACTGCATGACACAGAGCACGTTGGTAGGAAGGAAGACATTTGAATAACATCTTTGCTGTGCTTCAAAAATCTTCTTCTTCTTCTTCACTTCATGGCATAGGCAATCAAGTGCCTGTTCCGCCTTCGAAGTCCTCCAGCCATCGTTTCCTGGGTCTGCCCACCGATCTCCTACCTTTAGGATGATACTGTAATATTTGTTTTGTAAGTCTATTATCTGGCGTTCTTTCAACACGTTCCTTCCATTTTTGTTTGAGATCTTTTACCTATCATTCATACTAAAAATGTCCAGCTCTTCTCTTATATTTTCATTTCTTATTAAGTCGCTCTTCGTGCATCCTTTCACACTTCTCAAGAATTTCATTTCTGAAGCCTATATTTTACTCTGTTGCTTTTTAGTTAACGTCCAAGTCTCACTTCCGTATGTCAGTATAGGTACAGCCATTACTTTGTAGAACTTTAATTTTGTTTCTTTACGTATTTTGTTTCTAAATGTTCTATTTATTGTTCCACACACTCTTTGACATTTGCATATTTTACTGTAGACATCATATTCCTTGTCATAACTAACATCAGTTCCCATAGACTTTTGCAGGTCAGACTCGTTATTTTGTATAATAACTAAGTCGTCAGCAAGCAATAAAATTTTTAAAAAGTTTTTATTTGAAATCTTAAAATATAGATTCACTAGCTGTGCTTCAAAAATGAGCAACTAAATTTGCTGTACAAACATTGTACGTTTTCTAGAAGTGTACTTATTTATGTCCTTATTTACTTCATTACTTACATTTAAATTTCAGTGCGATACTTCAACAAAAATGGAAAAAAGAGAAGCCAGATGAGAAACTAAATTAGCTGAGATCATAAAAGAATTTTCAACAGATTATCAATCAACCAAATCTTGTTTTACGGAACATAGAATGAGATTTTCATTTGAAAGGCTTCAGAGGTACATTATTGTTTTTAGTAATACGGGTGCAGATGAGTAAATATGTAGTGAAATTCCTGCTTTGACATTTTGTCTAGTAAGAGTCTTCAGATATTTAAGAAATGAATTTTATTATTTAGATATTATTTTACATTGAATCAGGAAATGTTACAATCCGCATTGTAATTGCTTGGGTGTTGTCACAATGTGCCTGTTTAAATAATGAGATCAGCCAGAGACAAGCCCGTATGTACTATATAAGAATCTGTATGTTGGACATAATGATCTAAATAGATGTGCATTTACGAATGCCTCGTAAGTAACTTTTTACGCTGGGCAACCGGTTTCAATGCCCCTCAGCTGTGCTTTTCTTATCTATGACTTCTTATCTATGATGCCGGTAGATGGTCGGTCACAACTTGCACAGGGAACAGAGAGCGGCACGAACTTCCTAACCCTAGTTATTATGTTGATGAAGTTTATGAGGAGACAGTAGACATAGCAATAAGAAATGTTTTCCTTTAAGAATCCCTAAATATTTGGCGTCTAGGCTTTAAGTTTTGTTTTATTACTTTAAAGGTGAATTACTTAATTTACATTTACTACTACTTTTAAAGCCTCTGGATGATTTGGTCTTATGCATTGCTATTTACTGATCAAAATATCAACAAGGCACACATACATGTCTTTTCATAAACTCTGAAACTATGTCCAGTTTTCTGTCGCTCTAATACAACAACTAAAGTACTTTATTACATTTATGAAATTTCAGAAGAAAAACTACAACTCATTTCAATAAAAGTTATATAAACTCATTGAAAAAATTGACATTTAACTAGTTTTCCTTGTCACTTAATGGACATGCCTCGTTAAGACTTCGCTTACTTCACACTTCTTGAATTTTAAGTAGTTCAATTTGTCCTTCACTTCACTTTCTTTGCACCACAATAAAACACACAGCACGTAGCCTCTTCTTCCGGATGGTTCACTCTCAGGGGAGTCGAACATAAAACGTCTATAATACTTCATGGTAACAGCATGTAGAACGACTGTTTCTGCACTCGCGAATCCACTCACCCACTAACTTCGCCCCCAACTTGTGAGAGCATTCGCTTATATAGTTATATACAATTCCAGATCGTTCGAGATCGTGAATCTTCTAGAAGATTTTGCTTATTTGCTTACAGTTCCACGCCGGCTTCTGGTAGCCTTCTGCTATAACCGTATCGAGCAGCTCCTGTGTCCATATCATATTCGACGTGTGCAGAGCCTTTCGCCTGCTGATTATTCGCCACGGGATAACTTTTGCCATGGTTTGTAGACAAACAGCCAATCCATAGTTTGTCTCGTCAGTTTTGTTTACAGACGTGGCAACGTTTGGGAGAGATGGAATTACTAATTTCCACAACGTACAAGTATGGGCAGATCGTAATCCTCATACCGTACTTCAGGCTAGACATCAGCAACAGTTTCGTCTGAATGTGTGGGCTGGCATTGTAGGTGAATGTCTGATAGCTCTATATGTTTCACCAGCACGTCTTACTGGTGCTGTCTACAGGGACTTTATCCAGCATTTTTCTCGACCTACTTCACGAGCATTTTCCCCTGCAAATAATACGAGGGCTGTTCAATAAGAAAGATCATAATTTTTTACGTTCATAATTTTTCGCACTTAAATTCAATCTTATTATATTGTTAGCTTAAAGTCAAACAAATACGCCGTAGTAGTTTCATTGTTGGTTCAGATATGTTCAGTATCGCCTACCGCTGCAATGGAGGTAACACGCGAGGAACAATAGGCGGCTTTGAAATTCTGCTTTCGTCTCAACAAATCTTCAGTTGAGGCCTATACAATGTTACAGGAGGCCTAAGGACAGTCTGTTCTTCCTTACAGCACAGCTCCAAGATGGTTTAAAATGTTTAAGAGGTGATACAATCAGTTTCAAAGGAAGGTGGACCCGGTGCTCCAGTTACTGCTCTTACGTAAGAAAACATCACCACTGCTGCTGCCATTGTGAGAGAGGATCGACGATTTACCTTCAGATCACTTTCTAAAGTACTGAACATTTCATTGTGTGCCACCCACACGTTGGTGACAGAAACATTACACATGAGACGTGTTTGTGTGCGATGGGTTACAAGACTGTTGATTCTCGAGCAAAAGGACATTCGCGTGCAGGTCTGCATGCAATTAAAGGTGATGTTAGAGGAAGTTCCGGAATTTATTTCAAACGTAATCTCTGCTAATGAAACTTGGCTACATCATTTTGATCCTGAGAGCGAACAGCAAAGCTCAGTGTGGAAATATCCTTCATCACCAACCCCAAAAAACCTAAAAGTGATTGCTTCTGCTGGGAAAGTTATGGTCATCTTATTCTTTGATATTAATGGAATGGTGTGTGAACGTGTTGTACCTGCACACACATAGGTAACTGGACAATACTACAGAGATATCCTGAAGACATTGCAAGTCCATATCAGGCGCAAGAGACCACATTTGCATGAAGCAGGCTGGATGTTGCACCACGATAATGCGCGGCTCCATATTGCCAATGTTGTTGAAGAATATCTTGCAAAAATCAAGGTGATGTTCAACCCTCACCCTTTCTATAGTTCGGATTTAGTCCCATATGACTATTTTATATTCCCTAACTTGAAGAAACGCCTTCGTGGAAGGCATTATCCATCATCAGAAGCAGTGGTGAAGGCTGCGGAGCCGATTTTGAAGGATACCTCAAAAATGCTTTTAGCATGTCTTTGAAGACTGGCAGAAACGCTGGGACAAGTGCATCGCATTCAGGGGAGACTATTTTGAGAAGGACCATCAAAATTATGAGGATGAGTAAAGGTACGTTGTCAAAAAAGATTGTGATTATTCTTTATTGAACAACCCTCGTAAAAAACATGTTGTTTATGCATGATGGACCTGCAGCACATTTTAGTCTCATTATTCGGAACAAACTGGTGTCTACCATGACCGATGGATAGGCAGAAGAAGACCAGCTCCATGGCCTGCAGGTTCTCCCGACTTCAATCCTGTGGGGGGCATCTTAAATCATTGGTTTATGTAGCTGCTATCCCGGTTGCAGAAATGCTTCATCGACCTGTCATAGAAGCCTGCGAAACCATTTGCCATCATCCCGGAGTTTTTGAAACGGTACGACATTACACGATTCGACGAGTAAGGCACGCATATAAGGAAGAACAGGACATTTCGAGCAATTATTATGGGTTTTGTGTGTTATAAGTGTACCACTGTGTTGAACACCTTCTAACGAGAAAACAAAGGATTATGGGACATATGTTCATATTAACTTTTTTTCTTCTTTTGGTGTGAGGAACCCATACCCGAAGTTTGTAAAAGCATTTCTGGAACAGCCTGTATGTATATTAACGCATGTTCTTGCTGCAGACGGCATCATAGATGGTGGGCAGTCGTTGTACGTGAAACTAATGCTAATTGGGAAAGGGAATTTAGGATGGAACTGCTCTGGGCCTAAGTTTAGGGTGATTCCCTGTTATTTTCACTTAAGAGAACTGAGGTAACCCTGGTAGAAACCTGAGTCACGAGGACAGTCCTGATGGGATTTGAACCATAGAGTTTCCGTGCACATAGCAGAAGATACCTAAAAGAGTTAAACTGAATTCTGTATCTATATTAAATGGTCACTATGTTGCTAGACATGCCACTCCTCGCCTCCCCCATTACTAGACCGGAATTTCCTGCTCCTCCTTGAAGCTGTAGACATAATTCATGTGGACCAACCACGGCAATATGAAAACTAGCGAGCTTTCACCGTGAAATATTATTAACTGTCCTCGTTTACACGCTGTGGCGACCAATTAAAAATGTCTGAGCGATTTATCTGTCACAAGTGGCTCTCAACTCTGCAAGTATAACCCATTATCCTGTAAGAAAGGAGAAGTTCAAGTTACTTGCGACATTTATCAAACAAATGTTTTCTTTATGGCTACTTAAGCGACTTTCCTAGAGTTGTTTGGTGTTTTCACAGTAGACGTACGAGACAATGAAAATGTATTAGGGATATAAGCTTACAAGTCTGACCACATTACCTAACTTTTGTTATATATCAGATCAGCAGGTGTTCATTTTCTACTATATACATTATTTAAGAACCTTGTTTCCAAAAACCAATGTTTGAAGCAGATATGCAAATAATTAATCCTCCACTTTACTTATGAAATTAATATAGGTACAAATGACATAAACAATACTTATTAACCAGCTTTGATTATTTGACTGGAAATAACTTATTGGTATTATCCTGCTTATTGTTGTGCTTTTCTCAGAGAATATCTCTAACAGAATTTCATATGGAAGTGCAAAAATATATATTTTAATTTCCTGTAAATATTTTATGATGTGCTCTTCTTTCTTATTTCGTTTTTGGCAGGGTGAAAATGACAAAATCATAGTCAACATGAAAAATTCAATGCCATGGCTGGGATTTGAACCACGGATCTCCTGGTTTCCGTCCAGTAGCTCTAACCCATTGAGCTACCATGGCCAACGTGCCGTCCTGACATTAAATTCTTCATTTGACTCATATATTTCCCGGGTAAAACACTAGGGGCTCTCTTTAGTACTTGAGTCCCAGGCTTCATCATTTAATTCTTATTATTTAAGTTAATTGATGGAAATTAATCATTTATTCACATTAGCCGTATATAGGCTAAGGTTTTTGATAGATAGAGTCAACATGAAAAGTTCAATGCCATGGTCAGGATTTGAACCACGGATCTCCTAGTTAATTTACAATAATTAACTAAAATGGCAAAATCATGATTTAAATCAGAAACCCACAGATAAGTTTCTGTTATCGTGCGTTCTAATTATTCTATATTTAGTTTTTTTTGCTTCATTATGTAACTTTTTATTTCGGTTTCTTTTTGAGTGTACTTGTTTAGGGTGTAAAGTTTACATACGTTTTTTAATTGGATCTATGGCTAGTAAAAACAAATGCAAATAAGTAAATAAATACTTCAAAATTATCATTCCTTAAGGTACTTTTTCTTCTATACTTCAAGGGTTTCAGAAAGATGAGATCTTTGATAATTGCGTACTTCTGAGTAAGAATTTGTGTTAGATCACATTTGCTTCAAATCAGAAGCTGTGGTGACTTTCTGAAAGCGAGTGGAGCTGTATGTAGATTACTGGAATTATATTAGAAGTTCTTACTTGAAGCTACAGCTCCTATTACAGTTCTTACTTGATTCTAAAGGCAGCCATTTAGTGAACTTACAATAGTTAAATCAAGAAAATGAACTCAATCCAAAATAGCAGACTTAAATTAAAACGAAGACACGAAATAAAATAAAACGTTTTAACTAAAATGTACTAAAAGTAGAAGAAAATAAGTATAGAGCTTTCAACATTTCCATTCAAAAACAAAAGAAAAAGTGAACGTATTAACCTAAGAGTTCAATGAAAACAAGTTCAAATGTTTCAGTCGGTAGAGCGTCTACCTCCTCTGTGGAGGGCCCGGAATTCGATTACTAGTTTGTAACTGGGAAATTTTTCTTTTAGGGTACTAGCTAACCTCCCCAGAGTTTTGATGTGTGAATAAAATTAGAGAGAGAGAGAGAGAGAGAAAGTGTGTGTGTGTGTGTGTGTGTGTGTGTGTGTGTGTGTGTGTGTGTGTGTGTGTGTGTGTGTGTGTGTGTGTGTGTGTGTTTTCTCCCTTACGGAGAACAAACGGTAATTTTTGCGGAATTGTAAGCAAGATAAGTCAGATTACAGCGCTCCGAGTGTGGCTGTGCTAGTAACTAATACAACCAGCTTCCCCTGGATATGAACACAGACCACCACGTCTTCATGGTTGAATGCTACTTTCGTTCCGGCATTAAAATTGGTGCGACATATAAATACAATTTAAACCGCAGCATAGAGGAGTTTATGCAACGCTATCCAGCATTCAGACAAGTCCCTCGGAGCGTAACATTGTCAAAAGTGTCCAGGTATCGTCAGATTGACATACTTTTGTTTGTAACATCAACGCCTTACGTGTTATGGGTATACGATATAAATTTCTTGTCATTCTCACGCTTAATTAAAATATATATTAATATTGGTATCCTTATATCTTTTAAAATCAATAGGTTTATCAATCATTTCCAAGATACAGGATCAGTTACTCGTAAAAAGAGAGACACTGGACGCTATAAAGTGACTGGTCCCAATCTAGAAGCAATAAATAATGTTATGACAGAAAGGCCTCAAGCATACCTTCTCGCAATACAGTGTTTAATAGGAAGAGAGAAAGGAAATATAAGAAAATGGACACATAAGACTATGTACTTGAGATATTTTCTTGTTTACACTTGGATAAAATTGTTGTACATATTATAACATTAATTTATTTTTCATTTATGGAGCATAATCTGCAATTTTCTGGTTTGTAATAAAGTTACATTGTGAGAAAACTGTGGGTGATAAAAAATAATTGAGATCAAATTGAAATATTTATATTTTATGTGACAGGTTTACAATATGCATATACGTCTTCTATAACAGAAAACAGATGTTTATTATGAAATAAATGTTCACTGACTTATCGTTTCGTATACTCTTCATGGTGTACTTTTATGGCTGCATAATTGGCTTTGCAGTACATTGCATTGTAGTATATAGTTTTTTAAAAAACAGTTATTGTATCTACGCACCAGGCGAAATTACGTGCCTTTATATTACGCGGGTAGATAGCCTCTCAAATGGTATATTTACCTGCCGGTAGTGGGAGGCCTCAAAGCTGCTTTCAGCACAAAGTGCGATTGCAAGCCGCTAGGGGAATCGTATATAAATTCGCTCCATCAGCGATGCTATTGATGACGTCATATTTTGCGTGGTAAAATCACAGTTAAAAATGAACACCGTGTATATTTAACATTCATTTTCTTCAAAATAGTAGATGTTGGTACAGTATGATACAAAAATGTTTATGGGTGTCACAAAATTCCACGTTGTAGACGCCAATTTGAAGCAACAATATATATGTGGCGAACAATGTTCCACTTGACAATACAGTTTGAAGCACTTTTGTTTAGCTCAGGGTGAAACAATGAGGTTTCTCACAGGGTATGCGTGGATGTGTGTGAGAAGGAGATGTTAATGACACAGGAATGCCCGTTTCCAACTTATTTATTTACTGCTTCTTTTTTTTTAGAACATCGAAATTGGAGTTGCCAACCAAGGGTTACCAATATCCCTGTTTAGAGTTACTGACGACAGAATGTTTATTACTCGATAAACTTTATTCGTTCCTCACGTATATATTAACCGACAAATATTCAAGACAGAACAAGAGGACTGCCCTAATCGCCCTCACGCCTAGGATTGCTCTAATCGGCTCCACGCCGAAGACTCTTCTGAATGACCACAGATGCGCGTGGGTGTATCACTTTTACTCTGAAAACTCCTTTTCAACCAAATATCCCCTTGTAGCTGTTTTGTCATGCCATTATGAATGATCCAAAGAATACCCTATTCAACAAGTCAAGTGAGCCCCTTTGGAAATCTGCTAAGGACACTGTTTCTTACATTGCTTTTGTTATAACAACTTTCCCCCAAACTGTTATTCACCTCAACTGGCCTTGCCCGTTTTGTAACAAAGAACCAACATTCCTTTGACATCCATAATGATTCTTTACTTATGGCAAACCTTAATTTCGGTATCAAGTATTATAGGCTCTAATTTAATAACAATATATATTTTTAAATAAATATGAATTATGGAGCAGTTTTATAACAGCAAAAGAAATAAAATATTAAATTTTTGAAATTGGAGTTTTAAAACCACATACAACTTGGTGTGCATATTACACATTAAAATATTACTGCTGTATTGACATTTCAGATCAATGGAACTGAAGTTATGAAATTTAAACACCCTGCAAATGGTAACTATTAACTATTTTAAAGTCTACAGTTATTCTTTAAATTGTAATAAATTAATACATAAGAATATATTTTACAAATGCTCTATTGAGCCATATTTTCTGAGAAATATATCCAAGAATTGCATTTGCAAAATACAACCTTTCTTCCATAATAACGAGCCTTTGTTCCAAGACCAAATACCACACACTACAATTAAAACGATGATAGCCATAATTTCATATAATGAACGTTGCGATGAAGAGACTGGATTAGCTATGAACCTTATATGGTTGAAGGTTATCCAGAAATAATACTTCCTTTCACAGAAGTTATCTAATGATCTTGGGTTGCATGTGGAAGCTCCGGTCTGGTGAGAACAAATAACCAAGATTCTTAACTTTACTTCTAAGCTGCTCCTAAAGCAAAAATTCACACAATAAACAGGATGATGTGTTTAGGTGGAATTCTAGGCTCTTACACTGTAGATACCTAAGGCAACACATGTTAAAAGAAAATATGTAATGCTTTCTTTTAATTTATTTGAATTTCTATTTTCTTTACTACTTACTGTGTATATAGTGTTCCAAAATTCCATGCCAAGATTTTAGTAAAAGTATACCTTTTGAGGATCTCTGAATAAAAAAAAATATTTTTAGGGAAAAATTCCAAATGTCAGAGAGATATCGAATATCCTCCCACACAGACTTCTCTCGAAAGCTTTCATACCACATCTTAAAGTAAGAGGTGGATTCAAGTTAAAACACCTCCTACCTTTCTTTCCAGAACTCATAGAACCTTTTCATTGCAAGAACAGCATGTAATCATTCCTTTTCTCCATTTTCGTGGTGTGACAGCCGTTGAAAGTCATCGCTAGTTGAGTGAGGCATGTAGTGATGGTACCATGGATGTGTCTAATGTGCGTTCTGGGTGTGACAGTTCAATGAAGACAGAACATCGTGTGACGACAAACCAAGACAGTCTACTCCTCGCACCAGCCGGTCTGACGACATGATCCAGCGAGTGGACAACGTTCTTTTGGAGGATCGCCGATTAAGCATTTTGAGATCTTCATGCAGAATTGTGTGCACAGATTCCACCGAAATACCGATTTTGGAGGCGATGCCTGCAACTGTCTTGGTTTGTTGTCACACGATGTTCTGCCTTCATTGTACTGTCGCACCCAGAACGCACATTAGACACTCCATGGTACCATCACTACATCCAATGGATCGCCCATAGAGACACAGCTTTCTCCACATAACAGGAGAAGGCTATCAACAATCAAACCATAAGCTGCAGGAGATTCATCAAGGAGGAAGTGGCAGCCCTCCAGACGACGATCGAAGGTCCATTCACATTGGCAACATCTGCACGGCCACCCGAACCAAACAGCAGGGGTCGTTACTAACAGGTGAAGCGGTCCACCACCTGACATTATCCATCTCCTGTCCCACAGTAATACACCAATCACTACCTAAAGCCTTCACCCTAAAGCAATCACACACAATCATACAAAAATCATTCACACTTAATTCGCAAATGTGCAAGTAGGGACTCTCGGCCATGCTTGCTTCCTGCCGCCCATCTCGCCTTGCTCCGGGCTTATGCCTGGCCAATAGACCAGCGGGTCTATCTGCAGGTACAGTAGCGGTACTGCCACAATATCACTCATGAATACTCACCGGTGGAGGTTTTTTTAGCGGGTAGGGTGGACAGTTCTAGTCTGTCAGTAGAATCCCACACTCCAATCCCAAGCTTAGTGCGTAAATGCGCCTCAACTTGGGAAAAAAAGATCACTACATGCTGCCCGCCTCGGTAGCGTAGATGGTAGCGTGTCTACCTCACGTTCAAGAGGTCCCGAGTTCGAATCTCGGTCAGAGTGAGTTACATGGATAAGGTTTTTCCGGGGGTTTCCCTTATCCTGAAAGAGGAATTTCGTGTAACTCTAAGCTGTTGAACCCTGGGCTCATGTGAGCATCATTTCACCCATTCCATTCATTGTCCGATATGACAACGTTGGCGGACGTAAATTACAAGGAAAAAAATCACCACATGCCTTACTCAACTGCATCCTACCAATTGTCAATAACGGCTGTGGCTTAATTCTCTACATATACATATATTGCAGAGTCGGGAGTATAGTTCCCTATTTCATAACTGAACGACTAGGCTATCAGCCGTACAACATTAGAGGCGGGACTCAGGTGCTTCGGTACTTTGTCTATCTCTCCTAGGGGAGATGTAGAGAAGTAACAAATATAAAAACATTTGCAAGACGTCACCGGTAGAGAAGCGAGTGACATCCCCCCCCCTAGCATAAATAATGCAACAGTCGTGAAAGTGGCTGTTTTACTTTTTACCTTCACTTCCACTTGCATAGCAGGTACAGGAGCTGTTGCATTCTACACACAATGCACGTATAGATGTCTCAAGAATCCCCAACAAAATCCTATTTTTAGAAAAAGTTCCTCGTGTGTGTTTGAACATATATTTATAAAACAAAAGTTGATACATATCAGACTTTATATTTAGTTCGGTATCTTATAAGTATGCGATACGAAACTGTTCAAGAAAATCCCACCACTGGAAGCTAACCCTTATATGGAAAACTTTTCGAAAACTTTGATACGACTTTATTAAAATACCATATGTGTAATATATTTTCAGGACAAATTAAATTTATATCTTGAGCTTTAGTAAGTCATTTTCTATTTGTATGACTTATGCATAACTGATAAACCGAAGAGATGGACATATGTTTCATTTGTTATGAAAAATCACAACACATAGTAATTCAATTCTTGGAACAACTGTTTTGGTTTAGGTCCCGAGGGTTGAAAATATTTAAATACAAGAGGCGTCCAGAAAGTAAGTTCTGTTTCAATTTATCTCCGCTGCAACGCTGCAATCGCAGTTCCGCACATGCGTGGTAGACGCTCTGTATCTAGGAGAAGAAATTTGCGCCATTGTGAGATCGCTGTCAGCCACGTACGTTTTGTTGTGCTTGTTTACAATGTCAGTGTTGATCGAAAATCCCGCCGCTTGTGAAATCAGATCTGTGATTCGTTTTCTGAATCTAGGAAAGTGAAAGCAATTTAAATTTATCGGCTGTCAAAAGGTGTTGTGTTTCTTCACGACAACGCACGGCCACACTGCAAATGCGACGAAAAACATCCTACCAGGATTTGGCTGGGACGTGTTTGACCAGCCCCGTACAGCCCTGACCTCGCTCCTAGCAACTTTCATCTGTTTTTGCATCTCAAATCTTTTCTTGACGGCCAACAATTCAACAATGACGAAGAGCTGAAAGAAAATGTTTCCAACTGGTTGAAGACACAGTTGGCAAGCTTCTATGAAGAAGGCATACAAAAACTTGTGCTTCGCTATGACAAATACCTGCAAAATTTCGGCACTTATATGGAAAAGTAATTTAGAGTTGTAAAGTTTTGTGCAATAAATAATTTTTCTGTATCTGTACACAATTTAATTAAATTACCAAACAGAACTTACTTTTTGGACGTGTCTGGTATGTTTAATGGTGGTTTAAGGATTGATCTGGAAAAGTTAATATGCATAAGAAATGAAAGTGTGAAATTCAGTGGGTCATGATATGATGGAATATGTATATGACATGATGTAATGTGTTAGTATTGGTGGTTACAGCAATGATATGACGTAATATTTTGACGTGGACCAGTGAGAAAGAAGTTTTTGGTGGTTACAGCAGCGAAGGAAGAAAAAGCAATAATCTTGA
Organism: Mantis religiosa; assembly: GCA_030765055.1. Classification (NCBI taxonomy): domain Eukaryota; kingdom Metazoa; phylum Arthropoda; class Insecta; order Mantodea; family Mantidae; genus Mantis; species Mantis religiosa. The sequence goes on along the minus strand of CM060958.1, from coordinate 53,176,849 downwards.
GGCTAGCAAAAATAATGTCTGTGTATATGATTGTGTAACGTCGTAGGAAAGGACGTGTTTTGATAGTGTAATGTATAATTATCTCGGAACGGCATGCAAAAAAAAAAAAAAAAAAAAAAAACAAACAATAGCGATTATAAACTATATTCACAATTTCTGTGTAAATGGAAATCAATTACATTGATCAAATTTGTTGTATATTTGCCTTACGGTGTATTCTGTAAAGTTGTTACTCAAGGTCAAAATATTTAATTTATATTAATTTGAAAAGAAACATGAAATTATTTGCTCAAAAGATGAAAAGTTAATTCCTTCGCTTGAGACCACGCTTGAATTCAAAGAGTTTTTCTCATGCAACGACTAGAGAAGCAGCCGTGGATAACATCTAAAGGAATTGCTCATCCTTAGACACCGGATCTGAGCATAAACTCAGATTAAAACGACTGCGGGACCTGGAACATCGGTACCATCCCCAAGCATAGGACGAAGCAACAGCATCATCGTACATCATCTCTATCATCACATTTCATGTACGTAACATTCCCGTTACATTTTTATAACCATTGTAAAGAGAAGTTTTTGAATGTAAAGGGTATGTTATTTAGTTAAGTGGATTTTATTAAAAATCTTCATTTTGTTGGTATACTATGTAAAGCATTCAACCAACTTTTCACTTTTGAGCTTTAATGTTCAAATACACAAATAAAACCCAACACAGACAATTTTATAATGCCTTTTTGGTCTCAAGGGGTCTTAAAACATGGATTTTTTGGTGAAATATCGCTAACATTTCCTCTACTTACTATAAATAGCATAGAAACTAATAAGGGAATTAAAAATTCAGCGAAGATTTGCCTAAATTTTACATACATATTACCTAATCTTATACTTGAAATATAACAAAGTTGCCAATGAGATAACAAAAGAAATCTGCCTTTTATACTATAAGGCCGCGCCGTGGCTCAGTGGTTAGACCACTTGGCTCTCACCAAGGTGGCCCGGGTTCGATCCCAGGCGACCGCAAAGTGAGATTTGTGATGGACAACACGGCGCTGGGGCGGGTTTTCTCCGGGATCTCCGTTTCCCCCGCCATCTCATTCCACCGGTGCTCCATCTTCATCTCATATATCATCAGTGTCATCGCATGCGGTCCCGTATGTAGTAAAAGCGGGCGTTAAACACCACACACATTTTATATTATAACACTAAGCAGAATTTGTACATAAACAATTTTGGGTGTTTCTTACGTATTTTTATCTATTGATTCTAAAAATGAAGTCAGAACGTTTCCATCAATCAATGTTTTTTGAAATTATGAAAATATTTTCATATTTATTATAGCATTTGTGGTATATAATATGCTGATTACGGTAAGTATTTTATATTTATATTTCATTTCACTGTAACAACATTGATTTAAAATGTTTGATGATAATTTCCTGAATTCAGGAGCTCAATGACATACCCTTGCTCAACTGTGATTGTGACCTTTTCAGTTGAATAGAAGCTTTCTCTAAAAAGAAGCTAATGCTGTACATTCTCCCATACTGAGTGGGTATAGAAGTGTGCTCATAGTAGTGGATTATAAGGAATAATGCAAAAGTGTATAGTGTATGAGAAACATGTCCCGAAAGTGTGATAACGACAGTAAACAACTTCTGTTATGTCTGAGCTGACTTTCACAGATCAAAGGAGAAAAGTTACATATGAGAAGAGCTTATGACTTTGCTTTAACAACAAAATAAACCAGCATAAGACACGAACCTCGGAAATTTGCTGTGCCAAATGTGTAGCACTATTAACATGCTGGTTGAAAGGATTCCGTCATATAACATTTGTAGTCTCAATGATATGGCACGATATGTAAGAAGCTGCATAGAAATCTTTCAAAGAAGCTATCACAAACTTCCCAGGAAGCTTCAGATCTCATATCCACAGAGAACTCATCAGCGGATTGATTGAGGTGTATATGATAATGGAATGCAATATGTTTTTGAAAATACACTTTCTTCACTCCCATTTTTATTTATTTCTTGAAAACCTAGGGGCTGTGAGCGTCGAACACGGGGAGCATCGCGGAAATGGAATGGCGCTGCTAGGGTAAATTTTGCTCAAGTGTGTTGCCAGACGACTGCTGGACCCTCAAGCAAAGTACAGCCGAAAATTCCCTTCATATATACTGCAGGTGAGTAAATTTAATTTCAGCTAAGATATCATTGTAGTATAATACATACATACGATCAACCTTTTTATGTGATTTACATAAAAATCCTGGATGTCGAAAAAGTTCTGTATAAGGATTTGACATCAGCACAAAAATTGAGTCAGAAACACTCATTGTTTTTGTGATAACATAGAAGTCTTTTGCCTAGGGATAATTTATAAAGCAGAACATAAAACGAGTTATTTCTGGAAACCCCTATAAAGATGTAGTCTATCGGTAGTTTCAGCTGTAGTCGAGATGAGTGGGGAAGAATGACAAGCTAAAGTTGCAACGACCCATGAAGAATATCCCCGCAGTTTGTCGACTGTCCTCAATAGAAGTAATGGTCGGCGCCAAACAATAGCAAGTAATATTCTTCAAGTGTCGCGCGCGTTTTCTTCTTTTGTCCAATCAGAGGCGGAGCGCAATGTGCTTTTGTGTAACAGCAGTGTGACAGTTCGTTGTTTCTCAGACTCGGTTTTAGAATGTCTTCATAGATTTTGCTGAAGTGGTTTCTAAGGCTTACAGAATATTTTTTTAGTAAAACAGTAGTAGTCTTTGTTTCTAAAATACGTCTATTTCAGATCTCCTGGTAAATTGGATTCATTTAGAAATTATGATGAACCTGAGCTTATAATTTGAATTATTCACTGACCATAGTGTCAGTGACTTTCATAGCTTCTCTACTCTTTCTCTCTAATCTCCTTCTCTACTCACTTATCAGAAAACTTTTCTTTCAAAATATTATTTTCCTATTCCCTAATTTTCTAAATTATAATCTTACTGCGCTTTAAAATATTTTGCTATAGGCATAAGACTGGAAAAATAAACAGGTTATTTTTAAAGTAGGTCGCTATGTGATGACTTTGAAATTTCATGGTCTTTGGATGAGCACGAACAAAATTAGCAATCTACTAATTAAAATGGTACAAGCCTTTGAAAATTCAACAAATAATATTTAGGGAATGGTCAAAGGTACGCACATCTTTTTGACATGCTGTGCAGTGTGTGAGAAGCATAACTGAAAACTTAAACTTGGTGTTTAAGAATAAAGCATCAGATTTAAAGAAATACCCCAATCTAAACGTACCCATGCAGGGAAAATTGACTAGTTCAGTTTAGAACACAGTAACACATATTTAATATATTTAGAAGGCACATAACATTTATATTTTAATTTTATATAAACAGCCTGTGAAGGTCTCGTATTCTGACTGGCTTTTATGCTGGTAAACTCTAAACCTTGAACAAAATCGATCTACACAGAAATGCAGATCTCTTTAACAAGAGATCTGCCAAATAAAACATTCTATGGCACTATTTCCGAGAGATTTATTGTAATTGACTTTAATTTTCAAATTCTGATACGTTTTTTCAAATAATAAACCAAAGACATCACATGGTAATCCGCTTTCTACTTTCTCCAGGATTTACTTAAAGCACAGGAAAGAAAGCATTTGTCGAAAGAAAGGCATGTGTATGTATCTGGCTATTGCATTTCGGAGCTTTTAGATAGAACAATAAGATATTATAAATACTTTTTATTAAAACGGAGTGGAGAAAATCAGGTGATTACAACACATTGGAATTTTTGTTTTACTATTCAGAGACAATCGAGTTTAACTTAGACAAGTTTATACCCACTTGAAACAATATCTTCCATCTTTCAAATCTCTCTCTTTCCATCAGCTGTCATGAATAATCACATTTACTCAAATTATGAATCCGTAGTTTAGAAATCTTTTATAATTATCAAATATAATGTTTTAAGCAATTCTTTACGCATACAAGGAATAAAAAAAAACGGCGGTCCACTCACCCCTTCCTCCCGCAAAAATTTGTAAGTGTTTCAGATGTCCCAGGCTACATTTATTGTTATTCTCTTTCCTTATGAAAAGAATACTCATAAAACAACCAAGCAGCTGTCGTGTAATGTGCAGAATCGGAGTACAGTCTTGAAACAAATGAATATCGTTGCTATTAGCGATGAAGCTCTCCTTGTAAAGTCCTTTACTTCGGGACCATGCTGTAATATCGACCTAAGATTTCAGGTGCATGTTAACTTCAGCTTAGTGTGCAAAATGAAATATCTCTTGACGTCGAGTGACCTTATGATGTGTTAATTAAATCATCCCTTGCCTGAGCACCTCCTCACAGGTCATGAATTCCTTTCTTCGTGAGATTCTCTTAGATTGTCTTCACTGCTGTGCTGTAGGTACGCTATATGATATTAAAATATCTTTTGTCAAGAACAGAAGATTTAACTTTTGTAACTCATCTGTGACTATAAGCTCCCAAGAAGAGAAGATTTAATTTCTGGAATTAGAACACCTAAAGACCTGACGATTTTATTTTAAAAATAAAATTCCATTTTAACTTTAAGATAATCTGCTTATCAAATTCATAGTTTTAAACGAATTTCAGTATTATTTTAAGTACATTCTTGATTCAATGAGAATAATTAATTTACATCAAGGGCAAGCCCTATATAACAAACACGTAGGTTTGGAATAAAAAGGTGGTGAAGCTGTAACCATAGGATGAAATTATTCAGGGTACGTTTAACAAATAATTTCCCTATCTTAAAACCAATACATAATGCAAGAAGCAGCAATTGCAATTTATCAGGAATAAGTCATTTCAATTCTAAGTACAAATTTGCCAGCTCTTATTTTACAGTCTAGTAGAGCTTTTAGCTTCCTGGCCGTTTACCCCTATTCCAGCCCTTATGCCTGTTATGCCATTCCGTTGTTTCCATTTCTCTGGCTCTTCACTTCCTTACGCTTCTCATCCATTTCTATTTTATTTTGCTTTCATACTTCCCTACCTCCCTCATTCTTTTCTCTCCTTTCAACGTAAGAATTTTTATAGTTACTACTCAAGACCCATTATCATCGCAGTTCGTATGCCATATTAATTTCCTCCAATTTTCTATTTCTTTACGTTCCACTACATAATCCTCTATGCTTTCTACTTTCACATAAAATGCACTACTTCTGCCCCATTCTCTCTTCATTTTCAGGTATACATTTAGTGATTTCTTCCTCAGCAAGTTTCCCCTTGTCACTTGTCTGTCAATGTTCTCTACCCTATTCTTAATCCTTGTCCAAAATCGCTTTACATTTCGCTTCGCAGGTACTGGCAGGCTGCGTTAGCCCGAAGATTGTTGCTGTGTGCCCACCCAGGATAGGGTTTAACCACAGATAGGATTTTCTTTTCGGATTTTTAGAATGGCTGTTTTTGTTTGAGGATGGTGGATTGATTACGAGGTAGTGTAGAACTCCTCTAGAAGGATAGAAAGTGCTGTACATTTCTTTCTCCCTCCTGCCAGATATCCCCTATTCTATCCAATGTTCTCTCTAGCTCTGCCAACCAGTTATCCTTAAACGTTGAATTCTTCTGTTTTTCTAAACATATCTTTAATATGAAAGAGTAGAGCCAGACTGAAAAATTCAATGCCATAGGCGGGATTTGAACCACGGATCTTCTGGTCTCCGTCCAGCCGGTCTAAACCATTGTGCTACTATGGCCAACGTGCCAAAATGACATTAAATTCTCCAACTGACTCGTGTTTCTCCCGGTAAACCACTAGGAGTTCTCATTAACACATGAAACAACTACCTTAATGGCGACTTACTATGCTGTAAGTACTTTAAGGTCCGGGCTTTATAGTTCGGACCACTATTAGGTACAATTAATGGAAATTAATTGTTCTTTCACACTAGCCGTGTGTAGGATACACTATTAAAGGGTAGAGCCAGACTGAAAAATTCAACTCCATAGCCGGGATTTGAACCACGGATCTTCTGGTCTCCGTCCAGCCACTCTAAACCATTGAGCTACTATGGCCAACGTGCCAACATGACATTAAATTCTCCAACTGACTCGTGTGAATATTCATTTCCGAGAACAAGAAAAAGTCACTTGGTTGGAGATCGGGCGAATAAGGCGGATGCTGTAAGGTCTCAAAGCCACATTCCTTTGTTTTGTCTACAACTTGAGATGAATGAGCTGGTGCATTGTCAGCCAGAAGACGAACAATTTTGGAGAGCATACCGCGTCGTTTCTTAATCAGAGCTATTCGTAACTTGTCCAGAAGATTGCAGTAGTATCTGCTAGTGATGCTTTGTCCCTTGGCAAGATAATCTGTAAGGATGACTCCACGACGGTCCCAGAAAACTGAATATATGACCTATCCAGCTGAATTTTGCACCTTTACCTCTTTGGTGGGCCAGGAATCGGCATGTTTCCATTCCATGCTCATGGTTTCTGTCTCTGGATCATACGGATAGATACAGGATTCAACCATGAATACCAGACGATCAAAAAATCATCTTCATCCTGTTCCAACAGCATCATACCTGTCTTGAAAGGTAACGCCATGTTTGCTTTTGGAAAGGGGTTAGCAAACGTGGAACCCATGGTACAGACACCTTAGAATGTGCAGTTCGTCGCGAGTAATTTTCCACACACTACCATATGTAAGATGTGTCTCATTCATAATCATTTGGATGGTTGCCCTCTGTCTTCCAGTATTGACACTATTTTCTTCATTGTGACAGCATCGTCTGTCATTGACGGTCTACCAGCTCTTGGCTCATCTGTCAGTTTGAACATTTCTTTTCCACCTCACAGTAGTGTCATACGATAGGCAATGATTTCCATAAACAGCCGTCATCTCATCATGGATTTACCGGGCAATTTTTCCCTTCAAATGCAGGAACTTGATCACACTACGAGCCTCAATTTTCTCCATCTTACACCTCAATCACTTCTGGCACTCACTGTAAAAAAACGAAAGGACTCAAATCACTGAAACTACCAACATTATGTCCCGAGGTATCAATGATGACACTCAAAAATTTTCATCACTCTATCATAAAAACTAATAATTAAAAGGGTGATAATTAAAACTTTACGTCACCCCTCCTAATCTTTAAATTTATCAGCCAGCTAAACTAGAGTGAAATGTTCTCACGACCTCCCATACGACGCCCAGAGAAAGATCCAATAGTTCACCATGGTGGGTGAACTTAACTTACCACCCAGCCTTTATCTATCTCTCTTTTAAGAAATAATCATAAGAGAGAAATTAGCATAAAACAGTCTGCGATGTTATCTCCATTGAGAACCAAAGAGTGGTCAGAAATAGACTTTCATACGTTCTACTGTGAGTGGTGTAAATGTCTAGCCCAGTGCAAATTTAAGATTAGCGACTCGACTTCTAATAATACAACAGCTATAATGTTGATGTCCTTTTCCTTCTGAAGTAGAAATGATTACTAAAATTATTGCCCACAATTGTAAACTTTCTTGAATGTTATAGTAAAAATAGATCATTCGAATCTTGTTGCTGGTGAAGGAGGGTATTATTTTGATCTATTTGTCTATATCAATATTTACCTCCGCCTGTAAGCAAAGATAAGACAACCGTAATGTTGGCAATGATGATAACAAAAATCATAAAAATAATAAATATAATTTTTTAAACTATTTTATACATTGAAAAATAATTTTACACTCTACAATTATATAAAGAATGATGCAAGAAATATTTTATGGCATTATTAAAAATATTAATAAATAAATTAAAAATAAATAATAAATAATTAAAACACTGAATGTCAATTTTTAATTAAAATAAAGGAGAACTAGATATTCTAGAGGCATAATTTATCACATTAGTCTGAAAAATAACAAGACTGATAAATTCTATAAAATATACATTGCTACAGAAACTATTTAGTGGCAATTTAAAGCATCGGATGTGTTGCACTCGAATGACTTTCTCTACAATTGTTTATTCTTTACTCTCTCCCTTCATTATAACCGAGATAAATATTTGCAGAAATTGTTGAACTAAATGTTTCGTTGCACAAAGCTGCAATGCAAAATGGCGACTACTGTAGTTTTAAGCTATAGTTAAATCTTTTAAGAGCTCTTCCTTTGTGATGCTTTGATGTTCAATAATAGAGAATCTTGCACGAAATAAATAAATAAATAAATTAAAAACATATTTGTATGCTTTAACACCAGTTTTAACACCAAAATGAAGATGACTACATAGTAAAGGGAGTAAATTCAAGATATACAGTTCAATTGTCATTGAATTAATTTTAATTAGGTTGTAAGAGCTGTTTTAATAAAGTAAAAATTTTACATATAAAGAAGCATTTAAGCAATTTCCATGTCCCAGATAAAGATAATTTGGGGTGGGGAGTTCTCAGAATCTTTCTTTACTCTTAGTGCCTTGTAAGATGATCTTAAAGATTCCCATTTAACCAACACTTTGGTTTTGAGTTATGCTCTTCTCAGAAAGAGAATTTGTTATTTTTTTAAAGCTTCATACAATACTTCCAATACTGTGACTTTGTGGATTCGTAGAATTAAAAGTCCGAGTTGCAGAAATTCACAATGTTCTTTATTTTCGTATAAATATACTCTGTTCAATCCTTATGTAACAGCATTACGTGACATACACAATCACAGTCTACCAAGTTCGATGACCTAACAAACAGCGTTCTGATTACACATGTTTAGAACATCAGTGTCGTTACAACGACTCTTGGCGAGTCGTCGCTCCGTTAAATACCTCATTGATAATTCCAGACTGTTCTGTAACAATCCAGAAATCGAATGTTCTATCACCTTCCAGAAGCGTAACTTAATCTGTGCAGGCAAGTTCTTTATCTCCGGCGGTATGTTTATCTGCTTATGAAAGCTCTTTATTTCCGTGAAACACTATCCGTCTGTTACCTATTTACGCCGAACCTTTTACGCCCGTCGTCGCGACAATACTAATAGAGAAAGCAAAATGCCAGTAGGGGAATTAACTAAGAGAAAATTGTCAGTTTAACTATGCAGAAAAAGTACGATTAATTCTTTAAGTATTCTGGCACTTCTTTCATAATTTTCATTGTATTAGGTTTATAATTTCTGAAAAACTGTGCTGATTGTAAAGATGTTATCCTTCGTATTTACACGAAATTTACAAGATTTAGTAATATCCTTTTTGACGAATTAGTTTAAAAGTGCTGATTTAAATATATGGGGAAATACATATATAATATGGAAACTGAAGCATTGACAAAGTCCACCAAAATCTTGAATATTTCCGATTTTGACATTTTACTCGTCGGATTAAAGCTGATTTTTGTCTCACCATTACCACTGCCTGCAGTACATCATTGTAGGCATATTTCTAATGACGAATTTAAACAATGAATGGTAGCCAATGAAATGACAAGTGATACACATGTGTGCCAATTTTTAAAATGAGCACCGTTTGCTCTTCTTGGTCAGGAGAAGTAATTAAACCATTCACAGCGAAATTTCTCGCTCTACAGTGCTATTAGGCTCCCTTTTATATCAAATAAAAAAGAAAAGTTACTGATTCGCCCTTAAGAGCTGTTCATTGATTTTCCTTTAACGCAAAAGGACTAAAGACCTCTTGATAGTTGCATCTTACAATCGATTGCCAAGCCAATGAAAGAGCTTTTGAGAGAGAGGAACTTTTGAAGATCTTTCAGGCACTCTTCTTTTCCTTATACAGAACAAGTTCTAGAAATCCTACCTTGCAAAAAATACACGCACTAAGCGTTTGAACCACAAACATAAGTTCATAATGTCATATCGGCACGTTGGCCATAGTAGCACAATGGTAGTGCGGCTGGACGGAAACCAGAAGATCCGTGGTTCAAATCCCGGCTATGGCATTGAATTTTTCAGTCTGACTCTACGTTTCCACAATTTAGCCTACACACGGCCAGTGTGAAAGAATAATTAATTTCCATTAATTAACCTAATAGTGATTTACTATATGAAGCCCGGGCCTTAAAGTACTTACGTGTAGTAAGTCGCCATTAAGGTAGTTGTCTCATGTGTTTATGGGAACTCCTAAGTGGTTTACCGGGAAAATACGAGTCAGTTGGAGAATTTAATGTCATATCGGCACATTGGCCATAGTAGCACAATGGTAGTGCGGCTGGACGGAAACCAGAAGATCCGTGGTTCAAATCCCGGCTATGGCATTGAATTTTTCAGTCTGACTCTACGTTTCCATAAGTTCATCTGCCTGTAATTTAACCTACACTCCATTTTCTAGACTCATTTATGGTGAAGACAGCTTTGTAATTATTTTAGGTGATACTATGTATAGACATGACTAAAAATTACAATGGAATTTAATATTACTGCTGTTATTTCAGCAGAAACGTTTTTGTGCTACTCTACTTCAAGAAGAGAACTAAGTAAATCTTTTGGAATTGTATGAAAACAGCAACTCATACATGTTTCACACATATCACCTTGCTTTCATAATTTTAATGACAATTCATAGGTTGTAACAATGCACTGAACTTTTGTGTTAACAGGGTCTAGCAGTCAAACCAGGTACTTGTGGTTTTGCTCTCTGCAGAAGGGGTCACTTATACTTTACCTTACATAGCTGTTTCTTTCTCTTATTATAGGTTTATACGAAAACAATAACATGTGTAAGCGATGATTAAATATTTTCTTAAAATATTTAAAAGTCATTGAATTTTATTTTCTGTAATGGAATTAATTCCGAAATAAAGTGCCCATTAAAACCCATTTGTTTTCACTGAACACTAAACTAATTTTATATGCTCGTTGAAATTCATTTCTACAATGTAAACGGTAATCGTAGGGAGCATTTTTGCCGCTGGCGGCCGGCCGACGAGGCTGCTTTCTGTGCCACCGGTGCGGGTGACAAGAAGTACACAGTAAAAACAGTATAATTTATAGTGTAATTATTTTTAACATGCATAAAACAAACAATATACACTCGGCAATTTCCTCTGACAGTGATATCAATTTCTTAAAGAATCTTATTTTTAAATCCGTTTAAAGTGTGCAGACTTGTTTAGCCAAACTTCAGTTTAAATGCCCCGCGAGAGATACAAATCACAAGGGGTAAATAGAGCAATGAGGACGGGCTTCAGAGTAAAAGTTTACAAAACAAATTAAACATTTTAGATGAACTTAAAAAATAAATACATCAAGAAATTTCTTTCAAATCTCAGAGGGAAATGCAGAGTGTATTTGGTAATTTTTAAAGCGTGCCAGAAAAGTTTGAAGAACCGAGGGAAGCAGTTCCAGCCCTTGTTGATATATGTGAGTAATTACATTTGTTTTCAAGTGTTCATAACGTTCCCTTAGGAATAACTACACGGCTATATTTACTGCAAACTTCCTTTCACCCGCAACTCCGACACAGTAACCAGCATAGCCTTCCGGCTGCATACTACGAAACTGATCCTACCAAGGATTATTTACTATATACTTTAAACAAGTATAAGCACTTTCATTCCGTCTTTGAAAACTAAAGCACGTGTCAGTATGTTTTATTACCCTCTTACATAACTATTGTAGGGAAGGACTGGCTTGAGAAATAAATGCCACCAAGAATAATAAATATAGTTTCTGCAGTACAATCTAAGGCTGTTTCGGAATCTCAGAGCGACTTCTGCTGTAAGACAAATGTGATCGAAGCTCTTTTAATTCGTCTTCAAAATGAATAGCTTGATTTGTGAAAGCGTCCTCTTTCCGAATAGTTTTACCAAACATTTACGAAACATACAAGTAACTGTTTTCAGTTAACTCATCAAAAATATGACAGTTACACAGTTTCCAGTAGCTACAATGTAATTGTGTTTTAAAGCAAAATAATACTGCAGTTTTAAAATTATAAATGAGCTGCCTGAGTGATAAATGCATCTAGACACTTGATGTATAGTGAATAACAGAAAACTGAAATTGAATAATTTACCAAGAACATAGCTAGTTTGTAAGGAAATGTCTTTTAAGTAGTGCACAAAAATGGTCTGCATTGCAGATCAGTAAAACAACTTTCTGCTAGGATATGCATGTGTGTATGTTAAGCAATATTACATTAATATTCTAAGAAGCTAAATTTATCAATCTAATCCGAAAATGGCTTCTACTCGAATTACTAAGGATCATTTGGCGCACCAAAATATTAGTAACCAATATCCTTTAGCTATCTATAAAGTTGTCTAAGAAGGAGTCGGCCTACTCAGAGTGGAAAGCAACAGAAAAGAGACTTACTTTGATTTTTAGTAGAATTAGTGAATTGGAAAATACATATATCATCTTATTATTTCACTACAAATTGTACCAACCACAACAAATTTGCAGTGAATTTTTGTGTATTCCAAAGTATGAACCTAAATAACAATTGAAGACATGCCTTTCATAGATGCACAAGCCCACTTTTTAAAAATGTATGAGTTTATATATCACAGATATAATAGTTTGTGACATTTGCTGCATGTGGAATAATTATTTTATGTGAAATATTGTACTCATTTCAGTATGACATTGAAATTTGCTACTTTACGCCCCACGTTGGGCGCCAGTTTGAAGCAGAATTGTAATGGCGAGCAAGGGTTACCAAAGCTCCACGTTGTGCGCCAATTTGTAACTAAAATTGTATGTGGCGAACAAAGAGTTCTACGTTGCGGCGCCAATTTGTAACTAAAATGTTTCTGGGGGCACACAATTCCACGTTGTGGACGCCAATTTGAAGCAATAATTTAATGGCGAGCAAATAAGTCGGCGAGCAATGAGGTTTCTCTCAGGGTATGCGTGGATGTGTGAGAAGGAGATTTTAATAACACTGGAATGCCCGTCTCCAAATTATTTATTCCCTGCTTCTTCTTTCAAACATCGAAATGAAAGTTGCCGACCGAGGATTACCAATCTCTGTTTAGAGTTACTGACTGCAGAATGTTTATTACTCGATAAATTTATTCGTTCCTTATATATCTACGAACCGACAATTATCAAACACAGAACAGGTTGACCACCCTAATAGGCTTCATGCCTCGGACCGCTCTAATCGGCCTCACGCCGAAGACCCTTCTGATCGGCTTCACGCCGAAGACTGTCCTGCCTCACCACAGCTGCGCGTGTGTGTATATCTAACTTTCACTCTCAGGAAGCTCCTTTTCAACCGAAATCCCTTTGTGGCTGTTTTGTCGCCATTGTAAATGATCCAAAGAATTTCCTGTTCATACTAGTCAGTGAGCCACTTTAGAAATCTTCTAAGGACACTGCTTCTTATATTGCTTTGTTATAACGCTTTCCCCCAACTCAACTGGCCTTGCCCTTGTCGTAACAAAGAACCAACATCCATTTGGCAAACCTTAATTTCGGTATCAATATATATATATATATATATATATATATATATATATATATATATATCGTTGTAATCGTCTCACTGAACTCTATCTTATTAACATTAAAACATCTCAAGATTCAGGCATTTCCACTTGCTACTGAGTTAGTGAGTTTCATTGCTTCACAACTCCAGGGACTTGTGTTCTGCAACTCAGACATCGTGCGTATAAGCACAATAAAGGACTCATCCAAGAACATTAAAATATGTGATGTTCAACAGTCTATGAAAGGACCATAAGATGGCTTTCAGTAAGGTGAAGGAGTCTATGGCAGTGGCCAAAAAGCAAGAGAAGTGGAAAGGGACTACATATAAGATTATTGAATATAGGATAACATTGTTACTGCCAGCAAGAACTCTAGTCGTTTAATGACAGAGAAATTCCTAATCAAAGTGAACACAAAGTTTGCTGAAACTATACTGAAGAAAGCTTACGTTAAATAAATTCATCTGGAAGTTGCGAAAACCAAGGACATTTCACAGTATCTGACTTCAATTATTCCTGTAAAACAATGGTATTTTCAAACTCTATGCGATAAATATAGCAAAGAACAGATATCTAATGGGGAAGAAACAAGAAGTGATGTGTGGGATTCAGATAAGGATAACTGAATGAATTTAATGTCTAGTTTTGTTATTATGTTATAAATAAAATGTGGTTCAACAGACATATGAGTACTATTTTCACCATTCCTTTCATCTTTAGAGGCAATTTCTTTATGCATTTGATAATACAGTCCTTTCAATGAACTTGTACACCCAGATGAGTTTCATAACTGCACAAATCCAACAAATTCATTAAAAACCGGTATTATAACAAAGTACCAATGATAACTGAAATCACTGAACAGTAAAACAAATGTAAAGAAGTATAAAGAGCCAACCTTCACGTGTTACAAAAATCATGATATTGGCACAGCATTTTCAGGAGTTATGAAGTTTTTGTTGATTTTCTTGAAACTTTTTTGATTGAACTTGTGCACTTATGAAAGCCATGTATTCAATTACAGCACTGGTTTTTCAAGCAGAAGCCTCATTTTCGTGCAATTTTCATTTTAATTTCCTCTCTTAAACTCCTTCTCATAGTTCTATACTAAGCTGAAATTTGATAATTTCGAAATAAAAAAAACGTAAGAGGTGCAAATTTCTCTGATCATTGTTTTCTATATTATTTTATTATGTATTAAGGATTAACGAAAAAATACTAAAGGTTTTGAAATATTTCGCCTTCACCCATTCTCTCGATATCTCTTTGATAACCCTTTGTATTCAAGAAAGGGCTACACGTGTCAGTCTGGTGATAGAATCCTGAAGAGGATAGATCGGCCTCTCTCTAAACAGTCTCTTATGTCTGTTTTAATTTATATATCATTTAAAAATGTTAACAATAATATGCGATATGAATTGCATCGACAAGATGCAAAATATCTGTGTCATTTATACAGATAAAGTCTGGGAAGTGACAACTCGATTAAACCCTTAAATAAGTACATTTGTCCTCAAATTATATCAGGAAAGTTGGCATGTTTATCAGTTTCATGCAGATAAGAACCGCGAGCCATCTGGATTACCTGATATCAGAAATAACTACTTTGTCAGATAATGGTGTGTATAGGAAGACATTACATTCCAGGAACTTTTAGTGTGGAAATTCTTCAAAATGCTCTCTATCACAGTTTAGAACAAATTGGCATGTTTAAAATAGATGTCTTGATATAGTTCATTCGTTTACATAAAGTAGTTCCATAAAGCGGAGTATGAATTGGGAAGCTATTCAGCTTTTACGAAGAGATATTTCACGAGTTAAGGGTTCACTTTAACGGTAGTTAGTTTCTGTGAGCTTAAGAGAATGAGATTCTATTTCCTGCACGATCCCTTAAAATTTTAGAGGGAGAGAAGTTAAAGGAAATTTACATAGAGGAGGATTTCTACACGCTCCTACTAGATATTTAAATTGTAGATAGTTGTAGATATTTAAATTTTAAACCCAAAGGGAAGATGAATGGCAGAAGCCGTTTGGAGATTTTGCAACCAAGTATAACTTCCAGTTGTGTAAATCATAGTTTAATTATATTTTCTAAGAACACTATTAACTCTCTGAATATCCAAAATGTCCTAGGGGTTGTGGAGGTTTCGGGATAGACGCAATTGAAGAATATCTTCACAACAGCCAAAACTACGTATGTGACTAAAAGAAAGAAAGGCAGGGAAACGCAAATTTTAGAATTTTCAACCCAACACTCACTATGGCATATCCAAAGAAGCCATTAACCTTAACCAATGCCGCCAGTAAGTACCGTGAACCTGAGTAGGAGTCATGGACGTTTCCATCTGAGTCATCACGCTTGGTTTACAAGTCATAAATGACGAAAAATATGTTATCTTCACTCTCCTGCTTGCTCACTCTGAGGATTTTGTTGCTTGTCTGAACATATACTGAATTACCAGCTGCCATTCTTCAAGAATAATACATTACACATTTAATATATTTTAAACATTTAGGCTATGTTAAATTTCTATAACGTACTTAACCTTCTCCGCTCCATTTTTTCCAAAAGAACATATTTAAGGAAAGATCTGGGTTAATCCTTCTCCTTCTTCGTTTTAATAAAATGTTTTACGTAAACAACGCTGTTAATTTTGTGATGAATACAATACAAGGGGCGTCCAGGAAGTAAGCTCTATTTCAATTCATCTCCGCTGCAGCGCTGCGATCGCAGTTCCGCACATGCGCAGTAGACGCTCTGTACCAAGGAGAAGAAACGTGCGCCATTGTGAGATCGCTGTCAGCCACGTACGCTTTGTTGTGCGTGATTACAATGTCAGTGTTGATTGAAAATCCCGCCGCTTGTGAAAGCAGATGTTTATTGCGAGAGACTTAGGAAATTGCGCCGCGCAATAGAGAATAAGCACCGAGAAATGCTGTCAAAAGGTTCTGTTTCTTCACGACAACTCACGACCACACACTGCAAATGCGACGAAAAACACCCTACAGGGATTTGGCTGGGACGTGTTTAACCATCCCCCGTACAGACTTGACCTCGTTCCTAGCGACTTTCATCTGTTTTTGCATCTCAAATCTTTCTTTGGCGGTCAACACTTCAACAATGACGAAGCGCTGAAGGAAAATGTTTCCAACTGGTTGAAGACACAGACGGCAAACTTCTATGAAGAAGGTATACAAAAACTTGTGCCTCACTATGACAAATGCCTGCAAAATTTCGGCAGTTATGTGGAAAAGTAGTTTAAGAGCTGTAGAATTTTGTGCAATAAATATTTTTTCTGTATCTGTACACAATTTAATTTTATTACCAAATAGAACTTACTTTCTGGACGTACCTCGTCTGGTTGATACTAGATGTAACCAAAAATAAATTTAATGACATGTTCTAATTAAGTCTGGTTATGAATATATTTAAGTAATGCTAATAAAGTTGAGCCGCCTTTTTGAGGTAGAAGTTTAATATACAATACATTTAAACTAGAATACAATGTCAAGGTTTGGTACTGGTGAGCAAGAGTCAGTAAGAGTGAAGACAAAAAATATTCACCTCTTCTGCTGCACGATGTGCTACTACTAAGTATTATTTGGTTTGATTCTTACTGCTGCTAGAGAAATTACTTTGCAGTTTATCTGCTGCTAGGAAAAGCACCGAAAAGTCTTTCTTATTATTGATTCCCTGAATAAAAGTGGTGAATATTTATTCCAGTGCCTTTTTAGTACATGAAGATTAAAGCTTTGTCACTAGCTATTCTAAGGTGAGTATTATAAATTTTAAAATTTAAATAAACGTATTAAATCTCACATTTTGTTACGTTAACTCTGGGCATAAAGTAGCAAAATTCAATTTCATACTGAAACGACTACAGTATTTCACATTAAATAATTATTCCACATGCAGAAAATGTCACAAACTATTATATCTGTGATATCTAAAATTTTCAAGTTAAATTTAACATGAAAATTAAATAAAATTATAAATCTTCTTGTTTATTTTGTTTACCAAATATTAGTTATGAGCGTTTAGGAAGTCAAAATTTATTAATTAATAGGGGATTATTAAATATAATACAGTAGAAATACATAAAATACAGTAGAAATGTATTTATTCAAATTATCAAAATCTGCAATTTCTAATAAATAAAAATATATAAGTATTCTGAAATATTAGTTTAATAACTAACACATAACATTGTCTACATTTTCTAGAGCTCAATACTTTCTGATGGTAATATGTATGTGGCAGACGCTAAACTATATTTGCCGGAAGAAGGGTCCAATACGGCGACAATCTTTAGCTGCATCTATTAGTTGTTCACTGGAATATTTTGTCTTTTAACACATTCAGTGTGAATTAGTTTAAGAACGATAAAGAAATGCATACTATTTACAACTTGTATGTACTGTAATGAATGCCAACCCAAAGATGAATACTACTGACAGGAATCATACTGATTTGTTGCAAAGGTAAAAAGCTGATTATACGGTTATAGAGGTTAAAGATGACATAAATGGAACATTAGAAACATCGTTGGTTTCACAAAGCAGCTTAACCATGCAGTTTTCTTTCTGTCTAAGTTATTCGTATAATTGGTGTTCTACTGCATGTAAGTGTTTCTCCAACACTTAATTTTTATGTTTATGAAACCAATTTAAGTTTTAAGATAAATAGCAGTTTCCTGTCTAACATTACCAAGAAGTGGCGCAAGAGCGTTCGAATAGCACTTCTTTTTGGAGATTTTAAGGCAAGGCCACACTGAAAATTCCAAATTCTATAATAATAAACCTATCATTAGGAACATTTAGCGACATAATTAGAGTATCATTTTAAACTTGCATGCAAATTTTTATGTTGCTACACCAAATAATTCATTAATTATTAATTATTTTTGGTGAAAATATTGTAAACATTTAAAATTATCTACGCGTTAAAAAATTTGATATTTTAAGTTGAATCTTTGTTTTTGGCTAGTACAGAGCAATTTTAAAAGACTCACATTTTTATTTTTGGAATACTCTTGTAGGATTCGTTCTAAAATATTTTCCACGTGTTAGCTCTCAAAAGTTTGAAAATATTAACTTATTTTTTACTTAACACCATATAATTCTCAAACCATCAGTATTAACGAAAAAGAGGAATGTGAAGTTTCTTATTCACATATTATGGACGTATCCTAGAAGTTTCACAAAGTTAAATGGAAAACTTTGGCACGTGGGGCATTTTGTATACTGAAAAATGTTAGAAAAAATGTTTCTCAGAAAATGAATTTTAAAGTCATGATTATTACTTCTAACGATTGCTAAAGATCTCTAAATTGTTACGTAATGGCCTAAAGTGGTGAAAATGATAAAAATAGTATGCCATCTATTACTACAAACCCTAAGCTACCAAAAAATGCCAAAAAGAAAATGCCATGATTTTAAACATTTTCGGTGAATTTTCAGTGTAACCTTGCCTTAAAAAATATAGGAAATGTAATTAGCAAGAAAAGGGATTTTAAAACCACATAACCTTTATGAGCACCAGAAGCTATTAAATATAAAAATTAATATTTTTGTCGATTTGAAAAGTATAGATTTGGCAGTTTTGACAAATTTTCAAAGAAAAATTGCCTAACACCCCAAAATCGTTTCCTAGAAGTTTATATTTTCCAATACATTCAACAGGATGGTATTACAAAACAAAATATGAGTTTGTTTTGTGGCCTGGAAAAAAGCTAAGCGACAGCGTGGCATGTATTGCACTGAATGTCTTTTGTGTAATTTAGATCTTCCAACATTTAATCATATCAGATGATGAATGAAATAGGCGAAATAATGCTTTTATGAGTTCGGGGTCCATGGAGCGTAGATTCGCTTGCAGGATATGGGAAAACGCAGGAAAAAACTTTATCCAGGTAAGTCACCTGACCGAGATTCGAACTCGGGAGCTCTTGAACCTGAGACAGACACGCTTCCATACACGCCTCCGAGGCGGGCGCACTCAATGTTGATTCCTCACTTCATTCTCAATTCCGTGATCGCTTTCACTGGCGTCAGTGGCCTATATGTCTAGATTTACGAGGATTACAGCAGTTTTATTCATGCCTTACGACGCACCATTATTACTCCTTGTCAATGAAAGTATATGTGAAAAATACATGCTTTTAGAGTAAAACGACAGCACAAAAGGATATACGAAATGCTGCTTCAAGATTGCAAACGCTAACTTGAGATTATACATTTTTAATATTAAAGTACCAAGAGAGAAAGAGAGATAGAAGAAAGAGCCAAATATTGAAATATTTAGAACCTAATGGAATGTTATCCCATACTATGTGCATACTTTTAAATCAAGATATCGAATTTGCTGCATTTGCTTTCTACTTATGTTGTGATCAAATTTTAGTCATACGTACATTACGTAGATTTGATGATGTTAAATAACCATGGGACCAAAACGTAGGTAAAATGGCGTAAACGTTAATCAACTGTAATTCACTAAAACATTACTCCATCATTGAGATAGACTATGTAGGACTTCTGAACCTGGAAGTTTGTCCTGGGGAGGTCAAGGAGGCTATTTCACAAAGATTTCAATCCTTTTGTGTGAATATCGGGCAATGTTTCAATTGTTTCTTGGAACAGTCGGGAGTAAAGCAAATAACAAAGGGAGCATTTGCTATAAAAACACTCTAATTCAGCGGTTCTCAACTCAAGCAAGAAAAGGGAAGAATGACACACTTATGCGTGGTTACCAATTTTCAGTGACGGCACTACATTATCATTATTACGTACAGAAAATGAAAGGTGTACACATTCATCCACCTCAGAATAATAGGCCATATATATCCTTAGGTCATTCAATAATTAGTGGCAACATTTGAATTGAAAACAAATAAAACAATTTTAGAGCAGTCACATTATTGTAGGGTTTAGAAGTAATCTCCTCCAACATGAACTCGTCTCTACACACCATGGAGCCGATGTATGCCAACCACAGCGTCTTGTTCTAATATTCAACGGACTGCTCTACTGCTGCTATAATTACCTTACAAAGTCTATTTTATATTTGTGTGCATAAAATCAATTCCTTACAATACCTCAGCAAGTTCATTATTTCAAATTATTCTGTCATGTGGGAATAATTTATCTGTGTACACAGTGACCAGTGCTGATCATCTGCCAGCTCCACGTTTATGATGAACGTCTTCCCTTCTTCTACGAGATGCGTTCGCCCACCTAGCCACGGTACGATATGGTAAAGTCTGTCTACCACAACCTTCCACTAACTCTGTATGGCATTGATAGCTCTTACAACCTGAATTCTAATGAAGCATCTGTGTTTGTATTTACTAAACATATTGTGACTTCTTGGGTTCGTAGAAACAAAAGTCTTGCTTGCAGAAATTTAAAACATTCCTTATGGCAGTGAACAGCAACTTTGTACAACCCTTGCAGCAACAAAAAACCTGTCATACACAAGTACCAGCATTCAAGGTCATCTCGTTCCCCATCTCACGTAAACAAACAAAATAATACTGTGGCACAACCGCACAACTCCACCTCCCACTCCCACTTCAACTCAACTCAACTGAACAACTCAACTCAACTAAACAACTCAACTCAACTAAACAACTCAACTCAACTGAACAACTCAACTCAACTGAACAACTCAACTCAACTGAACAACTCAACTCAACTGAACAACATAACTCAACTGAACAACTCAACTCAACTCAACTGAACAACTCAACTCAACTGAACAACTCAACTCAACTGAACAACTCAACTCAACTGAACAACTCAACTCAACTGAACAACTCAACTCAACTGAACAACTCAACTCAACTGAACAACTCAACTCAACTGAACAACTCAACTCAACTGAACAACTCAACTCAACTGAACAACTCAACTCAACTGAACAACTCAACTCAACTGAACAACTCAACTCAACTGAACAACTCAACTCAACTGAACAACTCAACTCAACTCAACAACTCAACTCAGCTTAACAACTCAACTTAACAACTTAACTCAACAACTCAACAACTTAACTCAACAACTCAACAACAACTCAACAACTCAACAACTCAACAACAACTCAACAACTCAACAACCACTCAACTCAGCTCAACAACCACTCAACTCAGCTCAACAACTCAACTCAACTCAGCTCAACAACTCAACTCAACTGAACCACTCAACTCAACTGAACCACTCAACTCAACTGAACCACTCAACTCAACAACTCAACTCAACTGAACAAATCAAGTCAACTGAACAGCTCAACTCAACTCAAGAAATCAACTCAACTCAACTCAACAACTCAACTCAACACAACAACTTAACTCAACTCAACAACTCAACTCAACTCAACTCAACAACTCAACTCAACTCAGCTTAACAACTCAACTCAACTCAACAACTCAACTCAACAACTCAACAACTCAACTCAGCTTAACAACTCAACTCAACAACTCAACTCAACTCAGCTCAAAAACTCAACTGAACTCAGCTCAATAACTCAACTCAACTTAACAACTCAACTCAACAACTCAACTCAACTGCAGAACTCAAGTTACTCCTTTTCACATTTTCCCACTATTTATACATCCCAGTCATTGTTCTAGATTTTCCGAGAAAAATCGCGGTGGCAAGAGAAAGACGGAAATATCCAGACATCTCTCTATCTTCTCTCTCTCTCTCTCTCTCTCTCTCTCTCTCTCTCTCTCTCTCTCTCTCTCTCTCTCTCTCTCTCTCTCTCTCTCTCTCTCTCTCTCGGCAAGCGTCCAGCTTTGCGCGCCACTATCTGTCTCGTTCTTTCCTGTCCACGCGTGCGCGGCTTTGGCTTGTTGCAGCTCCACAACAATGCGATCGGTAACAGTATTTAGAGCACTAAAGATAACAGCCTACAATTAAACTTATTAGAAATGCCTTATTACATAAAATTAGTCGTCAAGCTCACAGCTAACAAGCATTTGATATATATATATATATATATATATATATATATATATATATTCCTTATTTTACAGTTTTTATTATCACCGTTTGATACTTTTCTGTACTTTTTACACATATGCGCTCTACCTACACATAAATACGCAGGCCGGATTCGAATCCGCAACCTCTTTGCGGCAGAACGCTAAGGCATATGCTCTAGCGACTACGGTTACGAGAGCAGACTTGTCTTGGTTACAAGAGGGGGAAAAAGCATGTGTAAGGAAAGCAAGCACATGCTCCGTGGTTCAGGACCCCTGCTGTAAATCTTTGGGCAATAATTTCATAAAGAACGGGGGGAGGTAAATGAAGCTAATTCTTCATGAGTTACAATGGAAGGGCAAATGAGTTTTAATGGCAGGAAGACAACTTAATAATTTATACATTTAATTGAAATGGTTCACCGATTGGAAGTGGTTTAAGTGTCGCCCAATTAACCACAGATCTGGTGAGTATACCTGGTAGCAGAACAGTATATGGTTTGATTTTTAAGAGAGCGTCGAATAATAAAGAAAAACTCATTGTTTTGGGAAAAGAGGTTTAGCTTAACCCCTAAAAATATTGTTAAGAATTGACCTTATAATTTGTTTGCATTTAAAGGTAACTTATTAAGAAGAGTTGTTAATGAACAAATCCAGCTATAGTAGCAAAGACAGCTCCTATTGAAGGACGTAATTCTTATGATTTTTTAAAGTGGCTGCAGACCATTGTTATCATAAACTGGAAAAACGTCACTACAAGTCATAGATATTTCCGCAGAATTATGAAAACTGACTTGTGGGTGATTTATTTACCAACATAACTAACAAACTCAAATGATTTTTCACGAGAAATTTTGGGGTGGTTATAAACATTATGTAGTAATTTTGTCTTAGTTTTTGGTTCATATTAATTTTTACACTAAAGTGCCTAAAAAATAGGCATAGCAGTTTTTAACTTTCAGCATGAAGTGTAAAGCAATTCATTCCATTAACTAGGACGGTCGAAGGGAACTTCAAGGAAAATGTTTATGAAACATCTTAAGAGAAGCAGAAGATTATATAAATTTAGTAAATATGTCTGTGACAAATATCCGCTAAGGCGCTAGAGGAATATATGACCCGCGACAAAAGACTTCAATAAAGACATGTAGGAACATTTCAATAGGTAATCAAGTGCCTGTTCCGCCTTCGAGGTCCTCTAGCCATCGTTTCCTCTGTTTGCCCACCGATCTCCTACCTTTAGGATGATACTGTAATATTTGTTTTGTAAGTCTATTGTCTGGCATTCTTTCAACATGTTCCTTCCATTTTTGTTTGAGATCTTTTAACCTATCATTCATACTAAAAATGTCCAGCTCTTCTCTTATAATTTCATTTCTTATTAAGTCCCTCTTCGTGCATCCTTTCACACTACTCAAGAATTTCATTTCTGAAGCCTGTATTTTACTCTGTCGCTTTTTAGTTGACGTCCAAGTCTCACTTCCGTATGTCAGTATAGGTACAGCCATAACTTTGTAGAACTTTAATTTTGTTTCTTTACGTATTTTGTTTCTAAATGTTCTATTTATTGTTCCACACACTCTTTGAAATTTGCATATTTTATTGTAGACATCATACTCCTTGTCATAACTAACATCAGTTCCCAAGTAGTTAAAATGGCTTACCTGTTCAACGCAACGATTATGTATAACTATTTTTGTTCTAATTTGCCATTACCTTTTATTTTACAAAAGAACTTTTCATATTATATTGCTTACAAAGTTCACTAAGTTTAAAAATAGATTTTTGCAGGGCAGACTCGCTATTTTGTATAATAACTAAAGTCATCCGTAAACAATAAAATATTTAAAAAGTTTTTATTTGAAAATTTAAAACCTACATTCGCTAGCTGCTTCCATTTGCACAATAGGTCGTCAATATAAATACTAAAAAGTGTAGGTGATACAGTACACCCTTGTGTGACACCCTGATTCGTAAGAACTTTTTTAGAAATTTTACCATTGTTCCTCACATTTATTTTTGTTTGGAAGTAGAAGCATTGTATCATTTTTACTAATTGTTGTGGGTATCCTCGTTCTTCCAATATTTGTCACATTTTGCATCGGTTTACCCTATCGAAGGCTTTTTCAAAGTCAACAAACGCCATATGCGTTTCTTTATTAAACTCCCTATGTTTTTCAATTAGTTGTTTAACAATAAAAATATTATCTGCACAGGATCTGCCTCTTCTAAATCCACTTTGTTCTTCCGAGAGAAGACATTCAGCTATATTCTGCAACCTTTTGTTTATTATTTTAGCAAATATTTTATAGGCCGTATCCTGTAAAAATATTCCTCTGTAATTGCTACAGTCATTTCGTTTCCCTCTCTTAAAGATAGAGATGGTTTGGGCTATAAGACTTGAAGACCTAATTTAAGACACACAACCGATAAATAGGATACGCCTGCTATAGATATCGGAAAGAAGAGCAGAAACCATAGAAAGAAAGATAATCCCAGGAGAGCCAGAGGAGATAAATGGAGAGTATCAGAGCGGACAGACACAACTGATTATATAGAAGAGGAAAGATGACAACTCGGATATCTGGAAGTGACGAACCAGCTCCATCTACTGATGCCAGTCCCTTTAGGAGATGGATACCAGTAGGAGGAAGCTTTGGGCATCATTTGCAGAAAAAGAAGTTTTAAAATTGTAGGAAACTGTCTTTTGTAGTTTTTATAGCAATTAAAGCTGTAGTAGAAATATAGTTTTGATTCATATTTTTGGTGTAGAAGTAGAAGAAAGACTTTCAGATAAATTAGATGAGTAGATTTGCAAGGTTCCTGGAATCCAGTACTCTGTAGGTTTAGTTGGTTCATTAAGGTAGCAAGTAGATTATACCTGAAAAATTTGTAAATTGTTTTGTGTAATTTGGTTAAAATAAATGAAGTTAAAATGAGGTTTGCATAATAAGGTCTGGTACAGATTCCAGAAGCCAGGGTATTAAGATATGCAGACGTTTTTATTTTATTTTTATTCTTTTAGTGTATGAAATAAATTATTTTATTTAAACATTTCGCAGAGGGATGTAACATTTACTCTATTTTACGTTCATTTCCACTTACGATAAACACGACGTACTAATCAGATCTTATACTGTGAGTGACATCATAAATGCCTGGCTCGTCATATTAGTACAAAAGAAAAAGAACAATAAGAAAATGAAGATCTCTTCTATTATTTATCTCTTATTGACATTTCTTTACCCTTATATGTATTAGAACCTATGAAAATTTCACAGAGCATTTTTATTTATAATAATATACCTCAAAGAATAATCTGGTACAATAGTTTTTCACTTATATTCGCACAGAATCATCTTTTGAGAGAAATGACACCTAGATACTTTCACAAGTATTTATAAAAAACAAAAAGCGTCAAAAGATGTCACTGTTTTCTACCCTTACTTGAAGTTTGTGCCAAGTTTATAATAACAAGCAATCTTTGTGCTTTTTAAATATACTTACACATCGTATGAAATACTCCCTTAACTGTCGCTCAGAACATTTTCAGGCATGGAGATGATTCAGGTTTAACATGAGAAAAAAAGTGACACAAGTATCTTTATGAAAAAAATACACTCTTTTTAAACCACGTACACACATAAAATGAAAATAATCAGTGTAGTGGCATTCTCTAATAAAGCTCTGCATCTGTTATTCAAAGGCGCTTTGTTTATTCAGCTTTTTATTAATCAGGATGCGGACGCATTCACCTGAATAAAATTTATAAACCCTTTGCAAATTATTGCTACAAAGTAGACAACTGAATATGCGCAATGGAAACACACATAAATAAATCCATACAAATGAATGCGGAGAGAATACTTTTTACTGAGAATGAGTTCTAAATATTCTGTTTTAAAGCAAAACTGAATAATTGTAGATACGGTACGTTAAGCTGAACATGACATTATTTCCAAAGCGAAATAATCTGCAACTCAATCAAGCTTTGGAATCTAGAGACAGATTTTAGACAGTATCGAAAGTTTAAAGTCTGTTCCTTGGAGATAATTATTTTTTAAATATTACTTTCGAAATAATGGACATCGAAAGATTTTTAAAGGACGTCTTATATATTGCTGCACATTACCATACACAATTCTTTTGTCTTAAGTTTCTATTACATGGGGATTATTTTGGGAAAATAGAAAAAGAGTATTATTTAACAGTTGTATAAAGAATTATTTTACACTTATACAAATTAATAGGTGAAGAAATAGTGATATTTCAATGGTTCACATATAAATATAGGGGTGTGTAAAATATAATTAAGACAACTCACTCAGAAGACTGGAACTTTAGTCCAGTGACTGAAGAAAAATACTCTAATGATAAAACACTATAATGGTTACAAATAGATATGATGCATACCGTTTGAGGTTACATTAATTGAGGAATATTTAGAATGCAAATTAAATTAGAATTGTCTTTTAATTAACATTATAATTACATTGAATACGTGAGTTTGTTTTTTAGCAAGTGCTTTCAATTATTTCCTTTCCTATAATTTTAGTTATTTACTTTCCAATTATTTCAATTATTTCCGTTCCAATATTTTAATTATAATCAAACAATAGTTTGCTTCATTTCACATCTATTGATATAAATTGAGGAAATGCTGCCCCTTAATATAAATTATGCCAGTTCAGTTTATTATTTTAGTTTAGAAACTTGACGTATTTTAATTCGTGTTATTTTATTGGTTAAAATTAAAGCACACACGCATGTACGCAAGCAAGCACCAACGCACACACATACATATCTTATTCATACTTCGAGATTCTATGATCGATTTCAAATTATAAACGTTTGGGAGCAGAGAAAGTGTCCCAGATCATAACGAAACGCTCTTAGGCCCCTGATGGACGGGGATTTTGTCTCTTTATTACACAAGTGCTGCCTCAATAAACCTTTATGAATTTCGCTTACCACAGAGATAGCTAACAGAGAATATTATGACAGCAAATTCTTCTGTTATTATTCATTTGGATTCATTGGATTTTCGCTACTACATATTCGAAGGGGGAGCTTACAATTGGAGTGAATATTAAAAGGGATAAAAATACATTATCATTGTTTTCAAAAGTGTTTTCAAAATTATTTAGGTAAATTTATACAAGGGAAATAATTATATTTTTAGTCAGCGATGTCAGTTGCTAATATCCGCTCTGTCATTCTCCTATTTCCCGCTTTTCCCATCGTGCATTGCGGGTGGTGGGACTTTACGGCGACACAGTGCTAAGAGAATAGAAACTCCTTGGAGGATAAGCAAACCAGATAACTAAAGAGGGGATAGATTCAACCTCCTAACTAGAGCGAGCATTTTGGTTGCCGATCGTGTATTTGATCGAGTAGTTTGTTTTGGTATAACGAGAGGTTAACTTGGTGACCCCGCATTTATAACCGGAAGTTTGTACTATTGTGAAAGTTATTCAATATGAAAAGTTATATTACAGATGCATGTGTGCCAAACACGCTCTGTTTGCATTCTAGCTTATTTGATTTACACACTGTTTGTTATTCTAACATATTTTACTCTAATATTTTAGTTACTTTATACGATTACACATTTAGTGAACAGGCAGTTTGAACTTAGTAACAATTACGTTTATATCCCTCCTGTTCCAGTAACGAAATCGCCTTCCATAGCTTCGCGAAACATTCTGCCAGTATCGGAGTTTGATCCCCGTCTTCTAAGCAGTACTGACCGATAAGTTTTCAAACTCGTTCGGGTACAAAAATTATCCCTCTACAGTAGCACCATTGCTTTAAACTTCTCCTCTACGTAACACTCAAGAAATGAAGATCTTAGTGATACTAGCAATTTCTATAATCTTCATCAATTTTTGTTGTTTATTCAGTTCTCCACCCTAACTCTTGTTAAAATTAGTTTCTTTGCTACTATTAATAATTAATTGTGTATTATTCTTGGATTTATGAGAAAAACACTATTTATAATAAGTACATAGAATCTCAGAATTGCAGAGTTCAAAAGCGAAGCGCCATTTGGAAAAGCTTAGGAATCAGTGATACGGACAATCTTCTGACATTACACATGTGGGCAATATTAACCTCTAATTTGATTAAAATTAGCAATAATAACACTTATTATTATGTGTAAGGTGAAAAATAGTCATTGTCCATAAATAAACATGTGCATGAATGGATTTAAGAGCTAGGGGTATCATAATTTGTACAGGTTGTGGTATTACTTCTACTTCAAAATTAACTACATTTTAGTTACAAAATATTTGCGCATTAGTAAATGGTAATGGACAAATCCAGATGAATAATCCTGTCAGAAATCTTTTACCAATTTAAATATTCGCCTTACTAAATTATCTAAAAAGCTCGACAAACTTAGAGATGGCTGAATTGGCACTAGCAGAATAGAACTACCCGAGACAAGTGAAGCAAGCCCAGGTCCAGACACCGAAACTACCGGCACCCCGTATATGGTGACTAATAGAAATGCTTTTGGTACAGAGCACGCAAACTATTGGAAATCACTAAAAGCCAACAATAACAAGTTTACACCATTATAATACTCTAATTAAGTTATATTCAGTCGCCTGAGCTGAAATCATTACTACCAACTGCTTCTAATTCATGCATATCGTAAATGTATCACCATAGTTGGTGTTAATCACCTTGTAGGTATATAAACTGTTGAACTTAAAGCAAGGAATCCTTGATTGTATACACGTCATTTTGTTCCATTCGTGCGCTTATTTTGAATTATTTTAGCCAAAGTAAGTATTCCACATTTTTCATTTGTTTTTACAATACAGTTTCACATTTAACAGAGTAATTATTTTACTGACTATAATGAAGCTAGTGAAAAGTAGACTATGCACCTGTTTTTACATTTGATAAGTATATGTAAGTTTGGGGTCGCCATTCTTGGTGAAACTCAAATATTATATGGTCTTCGTTTCTTCATGTAAATTTAAAAGTAAATTTTCAATCCTAGTCACCATTTTATCATTCAGATGATTTACATCGTTTCGCTGAAACAGGAGTCGATATACAGACTTGCATCTTCTTATCTCTAGCATAAAGAAATTGTTTGATAAGTCGGCGATTAGAGTTCAAAACTTCCATGAAGTCCTTCCAAATTTGTCTTTACTTCCTCAGCCAGTTTTAACTCGATAGGGCTGTTGGTTAAAGACTGTGTCATTCTAAGCAGAACATTTCAATGAAATAAAACATTGTTGTACTCCTTAGATGCAGAAAACGTAAGTATCAAACTGAAATAATACCTTGGGGCATTCACTTTTTTGATAGATGAAATTTCAGCAACCTTTCCTTCAGAGATTCACAGTATTGTTGAAACTATCTTTGAGAAACTCACTAAGGTTATTAATGAAAAACCCTGGTTACGAAAAACTATGTAAAATTAATAAAAAAACCTTTTGGTACGTCAGTTAACGTATATCGACGAGGAATTCATGGTGCTTTTCATATCTTGCAGTTATCGATATTGAGATATCCTTTTCACTGTATAAAAATTCTTCACTGATAAACGCAGGAGTTTCACACAAGAAAATCTCAAGATAACCTTCCTCGTTTACTGTAACAAGCTTACGTAATGGAAATTAATTATTCTTTCACACTGGCCGTGTGTAGGCTAAATTGTGGAAACGTAGAGTCAGACTGAAAAATTCAATGCCATAGCCGGGATTTGAACCACGGATCTTCTGGTTTCCGTCCAGCCGCACTACCATTGTGCTACTATGGCCAACATGCCGATATGACATTAAATTCTCCAACTGACTCGTATTTTCCCGGTAAACCACTTAGGAGTTCTCATAAACACATGAGACAACTACCTTAATGGCGACTTACTACATGTAAGTACTTTAAGGCCCGGGCTTTATAGTGAACCACTATTAGGTTAATTAATGGAAATTAATTATTCTTTCACACTGGCCGTGTGTAGGCTAAATTGTGGAATTAATTAACCTAATAGTGGTTCACTATAAAGCCCGGGCCTTAAAGTACTTACATGTAGTAAGTCGCCATTAAGGTAGTTGTCTCATGTGTTTATGAGAACTCCTAAGTGGTTTACCGGGAAAATACGAGTCAGTTGGAGAATTTAATGTCATATCGGCATGTTGGCCATAGTAGCACAATGGTAGTGCGGCTGGACGGAAACCAGAAGATCCGTGGTTCAAATCCCGGCTATGGCATTGAATTTTTCAGTCTGACTCTACGTTTCCACAAAGCTTACGTAAGTTAAGAATTCTACGAAACATGTTTATGATTACATTTTTATTTTTGATTTGCTTCTTTTTGGTGCTTGTTTCATTTTTCGTGCTTATATACTTTCTTATTTCATCATTTGATTGTGCTTACAAATCCGGACTGTAGTGATATATCTGATAAATTGTTTATGTTGAGAAATTCAGTAACCAGTTGAACTCCATAGAAAACTGAATATGCCAAACGATTTGAAAACTGTACTTAGAAATTCACAATGTGCTGACTGTGTCTCCTGGACTTTAAAATGGCGGGAGAAAGAGTAGCATGATTACACTGTCGGAAATTGGACGTAGGCGTAGTGCTAGCTTAGCAGAGAAAGGTGGTCCAGACCCTCAACTCATTACTGGCAGTAGCTGATGATGGTGATAATCAAGCATCACTTAACCGAAGCGGATATACTGCGGCATATGTCAATCAGTCGCACGTAGAATACTTACATGCAGATAACATTTGCGCTTATGGAAATGATGTGTACTTTAATTTCAGATAAACGGGTAACAAGGCAACATAACAATGCTGTCCATCTGATGGCACTCCAAACGTAATGAAGGGACACGAGGCCAATACACAAAATAACGCGAGCTAATCAACCTTGCGTTCCTCAGTGAGGCTGTGATAATTATTATTTATAAAAGCTTAGGTTTCGGATTTAACAGGAATTAGGTTAGGCCACGTTTGTCTTTCTTTTTAGATTGGCAACATTTATTTAGGATCTTTTTGCTATTTCCTTTAGTGACCATCTCAAAATGACATAAGTTTGTGCTATATAAATAACGTCGCTTAAAAGGGAACGTGGGTGGGTCCAGAACCTTCGATGTGACAACAGTGAATTTATAACCTCTTTAATTACTCCGGATTCCGAATATCATACAGATACCCAGTACCTTTTCAGGCAGAAAAGCGTTCGGTGAAAACGAATAAGGCAAGAACTTAATAATAATATATGGGAGGAGTATCACATAAAAATAAAGTCTGGTGCACAATACTTACACAACTTGACCTAACCATTAGCAGATATCTTTAACAATTATGCGGAGCGAAAGCGTTATAGAAGTCCATAGTTTTACTAGTGATGTTAGGAATGAACATTTTACCATAAATAATTTATTCATGTTGCCAACATGTAACTGAGAAACAATAAAATTATTTTATTTAGAAACACAAGTTTCTCCTAACGATTCGAGGACATTTTAACAGAGTAACTGGAGTTAAATTAAGGACACAATGAAAAAATATTAAAACTAAACTGCATGCTGTGACACAACAGTCCATGGCACGCGAGGGCCTACTGCGCAATCACCATTACCCCCACCTCGGCCTACAACGGGCGTCATGAGTGGAGAAACAGTAGTGGGAGATGGGAGTTGGTTACCGCACCGAGTCCCTCCCGAAAACAAGGCTATTTACTGATTTTAATTAGAATATTACAATCAGAATAAAAATTATGTAATAAGACTCGAAAATTCTATAGCATAGCCGTCTTTTGAACCACGAATTTTATAATTCTCCTCCGGTTGCTCTAAACAACTGAGCTATCATGGGAGTAACTACTTGTGTGAAAGAAAAATTAAGTACCATTCATGAATATTATGATTAATTAACCATGAAGCCTTAGAGTTGAAGTATTCATGCATTGTAAATCGCGATTGAAGTATCTCATTTCAAAACGAAATTGAGTTTCTTTGAGCTTTAGGGGGGATACGATTCAGTTGGGACACCTATTGTGTTGAAGTAGAATTTTATGAAAAATGGATTAAATTAAGCAACAGTTTAATATTTAATCGAGTGTATGTCGATGGTCGCAAACACAGTAATCTTTATATCACCTAAACCAGGTATGAGAACACTACAATTTTAAAATATTGAAAGGAAATTAAAGAGAGGACATTATTAAAGAAATCACCAATAAGATCAATGATTATTTTAGAAGATAAGAATCTCCCATTTAGTATCTTTATAGGAGTTGAAATACAAGAGCACATTTACTCAAATTTGTCAAAATCCAAAAAAGAAAGGAGAGTAAAAGTATAGAAAAACAATATCTACTTCTTTACTTATTTATGGTTGTGAACCTTGCTGATTGTTAAGACTAGCACAAGACTAAGATTCACGAAATGAATATATGAGAAATTAATAACAAGTACATTCCATGTACGAACAAAACTAACAATTTTGAAATAATTGGGAGCACACTGTATCTACGATGAATGTTGTGATCTTGTCAAAAGCCACAGCTGTGACGTTTCCAAACACGAAATGTAATGCTGTAGATATTTTGATAGTCTCTGAAGTTTAGTGTTAGCATTAAGTCAAGTTGATGTTCAACATTGCCTATGAACTTAGCGATCGATCACTCCACTACAGGGATGGTGCTTTATTTCTGCGCGAGGGGTGAGGTAGAATTCCGATAATAGCGGTATGGAACTCGATGAATGAAGGTCAGCAATTCACTTCCGCAGTCTTCTCATACTTTCTACCCTCAGAGTTATTCCATTTGAAATAACTGGGAATCAGTTCATAGTATCAACACTTTGATTAGATATGCGTAGGCACTGTAAAAAATTCAACAAACTGTAGGAAAAGTAATTGGTTTAATCTATTTCATATTTCGATATTGTACTGATGGGCACAGGTATGTTGTCAAAAATTGTGATTTATAGTTCTCAGTACCAGTCATTTCCTCTCTTTCATCCGAATTGGGGTGTCAGAGAGAGGTTGCTTCTCTCGACGTCTGTGTAACGGTTTCGGGTAAGTTTCATGATATAAGTGCCAGATTAATATTTCGTTGTAGTGGCTTTTCTAACCTCTTCATTCGATTCATCTTTGTAAGTTGGCGGTATTAGCAATTTTGAAAGAAGCCACAAACGGATTAATTCATTTTTCTGATTTTAACTGGTTGTAATTTGGGATGTTTCGTTATCTAATTCTAGGGTGATATCTTGTGGTACGTTTTATTAGCTTTTATTTTAATATGTTGATTTTCCTTTGTTTAAATTTTCACCCAGTTCTTGTTATGGTTCATGAACTTATGGAAGGCCGAGGTTAGCACGTGTTAGCATCCGGTGTTTTCTTCCATCATTTCCCCCTTAAACATAAGAGCTTTTATTTTGATATACCTAAACAAAAGCTAACTGCCAGCGTGGTCAACATAACGGAAGCTTTTTTATCCCGTTCTGCTTACTGTACTTTTATTTGTTAATTTTAATTAACTGTAAAGAGAAACGGGATGTTAAAGAATGG
The DNA here is from genome assembly GCA_030765055.1 of Mantis religiosa. Taxonomy (NCBI): domain Eukaryota; kingdom Metazoa; phylum Arthropoda; class Insecta; order Mantodea; family Mantidae; genus Mantis; species Mantis religiosa. Next base: position 53,142,908 of record CM060958.1, on the reverse strand, counting down.
TATTGTTTATTAACAGATATCTCAAGATACTGAAATAGTGTATGCTTAAATTTTAGGTTTAATGCAATTTAGCGGATCGCTTGTTATTCGTGGATGGCCCCTTTTTGTTTCAACAAATTATTTACAAGCCATGTTTCACCTATACATACATCACGGATATTTACATTTGTTGTACAGTTTGTATATTTTTATTCAAGTGTGTGGAAAGTGCTCTTCAGGAATTCTGCAACGTTCACCGTGTTGAAATGAATCTTCAAAACCATTGGTAGGGGTACTGAACTTAATACATCTGGTCGATCTCTTGAGTACAGGATGAATTCTATCATCAGATGTCGGGCTGTCTGTGGAGATTTTTCAGAACAACTGAAATGGCGAGGCTCTTATGTTCATTTGCGGAGGTAGGGTTGAGAGTGGCCATAATTTGTAAGAAATTGGGTTGTTATGTGATTGGACTGTTTTTTTAAAATATGTTAGGGATGAAAAGTTTGGTATGGAAGGAATCATTGGATGTGGTATAGATGGAATTAAAAACTGTAGTGTAGTAGTTTTTAACAGTTGTTTACTCCAGGTTAAGGAAATGGATTTGTAATCCATTGTGGACCTGTAGCTAGCAGAAACCTTGGCAAGATAGTCTCACTTCTGTATTTACAGTACTTTAGTAATTTTCAGTAATTTTCCTTGCGCATCTCCAACCATGATTCCTTCTTTCACTTTGAGCTTTTCCATCATAAGATGTATTAAAATTACATAAACACTAGACAAGCGTATTAAAACTTGAAATATAAAACCTCCTAAAATAGTTAAGCTACAAATTTGTTAAACGCTTAAGAACTGCTCTCTATATACTGGCCCTAATGTGCAAGATGTTGGCATGCAGTCAGAAGAAACACATGAAAATACTTTAAAAGAATGGACAAAGTTAGAACAATTACGGGTATTTGGAATATGTCTGAAAGCATAACACATCCTTTTTAAGTAAGTTTTATGTCTACGGTACAGAGCCAAATTTGACAATTCTGTCCAATAATAAAGAATATATTGGAAAGGGTAACACCACAGCCTTTCTGTTTCATATAAATTGCACCTTTTAACCAAATTTACATGTGCGGTGAGATTTTGCGTATTGTCACACAATTATCGGAATTCACGACCAACTGACAGCTGAGTGGGGGACAGGAGGCATTCAGACCACGCCTACCCATTTATCTCGTGTCACTAACTGAGGGGATGGTTAGGAAAGTATCACGGGCGCTGTACTTTCTCTGTCCACTCCCCCTGACGTCTGGAACAGTCGGGATGATGTTTCGAGCCACGAAGCTTCCAGAAACAGCGATCTTCCTATATAAGGGCTGTAGCGGACGAACCAGTTCAGTTCTTGGCGAGCAGCCGTGAGGAGCGCAGTGCTAGGGAACGGACTGGAAAACTGCGTACGTGTATCAGGGTAGCTTTTAGTCAGCTCTAGAGTAGAGTGTTACGTAATAGTGTGACAGACGAACTGGTGGGTTGTAGTTGTGTGTGCTACGTAATTCTATGTAATCGGCAAGTGTACCAACTGTAATTCGGTGGAAATAAAGAACATTTTGAGTTTGTGCAACTGGACTTTTAATTTCACGAACCCACAAAGTCACAGTATCTAATTTTACGGCTACACAATTTTCATCCAGGATGAAGAAAACTTCTAGCATTTCTTAGAAACCTCAAGACGTAGGTTTAATTAATTTTTAAAGTACAGCGTTTTAATTATAGTAGAACCATTTTTGAGAGAATAAAAGCATGACGAAACTTTTGCCATAAAACAATAGTTTTGGGATTTCTTGAAAAACTTCGTTTATCATTTTTGGAAGACGAACTATAATTTCTAGTTCAGTTTTTAAGTACTTTTTGTTCTGAAGTTATGTTTGAGAGCACCGTTTATAAATATGCTTTTTCACTTAGGAGTAAGGACTCTCAAAATTCATATTTTTATAAAGTCTCCACATAATGTTTTTTGTATGAAATAGAAACACTTTCTCTGCCTGCTAAGGTAGATAAAGTAAAATTCTCTACAGTGTTTTTGTACCTTTTAACTTTCGGAAGATTTAGTGTAGCTTACGAGTTGATCATACTTTCACTTACCTGTAAGTCCCAAGAGAAAGCCAGTTGCCGGAATTTCCCGGTAAACTTCCCTGTAATAAGCCATGCCAAGACTAAATAAAACATGAGCAGGACGCAAACCACAACCTACCGCAAAGAAAGCCACAAGCTAAGCTTAACCCTCTACCAACACAACTTGGATGCTTTGTCCATTTTGTTGGACAAGAAGCTTTCAAGACTGTTAGTTTATTATACTGAACCAAGTTTATTTGCTATGTTATAATAATTTCTTACAGACATAACTTAGGCATCCGATTAAGTAGTCATTTTAAGACTTTTAATTCATTCCAGAGCGTAATACGGATAACACTAAAACTAATGTATTACTCTTATTTATTTTCAAAGGATTTAAAATGTTTTGGCTCTTACACAATTATATATATGAATTGACGTTTGATAGTCTCGCAAAAATTTGATAACGGGTGAACCAATTTGCCTAATTTTGGTTTTGAAATATTTGTAGAAATACAAGGAAGGTTTTAAGGTGAGAAAAAGCCTGAAGTGATAATGTGCGGGATTATTAACTAAATATAAATAGTACACATGCAAACTTTCACGAAACACATACACATTCTTTTATTTTCGACAAATCTAAACATTATCAAGTAGAAAGATATCGCACTCCTTGCCAAAGTCTTCAAAGATATTCCACTTATTACATTTTATTTAATAACTTTTATCGTTTGTTAAATTTCTTTTACGTAGCATGTTGGTATACCTTTCGAAGATTAGACACAAAATTAATTTCCCGTGCATTTGACCTATGCGATGACCCCAAATAAATCGGAAGAGCAGTCCTTGGAAGTTTGCGGAATTAACTTGCAGTTTACCTGTTAGAATTTGGATTTCATTACGAAGGGGACTCGGTAGGTAAGCCAGCATGCTGGGCCCATTGTTGCTATGCCCCGAAGTGGGGCATCCCCGGGAGGAAGGATGAGGTGAAGGAGACAAAGCGCGGCCGACCCAAGAAGCCACGACAGTACAGAGGGCAGGGTCCCTACAGTTTTTTGGATAGAGACTTCCCCCCACAGGTCAGAACAATGGGCACGCTCTCCTACTGCGGAACGGCGAGCCCAGCAGCCGAGCTCTAAAGGTCCCAGGCTGGCGATCCAAGCCCCAGAGTCCCTGGTTTTCGGTCCCGAAATGGTCCCAGCAGATTGAGTCTGAGGTTCTACTCCCATTAGTCCTGGACCCGTAGGACCAGAACCCGGACCTCTCGGGTTTCTTACCGTAGGACAGTACCTATTTTATAAATAGCCCCCCCCCCCGCTGCACACGGCATACAGGATGGAAGTGGATACGCCACTTACGCGCCAATCCAAAATGGACCGGCTACCAAATAACCTTGGTAGGGCCGCTGGTGATCTAGCACACCAGCTACTAGCTCTGCAGGCTAATACCCGGGACTTATTAGGCAACCCTCTACCCTCTCCGGGCGGCCGTAGCCTAGCCGGAGGTACTCAATTTCCCGTGGGTGTCGGGAACACACTGCCCCCTCGAGTCCAACCCAATCCGAACAGCTACCATTTAGGGAGGGTCTCAAATGCTCGGCCCGAGGTTCCTCTAGTAACGTCAGAGGTACCACGAGTGCTAAGGGTCCGCAGCGCCCGCACCACGGCAACTGTAGGGCATGGATCCCCTCCCTTACGGGGGGTCCCAGCAGAGGAGCAGAGACCGGCAACCAACCTACCCTAGGAGGAAGTAGTTTCCTCAGAGCATATTATTCTGTCATGCACCGCCGAGACACCTGCCAACACTTCTACCCTGAAAGAGACCACCGGATCAGAAATGATGTGGACTTGAAATGGAGGGACAGGAAATTCGGGGGATGTAACTAACCTACCCAGCATTCACCGAGCGACCCGGGAAAACCCCCGAGAAACCCATGGGTCAGGTAGGCAGTCATGGGAATCAAACCCGAGCCTGCGGACCACAGACGAAACCGCCTGAGCCATCCCGATCGGTGAGTTTCCCTGTTTCTCTCATAGACGCATGTTCGCCCGTCAGAAAACCATCATCTTTATATATTTACGCACCACAAAAAAAAGACAAAAAGTATTGTTTATCAGAGAGCTTTAAACTAATTTAATTAATTATACTGTGTTGTATTTAAACTTCACCCCATTTGCAGAATCAGTAACTAAAGAATCCGCATTTGTTTTATTTATAAAGATAAGTTCAGACAACCTTTGTTGGTGATAAGAAGTTTACCGGGTCAACTAGTAATAAATAGTAATATGGGGAAAAGGAAACAAAGCTATGATTAAATATTTTATATATGATAACAATCAGCTCTTTTAGACATAAAATCTCGGCGTGTTTTAAATTCTGATCTTGCTTTAAACAGATGGGCACTCTCAACATCTCTAAACTTTGCGTGTTCGTCCGTAGCACGGCTTAACGTTTTTAATGAAATGACACATCTATATTATGTTTTATATTCAAAGGTTCTGTTCATGTCATAAATGAATAAAGTATTAAATACTTCTCTGTGAAGTGACTTTATAACACACATTTCCAGCAAAGGCATGTGTGTGTTTGATCTAATGCTTCTCTAGTGGAATATGTCAACAAACTACCGTTTATTGACTTTGATGCTCATTTGTTTGTACATATGTTATGATGGTTTAATTACGGACGGAACCTCGATTGCTTGATATTTGGTGGTATCGAGATATGTCTGATAGCTCGAGAAACCTTCGATACTTTAAAAAATTTTAAGTTTTGCGTTATTGAAATTTCTTGCATTTAAATTTATATTAGCTAGATAAGGAATGAAAGGTGTCGAGATTTCGCTTTGTTACTTTACACGTGTCCCAAAGAGTTGCTGGACTATAATCTTTATATACTTTTAAAGCGTTTTCTACAACATCCCAGAGACACTTGTGTCTAAAGGAAAACTCTAAAAACAATGGATAACGAGTAAAGAACTTGTGTAAAATGCAGTGTTAACTGAGTTAGAGTGAAGTTTATCTAGCCGACACAGAAAATCACATTTCTACAACAGCCTGACTTTGGGACTCACTGTGTGCCAAAATCTGTGAATATAACAAATCTTAATCAGAACTTAATACAGCACAAGAAAATATTTGTTGTTTCCTTCTACCTGTTAGTTGTGAATTGCAAGTCTACTCGGATCTCAGCTATACCGTAATCTAATGTCCATAAATAAGTGTGCATGTGGATTTGAATAAAATATGAGTGAAGTGTAGAACCATTTTGAAGTAGACAATACAAATAATAACAGAGCAGTGTGCAAACAAAACATTTTCGCTTGTGGTAATTGACGTAACACAACAAATTTAAAGAAGCATTCTACACTCATATACCTAATGAAGTTTACAGAACTTTGATTTAAAAGGAAATGAAAAGGCTTCTCATTGTTGTAAGAACAAAAGAACGATGAAATAAGAAAAATCAAAGTTGGTTACACGTCCTTATACACAGAAAGCTTATATAATTTGATGAACAAGCTATGACCTATATAGCCTTTTATAAAGTTAATATCGAGTCTAATTATCGAATATCGGTGGTTAAATATCGAGATATCGAGTATCGAGAAAGAGTGAAATTGCCTTTCCCTAATGTTATTTATTCTTTGTTTATCTTATGTTATTTTAGTTGTAAAAAGTGATGGTAGACATCACTATCGAAGAAAATCAACAGGCTTTAGTGACACTTTTGAATTTTTGGTACTTCACCTTGATTATTTGAAAGTATAGAATAAACACTGAGTTTATTTGAACGCAAATTAACAATGTATGTAGAAGGAAGAAGAAAAAAAAGTTAGGAAAGTTCTTTATGCAGTAATCATCTTACTTACCAGAAACAATTGTCAGAACTTATAATTTTGAATGTTTAAATATTTGTTTATTTCTTTATTTAAATATTTGTTTATTTCTTTATTTAAATATTTGTTTATTTCTTCCTCCCTCCCCTCTTCCCTTCCTCCCTTCCACCCTTCCTCCCTCCCCTCCTCCCTCCCTCCCTCCCTTCCTCCCTTCCACCCTTCCTCCCTTCCACCCTTCCTCCCTTCCTCCCTTCCACCCTTCCTCCCTACCTCCCTTACTCCCTTACTCCCTTCCTCCCTTCCTCCGTTCCTCTGTTCCTCCCTCCCTTCCTTCCTTTATTTATTTACTTATTTATACAGTTTCCATTACAGTTTCACTACAATGACTAACATCGAGCATGCACTTATTATACATTCTGTACAAATATATTAAATTGCTGACCCTAAGATTTACTCGCTGACTCAGGTCCCTTGGCCATAAGCCTTTGGTTTTCCTGAGCAGCTTGGTGTCATTTCTTCTTAATCTTCACTTCTTTTGCCCTAATCCACTTTTCTCTTAACTTGAATATGAATTCTCCTACACATCTACTTTTCTTTTCACCCGTGCCCGTTAACATGCGTAATGCCACTACCTCTTTACTCACACTGTCCCATTTCTTATCCCATATTTTTCTCCTGCAGTTGAATGAATGAACGAAGAAACGAACGAACGAACAAACAAGTAAATGAATACATTTTGAGTGGCTGGTACGACAATTTGTATACAGAAGTTGGCAACCTTGAATCAATTACTTCTTCTAGACGTGTGGCAGATAAAACAGAAAATCCAGGTACAGCTAATTCACATGATATACTAAACTACACATCAGCAAATGTTTCCCTGATACTAACTCTGCATCTTGCTCCGAGGTGGTTTACTAACTAGAACAGTAAATTACAGAGATATGGGGTATAAAACTTTCTATATGCTCCTGTAATACATGCATGTATGTTGTATGAGGTAATATCCGTTGTGCAGTGGGTACTTTATAAGGCTACGACCTCATTTACTGCCATTTTATAGCAATGCAATCGTTGCCAGACTATATACACTGCCCTTGAAAGTGCTCTAGTCAAACTTCGCAAAGTTGGTTTATGATTATTAGGGAAGCAAAGTCACCGTCACTGTGCAGCTTAAATCTCTCATGCAAAGTTTGCTTGGAAGCTCATAAATCTATTGCGAAAACTTAAGATAAATGCCTTGCAGCCAAACATAAATGAATATGGGATAAGCAGCTTCCAGACATGATGTACCCTTATGTAACACCGAGGTACCTGCTGAATATGTAAACCTAAATAACGCAGCACTACATGTCTTCAAGCTCAGCTCTTTCATTTCTCTACCATGTATCTTGTAGGTAGAGGAAGTCCCCACCAAAATGTTACTAAAGATATATTTTTCAGGAGTACTTAATTAAAAAGTAAATTATTTTAAAGTGGATAGATCCGAGTGAGAAATTTCCACTGTAACACAGAAGCTCGTACTTGGGAGGTCCGGGTTTAATCCCCGATAACAGCCTTGATCTGACCATGAGTTTTTCCACGTTTTCCTGGTCGGTAAGGTTAATGCTGGAGAGGTGTATCTTCCACCACGGTCCGCATTATGTCAGCCTAGGGCGCGACACCAATCGTCCGCGTGGAGCTAGCCAGCTACACAAACTGGAAGCAGCCAAGATACGGGGCTGCCCTTATTACAACAGGGTGTTGCGCATTACTCGACAACGTATTGACCTTTAGGTGACCAGCATTCTGATCGTCTCTTATCGGGTCTTATCTGGTCGAGTAGAGGAGTGGAATATTAGTAAGTTGATATACAGTAAGTTACGAAACACAAATAGAGCGATTGGAAGCTGCGTCTATCTATATGATATGTTTTATCGCGCCTACCGATATATGACACATTGCTATCCAGAGGACATGCTTGTATCTGAACAGAGTATACATACACTGGACTCGCCGTGATAAGCTGAGGTAAAAACCTGAGTTGCGAATCTTTTCCGATACGCTTTCTCGCTTTGCTAAGTAGTACTGAGGTAAGCCGGCAGGACCGTCTACCTCTATGGCGCCGCTACTGTGTCTAAGGACACACAGCAGAGTTCTATGCAGCCGAGCCGAAGTGCCACTACTATGGTGTTTCCAATCTCACCTCGGCCTGCACAGAGCACGACCTACATCGCCGCCGCTACTGCGCCACCTGTACACAGGCCAGGCACTCTGCCTCCTGTATCGTTGCAGGAAGGTACCGCCTGCACCACTGGCGCCGTCAACACCTCGGCAGCAGCCGAGCACTTCACTACAGCATCATCAGCTACAATCTCAACAGCTAGCACCAGACCACGTCAACATCCGGGAGCAGCTCATAGAGGAAGTGCGGGGCCTAGTTGAAGACGTTCAGGATCTCCATTAGGTGTTCCTGGTTATAGCGACCTGAAGGAACACCTCAGAAAACTCCAGGGGACCTCACTCCAAGCAGCAGTATTCTTAACAATCCACCAGGCCATAAACGTGAAGCTACACAATTTTGATTAGCTGGTAAGGTAGAGTAGGATTGAAAAATGCAATGCCATAGCCCGGATTTGAACCACGGATCTCCTAGTCGCCATCCGGTTGCTCTTAACCATTGAGCTACTATCGTCAACATGTCGTTATGACTTTAAATTCTCCAATTGACTCGCGTTTTCCCGGTAAACCGCTAGTCCCTAATTATACATATCTGTTCTTTTGCCTTTAAAAGCATTTTAAAATTAAAAGCTGTAAAAATTCCAAACAGTAGCAAATTTCTCACAATTTATTTTGAACAGTTGTGTAGGTATGTCTATCAAGCATATGAAATACAGTGTGCCAAAGGTCGCCCACCATCGATCGTAGCCATCGATAATTCACGAAAATGTTCACGTCTTGGGGTCGGCTTATACTAACTCCAATTGCCAGGACGGACATGGGAGCAGATATTGGATGAGGGGCTTTAGAGGCATGACGCTATAACCACTGAATGAACCAACAGGATTTAGTGCTACAGAATGATAATATAAAATTGACTTTAGGAGATAATTCTCTATCATAGCTTGGTGTTTTCACTACTAACAGTAAATCTTCTGAGACCACCATAGTACATTTTCTCTGGAAAGATGCAGTCCTCATCGGTACAAAATCTTTTGTACTGCTTTGGGACGCAGGGTTTTCTCTAAATGAAGGGCGTTTATAACATACAGATGTAGTTTCTGATTTTCAAATTAGTTACATGCAAGGACTGTATAGCTTTATCTCTGTTATTATATATTCGAAGTAGTTTTTCTGAAATGAAAATAATGTCTGAAGTAATAAATCCAAACTGGCACTTGTACATATTTTAGAAATTCATCTCTTTAAATAAGCAACGTTCTAAATACACCTATGTATAAGTTCATTCGCATAAGGATATTTGAAGTCACTTAGGTAGAAATTTTAAATCGTTTGTAGTGAATTACTGATTATATGCTGGCATTAATCCAATAAAATGTGTTATTCGGGCTTTTTGGCCGTGGTTGTTTGGCTAAAATAGCAGTTCAGTAATCCTGCTCGAGTCAACATCTGAAGATGCCCGGCGGAGAGACGGGCGAAACTTCAAGTGCTATTTAAGCTAATCGACCACTAACAAAAAGCCTGGATAACACATTTTATTGAATTAATGATTAATTAGATATTTGAAACACTTGTAGACCTATACACAGACTACTTATGCATTCTATTCCGTATTGTATATATTTCGTTTGATAGCTTTCTTACATTTTATCCTTTGATAGAAATGGATTAATTATTCATAATCCACAGCATTGTAGTGCTCATCTGACTAATCCAATTTTAAGTTAAAAGTTCTCTGAAACAAGTGGTCACATTTTCCTGTGTAAATGCAGATTGTGAAACTTTTATACCATACTTTTGAAGCTGGATAGTTACTTCTGCATTTATCTGCTGAATAAAACTAACAATTTCTATATGACATTCATGTTAATTAAAATATATATGTGCATAGTTATTATTTCATTAGTTAATACTGCAAAGAATACAAATCTCTTGTACCAAACAATCGTTTGTAACAATGGAAGTAAGCTAATTTAGTTCTTTTAAAATAATTGGTGGCTTTGAAATTCCATCCTATTTCATGGCCAGGAGCTTAAGAAAGGACTTCCAATTTAAGAAAAATATAAGTATTTGAAAATTCAAGGCAATTTCAAGGTATATCTCATAAATGGTTAACTACACTCAAATGTATTAGGCGTAATTATAATCAATGAGATATTCAGAGGATACTCATAGAAATTTGAAGATATACGATATACTTCATTAGCTACGAAAATACCTTAAACACATACTTTAAACAAACTGATTTTTGTTAGAAAATGCAGAATTTCGAAAATTGTTCCATATAAAAGCTAGTTTTGGCAGGATATTTTTTATTTTTATACGTGGAAAATGGAAAAATTGAGTTAATCACTATTCGATGCTTAATTAAGCTGTTCACAGTGAGACCAATAGAAATACATACATACCATCTTGTAATTTTATTTTAGTCAACAACTTTCAAAATATGCATTTCCAATGAGATATTCGTATCGCATATTTGGGAAACATATAAACTTCCTCTAGTAGCTATAGGTATTTATTACAGAAAGCAAAAATATGGTAATCTATTTGTATGGAGCATACGTTAGGGTGAACTTATTTTATGCCCCATCTAATATGAATCGCACTAGTGGAGGTAAGATCAATATGTATATAGCAAAGAGCAACCCTTTCAGAACTCCAACCTGTAAGGAAAGACCTACGGACTGAAAACTTCATGTTAATGAGATATTAGAAGTAGCTGCAAGAACATAAAGGGTTAATTTAGTTTGGTGTCTCACAGGAATGCCCTAGCCAACTAAATCAAATAATCTTTTAAAGCATTGGTTTATTTTATCTATAATTACGTGCATTCTATTTTACTATTTGTGTATAATTCAATAACGAAAGTCATGCAAATATCTTTGGTACTTTAATCCAAATTATAAGAGCCATTGAAATAAAAATAACAAACGTTTTTCTGGTAAAGGATAGGTTGGGGCAAAGGGATGTTTACTTATACATCCTGCCACATTTTTGAAACAAGCTGAACTTATTTAAAACATGTACGTTACAATAACAGGATACACAGAATTGTCATATACGAATGATTTAAACTCAAAAAACTTATAAAAGACCTGAAGTATAATTCTGGTAGGGTACATGTGGTTTGGGTCCTGCGCCGTGGCGCAGTGTGCTAGAACGTTTACTTACTGTATTCTTTATCTGTAATTACGTACATTCTATTTTACTACTTGTGTATAACTCAATAACGAGTCATGCAAATATCTTTGGTATTTTAATCCAAATCATAAGAGACATTGAAATAAAAATAACAAACGTTTTTCTTGTAAAGGTTAGGTTGGGGCAAAGGGATGTTTATTTATAAATATTGCCACATTTTTGAAACAAGCTGAACTTATTTAACACATGTATGTTAAAAGAACAGGATACACAGAATTTTTATATACGAATGATTTAAACTAAAAAAAAAAAAAAAAAAACTTATAAAAGACCTGAAGTATAATTCTGATAAGGTACATGTGGTTTGGGTCCTGCGCGGTGGCGCAGTGTGCTAGAACGTTGTGCTATGGTTTCCTGCGCCCTGAATGCGCGCGGGATCGATCCCACCCTTGGTCGGTGCCCCCTCAGCATCGTGAGGGAATTGAGAAGCTGCGCTAGGTAGCGAACCATGGTCTAGAAAGCCAAATTTATGGCTGGAGCTGTCGAGATGCTGACACACATCTCCTCCACCCGTATCGGTTGGATGATCTCCCACCTCTGCCTTGCGTTCGTAGGCGTAAGGCCGGCAGTTGGGTTGGCAGCTCAGTCCACTTTGGGCTATTACGCCATTGGCTGTGTTATTGGTGGTTTGAGAGGTGATCCTGGATAAAGGCTTAGATACACCAGCACGGTCAATGGATTCTTTTGGCCAAACTTAAGCAAAGGTAATATTTAATCAACTAGTTAGTATTACAAAACTTATCTAGAATGTTGCCCATCACAATCAATATAGTGTGACTTTGTGGGTCCGTAGAATTAAAAGTCTTGTTTGCATAAATTGAAAATGCTCTGTATTATATTAAGCAGTAACTCTATACACCCCTTGAAGCAGAAAAATGACGTGATATACACAACAGCAGTCTTAAAATTCATCTTGTTCTCAGCTGCACGTAAAAACAAAAGAAATCACTGCAGTACACTTCAAATGTCTACACACTACTCACAATTACTGCACAGCTGCAACTCAATAAACAATTGACTACGTTCTAACACTTTAGGGGTTTTTGTACCTCCAGTCATTGTTGTAGAATGCACTCGATCGTTCGGTAACAATCAAGACGCAGCGAGAGAAAGACGGAACAATCCAGACATCTGTCTCTTTCTCTTTCTCGGCAAGCGTCCAATTCGGGCGCCACTATCTGTCTCTTTCTTTCCTGCCCGCGCACCACTCTCTGTCTCTTTCCTTCCTGCGCAAGCTTGTTGCGGCTCCAACACAAAAAAGCGATCGGTGACAATAGGCATAGAATCGTCATTTAAAAATATACAGTAAAAAGTAAAATTAAAATTTATAGACATGCTTAATTTTGTGTGAACAGCTTGTTGAGTCCTCTTCATTCTGAATTATTAATGTATAACCGATAAAGTAGGGGGTCCACTCTATAAGAAACCTAGATCTCACTAAAGCAAATGAAAATTCACTTTTTGATGAAATGTTCAAATATTTGTTTAAGCTTTTATCATACCAAAAGGCATTATCACTTTTTACCATTTTTATTCAAAGAGCATACAATTTGAAAGCCATCACACTGCTGGCTGCTTTCTAAAAAGGCTAAATATTGTTGCGTGTATAGGCTGAGCAAGATTTGGAAATTTCTGTAATCATTATTCTGTAACATTTATTTTCGATGCCTTGAGTCTGGGCACAGCTGTGTGTAAAAGTTGTACGATTAAGCGTAAATTCTGCTGACTGACAAAACACGTACTTTGCACTGGTGAAACATACATCCTGCTGGCTTAGGGAAATAATTCATAGGTGGCCTGTAACAGGCCTCAACTTGTTCTCCATGTTTTAAACAATGAATCACACATCCTGCTGATCAAGGGAAATAATGCTTAGTTGGTCAGTAACAGGTTTAAACATGTTCTCAATGATGTAAACAACGATTGCACAATATGGTGCAAATTAACAGTTAGCGTGGGAATCGCTGAGTTGACTTTTTGGTAGGACCCCTATTTAAGCTTGGTTGAGGTAGCCCCCACGGGAGAGACTTCGCAGAGTTTTGAGAGGGGACTTACTGATGGTCTCTGTAAGAATCAACAAGAGTTTGTTTTCAAAGTGCTGCTACGAGTAAGATCGCCAGCAGGGCGTACAAGATCGTACACCTTTTGACAGTCACACAAGGTTCTAGCCATACAAACTACACATCGCTAAAGGTAAAGTTGCATTATGTTATGTATTTAAATGTTACCAAAGCGCCCCTGATCTCATCCAGATCCAGAGAGTGCCCTGTAGAAATACTAGGCATCTTTGAAATATAGTTACTCAATTCATTTTGACTTAGATGTTTCTTTCGTTCTACACCTTCAGTAGCTACACCCCCAGTTGCAGATTAGGTTTGTAAGTCTTTCACCCCCCTTACAATCCTGGTCCACAACAATATCCATTTATTTTATTGACTACTTTTATGCCTGCAACTAAATTTATAAATATAAAATAAAAGTTAATCCTGGTTAACAAGAAGCAGTTAAGCCATAATAGACTTTAATAACAGAAGGGTTCCAATCATATATTAGTGAGGTCTCTATCAAATGAAATCTCATTAATCTAACGTGACGACAGTGGAATCAAAAGTGTTTTAAAGTGTTATTTAAGAGAATTATATTCTTCTAAAGGTTTCAATTACAACCATTTTTACAACTGTGGCCATTAAAGAACATTATTTACAAAGTGACGTGTGCGCCTGTCTACCCATGAAATCTCCATGGGAAAAGACGCAGGTTGAAGTGGAGAGAATTACAGCGTAAGTAGGAGAAAGTGAACTAATCCCGAAAGAGTTTTCGAGTTTGCAAAGAGATCGTAAACTTGCCAACTTTGAATTACTGTTACACCTGTGATGGGTTTCCCGCAGAACTTCTTGTTTTCCATTTGCGGGAACGCTGGAGGTAATTTTGCAGCGCAAAATTGTGTTACATTAGCAGGAATAAAGGAAATGTTTTCAAGGAAATGTGCAGTGCAGAAAGGGTATTTATTTCAAACGTTTAATTCTACCAATATATTTATTTTGATGTTTTGTATCACATTTAGTCAACAATTAATTCATAGTATTGGCTCATTACTGCCTTATGCGTTCGTATATATAACTTTGATATGGAAACTTGTGGTCTAGAAGGTGCTCCTGGGTCGGTTGAAGCTTGGGAATGTCAGGACGAGCAATGGGTTCCCTTGGACAAACATTTATGTTAAGCAAGGTCTATTGAAATGGTTCAGGTTTATGTGGATCGCACTATGTAAACAAAACTAAATGAATGGTTATGCACAAATTTAAGACCCCACAGTCCTTCGCACTGAATAAATAAAAACAAATGAATATATAATAACTGAATATCATATTCTAGCATCTAGATTTCTACACCAGGAAATGTACTTGAACTTCAACAGTTATGTTTAAATAACAAATAGGTAGATATATTTAATTCATAGGTAATTTTTTGGATAACATTTCTGCTACTAAAATAACTAAAGGAAATAAAAGGTACAAAAGAAAATTTATTTGTTAAATAAGAGTCTGAAATATTAAAGATAAAGCATAAGGGTGTACAATTACAATCTGCTGCATAAACTACTGTCTTTGGAAATCAGTAACTGGTAACCAGCTACATTGCAACAAACTACAGTCATACTCAGAAAAACATATCTACTGGTAAGCAGCATATTCTACCTCTAACACTAAATAAATTGATCAATCATTATTTAAATAATTGAATGTTCAATTAAAATTTTCATTAATAACATATTTATAATTTTATAATTCATAACTTATAACTCATTTTAGCCCTATCCATAATTTGAACATAGTTTATTTACATGCCAGTCTTTCATACTCCGAAGTAGTTTTAGAATTATTGTCATTTTATTAAGAAAAGCTACACTTTTAACTTCTATCAACCAGTATGCCTATTAGTTTTCCAAACATATATTACTTTAATGGAAATCAAAGGAGGGTAATTTAATAATTCTAGCCAGAAACAAAATGTAAATATAGTAATCAGTTATGAGTCGTATATGCTAAGACTATTTCGTAGCTTGGGCTTCAGTTGTGCTACTTGTTAATTATGCCTTTGTTTATTATATTTTAATTCGAATTAGAAACGAATAACTATCCAGGATTCCAGGCTTTTATACTTCCTGGCAAGTTTTACTATCTATATGATCAAGAATCTCTTTTATTATCTAATTATATTTATGTTTATTCATCTTTATAATTAACGGAGTACAAAAGATGGACTTAACAACAATTTAAAATGTTTTCCCATTTCATCAGATGTAATTCATTTCTGAATAATTCCTAAAATTCGTATTAATCCGCGAAATGATAGTGTTATTAAATGACAGTGAAAACTGAGAGGGATAAGTTCAGAAACTAAGCGAAATTGCAATATCTATCTTTCACCACTAGCAAAGCTATCGCAGCCTGCATTCTGTACTGTGTGATAAGCCTGACCCTACTCGACGTGCGATTTTTGCCCACCCACCTGCAAGGAAAACTCGCTGTTGCTAATCGTCCCTGGATTTCAAAGCATCTTTCTACAAATGTACGAAAGATGGAAGATACATGCTCATAAAAGTCGTTAAGTACCCATCGAGACATATAACTAGATAACAAGATGACATTTTGCGCATTGGATAGACCTTCATCGCGATCTCTAACAGTTATTACAAAATGCTGCATTGTAAGAAACAGGGCTAATATATTTCGTAAAAGAAGAAATCTGTCTTGAAATTTCCAGAAAAGACACGAAAGGGTTGCACGTGCAGAATAGCCCTTTAAGAAGGAAACAACAGGGCGTTAATGAACGCGGGAGGAACAAAGGCAGACCACGTGCTTTATCAGAGAAAGTGAGGGATGACACCAGGCTGTAAACATTTCCACCACCCTGAGGAGAGCAATGGCCTCCTAGCGGCGCCAGGGGTACTTGTAACGTTACGGATCAATAAGTAAACCCTTAAGTTATAAAGTATCCTTTACGACATAATCAGCACATTCGCCTCTGCATTTGTCACATTCGAGTGACGATGACAAAGAACGCCAATTTCTTTACTTCCCCCTGAAGCATTGTATAGCATCTCTCATGGTCCGTTTTCTTTCTGGGCTAATCTACAATCCTTCAAGATAATTTTCTATTTTGGAGACACTGGGCTGTTTGCTTATTGGACTGCTCTAAAGCTATTCAACCTTTCTTTTTTACACATGTAGGATTTTTTATTATTTTATAGTTAATTTTTTGCTGCAGCATTCACAATTACGTAATATTTGTAATACTACAATTGTAGTAACTACAGTTACGGGATATTTCTATTTCTATATAGATACCATTTAATTTAAATATAACTATAAAAGGAACACAAATATAATTTCATACAATTTGTAAATTTTCTAAATTAATGACCAACTGACATTCGAGTCGTTTAATTCTATTTACTGACTTCATATCTTTAACCCTTTGCGAAGGCTATAATATGAAAGAAGATATATCCTGTGACTTTGTGGGTTCGTAGAGTTAAAATCTAGTTTGCAGAAATTTAAAATGCTCTTTATTGCAGTAAAAGACACTTTGTACACCCCTTACAGCAGTGAAATAACGTAACATACAGAAACGCAGTTCTCAAGATCATCTGCCACACGTCCACACAGCTGCACACTCAATTAACAACTGCAACTCGCGAATGGCTGATAACTGGCCCTTTGCGGGTTTTTATACCTCCAGCTATTGTTCCAGAATTCAGTGGATCGTTCGACAACAATCACGATGGCAGCGGGAAATTCCAGGCTAACTCTCTCTTTCTCTCTCTATTTTTTTCTCTCTCTCTCGGCAAGCGTCCAGCTCCGTGTCCACGCGCTGGCCGCGGCCTGCCGCACAACAATGCCTAGGCGACAATACAATACACGAAAATAGCCTCTGATCTTGATTTTCAAAAGACATTCATCCTTTCCGAGCAACAAACACGGCCGAAGAAGAACTTACAAAGTTTCCCAGCAGTAAAATTTAACTACATTTCTATAAATTGTAGGGTTAAATGTATGTACGGAATTCATCATGATGCCGTTTATATGTGCAATCCTCTCGTCAATCAGTAACTTGAAGTACTTAGCTGCATCTGTTTTATTCTGCTTGTTCGGCAGAACTTATGAGATTTCACCTTCAGGGTATGCATGGATGGTTTGAAAAAAGACACGGAATTTTATGTGTTTAATGAAGTTTTAGTGCTTAAACTGTCTTGCAATTAACTTAAGGTACTCCGATCACACTTATCTGTTAACCGCTTCGCCGATGGCCATTTAAATCCTTCAGGGGCCGGCAACGGATACCCAATAAACAGAACAGGACATTTAAATTGTTAAATGCTGTAAAAATGCATCATAAATACAATTCCGTATCTTCCGTATTTATTAAGTTATTTAAACGAAACAAAAACTGGTTTAAAACTCATTAAACTCAGTATAAATCTACAGTAACAATAAAGTAGAGACTACATTAATAAATTGTTGAAATTTCACTACTTTGTTTCACTGTAGCAAAAGCCATTCTTTGTGCCGAACGCGCCTAATATGTGAATAATTTTGTTTTGTGTGTATACGAGCCATAGTATGCATGTATAGCTACGTAAGCGACTTCTCAGGTTCAAGTTTAGTTTATTTATGCTATACCAAGCGATAATATGACGAGAATATGTTGCGTCACACACTCACACACTGGAATGAAAACTCTGTCAGCATCTGTTATTACAGTGTTTCTCAATCAAGGTTTCTAGTAGCCTTATGCAGCAGTTTTCGCTCTATTTCAGTTATTTATACCCTCTCTTTGTTCAAAGTGATTTCTTGTAGCTATCAAGAGCTAAATGTATGGCACATTTGAAATTGTTAAATTTCAATGTTAACCATGGCTTATCCCCGTAATGTAGCAAATAAATTAGCTTGGGTATGATGTGTACAGGCTTCTGATATTACTGTAGAAAATCTGGAAGATTTGTTGTACGATTATGAAGGAGATCTTTAGGACATACGTAGCAGTGACGTGTACTGGTCTACAGCTGGCATGTTAGCTACTCCATTGTTTGGGGAAATGGCGGGTCAAATATGGGTGATACGGATCAGCTATTACCAGCAATCCCTCTTTACGGAAAAGAGTTAAATGGTAAAAAAAAAGTATTTTTATACCACTGGATGTAACTATGCACAGTTGTTTAGTAATTTTCAGAGCTGTAAAATACATTCATCTACCTGTACTTGCGCGTATAAAGAGCTCGTAACCTAATTGAGTATTATAATACTCAGAGGCCTCTTTATACTAGGGGGTAGCAAAATTCACCACATCATCCCTCATACTTGAGAGAAAACACTTTCCTAAAAGTATACCACCCACACCCAAAAAACTTGTAACCATTTCGAAAATGTGTAGTGTGTTGCGAAAAAGAAGTTCGCAAGGAAACCAATATTATTGGGTGTGAATCTGCAGATGTGCCCTTGGGTGTTTATCCAGATTTGGAGATGTACAATTCAAAAAGAAACCTTTAAGGATACGTTTACATTCCTTATAGAACTAATTTAAATTTATTGTAAAACAGCAAGATTAAAATAATTGGCGTTACATGAGCATTAAATGCATGTATGCGCAGGACGTCTATACACGTCCATATCGGTTTGGGGCATTTTAACTTGGACGTCATATGACGTCCATATCGGTGAAAGGGTGTTAATTTACTCACTGTAAAACTAATACTTCCATAAATTTCATATTTATGGGTATCTAGTTCTCCGACACACAACGCTATACTGGTTTACTCTTCATGCCAACTAGACGCGGAGTAATATAGCGTGACGCCAACTAGCTCTGCTGACGCTACTTTAAAAATATGTCCGTTGGCCTATCACTGTTGCTTCATGAAGCCTCGGGTCTTCCATACGTGGAGGATGAAATTAGGCGACGGGCATCAAAATTATACGCCAATTTACTAACTCATAGAAGCGCCCTTTTTACATCATTGGGAGATTAAGACCCCACTAGACGCCGTTCTAGAGTTCTAGACTACATCGGGTACCCCGCATGGCTTGTGGGCACTCAAGACAACCCAGGAGCTAATCCTATCAACAACTAAAACTGAGCTCCACATAATTCTCCTAAGCTGTTTGCCATCAAAATTTTTCCCAACCTAAACTAAATAAAAACACCAGGGTGCAAGGCATTGCATCCTGTCCTTTCAACTCCAAGGTACAAAATTGTAACCTCCCAAGAATCTTCAATATCAAAACCCACACCACATCCTACAAATTCCTGAAATGAAATACCTTACCTGCGGTTAAACCCTTAACGGTTGGGCACACAGCAAAAACCTTCTGGCTATATACAGCCAGCCAGCACCTCGGTTGGTTGGTCGGTCGGTCGATCACTATCTTTTTAATCTTTCTTTATTACTTAAGCTGTCGTTAACCATTTATATTATTGTTGTTATTTATCTTTCTTATTTTATAATTAATTATAAATATATAAATATGTATTTTAATATACATATAACTTTATCTGACTGGTCCATCGTAACATAAGACTGACGAAGACAAATGAAAGTCTCTGACTACTGACTCAAACAAATTTCCTTATCACCTTTGTCTCCCACTTTAACTTAATTTAACCTGTCAATGAAAGAACGTGGTTGCAGAGCTTTATTAAATAAGCTTAATGTAATATCACTTTAAAAGTACCTCATACTTTGTGATACAATTCTCAAAGCAAAACAGTTTGCACCTCGAATGCAATGACACGTTGTGCATGCATTTCTCTCTCATTGGGTTTATTTCGGGACGTCTTGATGCTGGCTATAAGGGGAAAGTACTTCAGCGCCTCGCTTAGGCTTTCAGAAGAACTAAAGAGGAATCACAAAAGCATGTCTATTCAGCCTAATAAATTGAGTTATTGTTGACATTTAAATGGTGCTATTATAACTATAAACGAATGTTAGTCATGTTATCATCCTATATGTGGTGTATTTATTCATGGGGAATACGCTACTGCATTTACTATTGTTACTGTTCTCTGGCTAGTTTCATCAATAACCATTATCATATTTAACTAGGATAAAATATATTAACATAACAGGAACAATTTCCGGAATACGAGAATACCAGAGCCCCTAATAGTTTACCGAGAAAATATATGAGTCAATTGGAGAATTTAGTGTCATGACGGCACGTTGGCATGATAGCTCAAGGGCAAGAGCGACTGAACGGAAACCAGGAGATCCGTGGTTCTAATCCCGGGCCATGGCATTTAATTTTTCAGTTTGACTATCTATTCAAAACCTTAGCCTATACACGACTAGTATGAAGGAACGATTAGTTTCTATCAATTAACTTAAATAATCTAAAATGAAACTGTAGGAAACGGTCAAGAATATTCAAAGCTGATCGTTATCACGAAGGAGAGAACTTTTTGAAATCAATTGTTACTGGAGATGAAACTTGGATCCAATATGTCACATCGGAAACAAAACGACAATCACAACAATGGATGCATCTTCAAAACAACGTCAATGTTCATTTGAAGTCATTGACTGTAACATTTGTCCACAGGCACGATAAATGTCTCACTTTTTTCGGTGATTATGTTTAAAAGTAACCATGAGTATACAAAACTATAATTGTTTTATATGAACTTGTCTTTAAAATTTAGTCTATCGGAGGTTGAAAAGAGTATGGCTCTCGTAAAATAACCAAATACACTCAATAACAGTTTGATTTAGAGCTAACTTAGCATTTATGAGCTAATAGAATCATGGATTTGTGATACGTGACGTTTGAATTCTAGTTGAAGAATTAATGACCTTCATTCAGTAAATACCACAACCCATGACAAACATGGAAGCCAGCAGTTCACGAAAATGTTAGAAGAATATCGACAATATAGTCTGTATACGAGTAAAAGTTTACAGTTTCCATGGTGAAGGCATAAATAATTACTTGCTGTGGCTGCGTACCAGCTGATTTATTCAGTAACATTGTCTGCAACATTTCTTTACTAGTTGTAACAATGTTCCCTTAGGAATGTGGGTTACTGAAATATGAAAACAAAGAAAAAATTATAATATAACAAAATATTCCTCTTCTTTTTACTTTATCTTAATAGAAATAAACTTTAGTGTAAATGGTTTATTTATACATTTCAGCATCTATGCTATAGGTAGGTTTTAAAGACATTTCTGAACTGCTTAAACAAATTCTGGGTATTTGAACCTAACAATCAACATCAATTGTAGGTGGCTTATATCTTCATGTACTTTTCTACATATTTTGTATAAACAGTTAGGAATTAATTTATAGAGGTCCATGAAAAAATAAATTTAATAAGATACAAAATATGAATCTTTTATTATTTTTACTTAAATCTGTAAATCTATTGACAACTTGAGCAGCGATGACAGAATAAAACACTTTATCAACCTCTAGGAGGTGTCACCACTTTTTCTGGGTAACGTTATGCAACTTTGAAGCAGAGTACGGTCTAGCTTCAGTCTAGAACAGATTTCTCCTAGGGTCTCCGTGAGCAAGGATGACACTGATGACACTGGAATCCAAGTTTAACACTTGTTCAATGACTGCTTCTCTTTATCGTCACGTAAATTACGAAGTTGCCGACCAAGGGACACCAATCTATATTGGGTCCGAAGTTACCGTATGTGAAACGCCTATTACGCGATAACACTTCGTGAATTACGCAGGAGCAGATACATTCCCCAGCCACGTCTTGCTTCTTTGACGGTCCGTCCAGCTGCGTCACGAGATTCCCCTCACGAAAGTTGTCTTATTCACATCAAAATTCCTTTCGTTACCATGTGGTCATTTGTACCTTTTGTTTCGGTGGCCAGCTACTAAGGAAGGGTCCGCACTTCTTGTCAAGTGTTTGCCAGATGGACCACTTAGGAGCCAGCTACCTCATGCTAAAATAACATCGTGTTACCATTTAACAAATATACCAAATATTCATTTGTAATCTATTACGATCCTTTGTTTATTGAATCCCTAATTTCGGTATCACAGGGAAAAAAGAAACAAAATAACTCTTTTTTGTATTTGCTTCCATTTGATCGTACACATTTTTTCGTACTTAAGGGTATGTATGACTGAAATTTCATGAAAATCGTGAAAATAACGACTTTTTTATTTTAATTCTATAAAATAATGTAGACATTCCCGAATGTGAAAAATGCATAATTTGCCTGCGGACGCCATTTTTAAATGTTTATTTAAATGTCGGTGGCCTTTAAACTCTGTCAGAGTCACGCCCTCTTTTGCCTACATTCACATTCTTTGTCTGTTTTCCGTTCTTAAATTTTCAATTCAAGAAAAGAAAAATAAGGCTTTCAGACAAAATAGTTCCTAAAATGTTGCCAATATATCAGAGGCTGGCTTTTACAACATTACTAGAGAGGTGCAAAACAGGAAAAACACAGAATGCCAATGAATCTTTGCATCATGTCATATGGAATAAGTGCCCAAAGGAAGTTTTCATATCAAAACAAAAATTGGATCTTGCTGTTATTAAAAGCATCAGTGAGTTTAACATGGGTAGTCTTAAGTCATTGGAGCTGCAGCAAAATATCAGAGGTGAAAGTGTAGTAGACTCAGCAAGGAAAACTTCAGTGCAGCGAGTTCAGACTTGTATCCTGCAAAGCAAGAAGCTAAGTTGTGCAGAAGAAAAGCAACATCTAAAGAAGAAAAAGGTGGAAAAAGCAGCAACAGAGGGGAAGAAAAAGAAATCTGAGGGTCCAACCTATCAGCCTGGTGGATTTTAATGTGAGTTATGCAATCAAATCTTTAATAGCTGTTTTCTCAATGTTCATATTTTCAGCATTTTTCTTCCTGTAAAATGCTCCTTGCGATGCAGTTTTTGTACTACATTCATGAAATTTCCTACACAGGTTCAGAATATCATGAGGAATGGAAATTGCCCTAGATTTTATTGTGAAAGTATGTAAGCATATATTTTTAATTTTCAAACACAAAACTTACAGTTTTTTAGACAAAAAAAGAATACTTGTAAATTAAAAAAAAATTTGTGACCTAAAGTAAAGGAGACACAGAAAAACCCAGAGAAATTTCAAAAAGTATGTGTATTATGAACATAGGGTTAAAATATTAGACCAAAATTCAAAATATTTTGTCGCAAGGGACTTTTTTAGTGACGTAACAAAAAAACGATAAGATTTATCATAATTTCTAAACTGCTGGAGAAAACTGGTTTAAATTTAGGTTGTAATATGTTTATATTATACTACACCTATGGTGTAAATTTGAAAAAGCTAGCATTATTAGTTCAGAATTTGAAAATTTCAGTCATACATACTCTTAAGCAAACATTTCATAAACATATTTTAATTTGAAAATAATCTATGGATTACAGCACTTTTGCATTTGTAGTATTGTTGATAAAACTGCTTGTGTAATCCATATTTAATTTCTGAAAATCTAAAACAGTAAAACACAATAAAACGTGCAAGCAAATAACACCAGAAAACATTCAGATTTTTCGTGGAGTTTTAAACCAATTGAATGTGGATTAAGGTTTCTAAAGATATTCTAAACATGCTTTATTTTACCACAGTTTTGTTTTAAAACAAATTTCGCATTTCATAGCGATGTTTAAAATGCATCGAACAGTGATTTACATGCGTGAAAAGTGAATTTGTAACATTAGAAGCCTTTATGATGCTACATTGCTTCTGTGAATCACTTATTTTACTCCACGTCTGGCGTGATTTTACTGGTCAAGTAACTTTTTATCACCCAGTATATATGCTCTGATACCAGAATGATTTCAAAACTATTTCCTACAAATCTAGAAACGATAGTGCAATACTGCACATAAACATAGTCAGCGTACATCCTAAGCTTTGAAGATGAATTCTATAAACTTACACCGGGTATACGGTTAGAAACCCACAGATACAACGTTTTGTATTTACTTGACAAAGGACAGGATCGGAAGGGTAACTGAGTGCCTTTATTGCGCTGGTCTGCAATATTGCCTTCTCCACATTCTTTTCATTCGATATTTTCGAGGCTTGAAATGCCGAAGTCAAGAGGAAAGGGTCTCGCCTGCTCCCGGGTGAGGTGACTGATTAAAGATGCTTCCATTTTATTTGAGACTAAATTATCAACGTATCATGGACAGCGGTATTATCATAATGTTAAATCATTACAGTGTACGTATATATGACAAAGGAGCAGATAAAATTATGCCAAATATTTTTAAAATAATTCTTAGAAAATAACAACACATAAAAGCGGTAGGCACAGAGACAGTAAAGAGAGAGTAAACTAATAAACCAAAACTAAGTGGATAATAAAGGCGTTTTCAGGAAGAGAGAGGAAAAATACTTCTTAACTTAATGCTACTTTTTAAATGGTTTGACATATACCCAATATAAATGCCACTTTCCTAAGCACTGTTATCACCAAAATAATTTTTCTTTAATCCCACATTTATAACGGAAGATGCTTTATATTTAGCAAAATAATTAGCACACATTTATTTGCTTAATTCTGCTCATTTCCTCCATTTTCATGCTGTAGTCTGGAACGCCTTTTTACAATACCGTAGCACATCTACTATTACTACTACCTTTACAGAGCTCACTTATTTCAGCCTCTCGAATAAACAGATTGATTTTCATTTTTTTCATTCAGTTAGTGTGATATATAAGGTTCATACTAAAACACGTGAGCATCAATTTTAAACAAATTTATGAAATCAAGTGTGCTTTTTTGTAACACTTTTCAAGACAGTCTCTGTTTCTTTGTATCGTTCTATAAATTTGAAAGTACCCCAGTGATAGAATTCGGTTCTCTCTGTACTCTGATCTCCAAGATGAAGTAGCAACCATTTCAATGGAGAATCAAAATATATACAGTCATAAAATCGAATGTAAAAATATATTTATTATAAACGATCACATAAATAAAAGTGTGATATAAGAAGTATATATACTTTTTAGAAACTCGAATACACTCGAAATACCTCGGTTGAGCCTCAAACCACAGATGCTCGGTTTTTCGTGCAGTTATTACTATTTGGAGTGTGGTGAGGATGAAGTGCCCGCATGCGCATGAAACTGTTTTCAAAATATCCCGATATCAGGCCATTTTCAATCATCAATTGGCAATGTTACAAGCGTTTTTGGTTAATACACAATTTGAGTTTATTGTTAACCACCATTTCACTAAACTTGTGCTTATCCCAGTGCGTGAATGTGTTCTCCCAATTCTCACACTGAATACTTCCTGACCTATCGCAAGGTTGATCCCGTGCTTAGCATTGTTACAGTTTTATATCACAATTACTTGTTATATAACCACTTAAAGGCATACCAAAAGTAACTCCATTAGTTGGTTAGAGATGTAATCTAGACGCAGCACGACTACTGCACAATGTCCAAAAAGTACTAACACTTTTTGGAGATCCAAGTAATTGGGGGCTGATAAACTTATTATATGAGTGTCGGCTAAGCTCCACACCTCACATAGAGATGGCCTACTGGGCCAGTTTGATGGACAACATCATATAGTTTAACTATAGACTACCTTGTATTCATAGTTACAGGTCAACTGCTTATATAGTTTTTGAATGACAGCATTTTAAACAAGACAAATGTAGAGGTGTCACGAAAATGGAGGATTTGAAAAACTGAGCAGTGATTAAATATTCCATTTGAAAGGCTTACCGCCTAAATAAATCAAGAAGGAAATGGTCAGTACATTGAAAGACTCTGCCCCTTCATAAACAATGATTATAAGGTGGCTTGCAGAGCTTAAAATGAGACGTACGAATACTAGTAATGAGTCTCGGTCTGGAAGCCCTGTGGAAATCACAGCTCCAGCGATCATTTAAAAAACTAAACACAAGCTTAGTAATAGAAGAGCGCAGATTAAAGTTGTGAGATATCAGAGTCTGTAAAGATCAAAAGAACGTGAAGGTAATATTTTAAGTAATGTTTTAGGCTTTCACAAGGTATGTGCAAGATGGGTGCCACGTTTGTTGACACCTGATAAAAAGTTGCAAAGAAAAACTGTTTATGTTAAGATTTGGAGCTCTACCGTAAAAATCCCAGTGAAATTTTGAGACGGCTTATTACCATGGATGAAACTTGTACACATCACTACACTCCAGAAAGTAATTCACAGTCAAAACAATGGATTGCTGCAGGTCAACCAACTCCAAAAAGAGCAAAGATAATTTTCTCAGCTAATAAGGTTATGGTGAGTGTTTTCTGGGATTATTCTTATTGATTACTTGGAAAAGGGTAAAAGTATCACTGGAGGCTACTACGCAAGCTTCCTGCAACGTTTGAGTGATGAGGTGAAAAGGAAAAGACCGCATTTGGCACAGAAAAAATGTTGTTTCTACAGAGAATGCTCCAGCCAGCAATTGCAATGGGAAAATTCGAATTTAAGTTCAAATTGCTTAAATATTCACCATATTCGTCAGATCTAGCATGCAGGACTACCAACTGTTCCCGAACCTCAAAAGGTTTCTTGGAGGACGAAGATTTCACAGCAACGAGGAGGTCATTGACGTGGTAAATATCTATTTTGAGAACCATCATAAATCGCACTACAGAGATGGTTTAATTAAATTAGAACACCGATATGACAAATGTATTAGCCTTTCTGAAGTTAAGGAATAAAGAAAACAAAAACTTTTCATTTTTTTATTTTTTTATTGTGAGGCCGGGGCTTATCAGCCGATGCTCGTATAAAGGGTTTCATGGCCTTGGGGAAAACTAAAAAAATGTTTGCCAAGTAATCTTAAAAGGTGCAGGATTGAAAGTTTTTGTTGTTTTCAACGATCCACACACACACACACACACACACACACACACACACACACACACACACACACACACACACACACACACACACGCACAAACACACGCACAAACACACACACACACGCACAAATACACACACACACCCGCCTCGGTAGCGTAGATGGTAGCATGTCTGCCTCATATTCAAGAGGTGCCGAGTTCGAATCTCGGTTAGGGTGAGTTACCTGGATATGGTTTTTCCGGGGTTTACCCTTATCCTCACAGATGAATGTCGCGTAGCTCTTAGCTCCATGGACCCCGGACTCATTTGAGCACCATTTCACCCATTTCATTCATCGTCCGATATGACTTAACGTTGGAGGACGTAAATTACAACAACAACAAACACACACACACACACATACATATATATGTCCTCCAACGTTAAGTCATATCGGACGATGAATGGAATGGGTAAAATGATGCTCAAATGAGCCCAGGATTCATAGCGCTTAGAGTTACGTGACATTCGTCTTTCAGGATAATCTAATGTAATGTGTAGTGTTTAACGCCCGCTTTTACCACATACTGCACCGCAGGCGGTGACACTGATGATACATGAGATGAAGATGGAGCACCGGTGGAATGAGATAGTGCGGGAAACCGGAGTCCCGGAAAAAAACCGCCCCAGCGCTGTGTTGTCCGCCACACATCTCACTTTGCGGTCGCCTGGGATCGAACGCGGGTCGCCTTGGTGAGAGCCAAGCGGTCTAACCACTGAGCCACGGTGCGGCCTTTCAGGATAAGAGAAAACCCTGAAAAATCCTTATCCAGGTAACTCACCCTGACGGATATTTGAACTCGGTACCTCTTGAACGTGAGGCAGAGACGTTACCACCACACCACCGAGGCGGGCGATCCATATACATTGCATGACCTTCCAGGGAACCTCCTTCCACCATGCAAGGTTTATAAGGACGATTTCGTTAGTTTCGACAGTAGCATGGCAGTGGAACAAGGAGACCTACAACCATTACAGTGAAATATGATCTACGCTGAATCTTAGAAAAATTTCTATTAAATAATCAGAAGATAGTAACGACTTAATTCGTCACTCTAAAGGCGAGAATAGAATCTCGTACGACACAACTGTGTCTAGTGCTGTCTAGTGCTTACAACTATGGTTCACTTTTATTATGTTATATGGCTCTCTCTCTCTCACACACACACACATTTAGACACTCACCTATACCCGTTTCTAAAATTTCTCTCTTTAGACAAATGCGTCTCAAAATGCTTCTTGTGAAATCTCGCCTTCTAAATTTTAGACTGAAAGTAGCACATACTTCTGATATTTAAAAAGATACAAGTCTAAGTTGCTATACACGCCATTTAACCTCTATGTACTATTGAATTTAGGACAAAATCAACAAGCAATCTGCTTGTTTACTTTCCAATTGCTTAGATGTATAACTTCAATGTCAGTATTTGGAATTGGGATATAAAATGCATTACTTTTTCAGTTCTGTACACTTTGCGTGTAATACTGAGATTATTCTTGTCTCTCACGGTACTTCTGTCAGATTCATGTTGTAGCGGTATCTCGAGATGTATCTCTAGGGTAAAGATGCTGGCATTGACGTGCCTTGCTTGTTGAATTTTCCAGTGGCCATCTGGGGTTGTCCTGAACACAAGTGTTTCGTAAACTTTTAACAGCTGGCTGCTCTGAGAGCAACACGAGCACGAATTGAACAACTCCATAACTATTTCCCTATATATAGAAGCGTTCATTAGTATTCCCGAGGGAAGTTTGTATTCCAAAACACTACTAAACTACATGATGGGAATACATACAGTTTATCTTTAGATAAAGCGAATTGTGTATCACTACTACGCTGAATAATAGGTTCTGTATTTCCAGCATGAAAATTCTATACAACATTTATATATGAACTTAAAAAAATCCCCTAAGAACATGCTTTGGCATAGGGGAAGCATTTGTGGATTATAAATAAGTACGTCTATGTCTATGGAACTTTTATAAGACTTTTAACTTTGTATTCAAGAGTGAGTGAAACTACTGGCATGAAACTTTGTATAACTATAATACAGTTGAGGCTCTATTTGGGGGATAGACAGGGTAACAGCTGAGTATCTCACTGAAATTTGATTCTTGAAAAAATAATTATTTAAAAACTTTTTGCTCCTCTTTGATTTTCTTGTTTGGTGATGCCGTAACCGAGCAAAATAATCTAATGAGCAAAATTACACGCAGTGTGATATTATTGAAATAAAGAATTACTGATGTTAGCTCTGAATCAAGTAAACAAACTAGCCTGAAGAATTATAAGAAACCACTGTAGGGTGCACCTGATCACTTCTAAAGACGCATCTACTTCGTGCTAACTACTACTCCCCCCAGCTCCTGAGCTATATTGGTGATCTCCAGCTCGTTAGACTACCAGCCATGCTTCCTTGTTACATCTAGTCTCTTACGAGTTCCGTTGCTGAGCGCTAGGAAGTGCTACTTTCGCCTGGAGAGGGAGCCAAAAGCTTGAACAATTGCTTGACGCTGCACCGGGGGGATGGGCCTGGACTTTTCGTCTGGGAGGCTTCGGTACAAGAAAGAGGACTTCTGATATGGATCTCAGACACTGAACATCGTATCTGCACTTCGTCGCTCCGTACGTAGGAACATTGGGGACAACCTTGTTTGACTTCGCTTCATTATGTAAGTTCTGGATAAACCTTCTAAATTTCTATTCCTAATTTTTCCCTGTGTTTCTTGCGTCAATTAAGACAAATTTCGTGGAGATAGTGCACTTTAAACAACAAAAGAAACCCTAAAGACTTTCAATGCAGTTAAAGAAATAATAATATATAACCAGTGGCAAGGCTAATTAATTGACATGTTGCTAAAGATTTGAAGATAAGAGAAATTGTATATTGTTATATTTGAAATTTTAAGAGTGTACAGATATCGTTAAAAACGTCTAATTTTGAAATACTTTGTACCTTTCCTTAACCATCTTATACTGACCTCTGGTAATTTAACGCTTCCACGTTTTAAGTCATCCCAGGAAACGGTACAAGGGACAGAAATGATTGAGAAAACGGACACCTATAGCGCTGTAATGCCAGTCAAAGAAATATGTGTATCCTAGCTTTGTTCTGAACAAGTTATAAAAGGAAAGTAAAAATTAAGGTAATTTTTGCCACCAAAAGTATATTTTAGTTGCTAATTTCACTGTTTACATTTGTTTATAAATATTTAAAATACCTGTATGAGGACCATATATTTATAACAGTGCATTGAAATTTATTATTATTATTAATTCTTATTATTATTTATTATTATTGTTATTGTCATTGTAATGTTATTGTTATTGTAATGTTGTTATTATTATTACTATTATCATTACTATTATTGTTATTAATCTCTATAAAATGCGAAGAAAGTACACGGATTTTAGAAATACATGCTCTTTTAGTAACTTAAGACCTACCTCTGGCCATGACTTTCTCTAAAAACATTCTGATATAATATAGTCGAATCTTAAAGCTGTAAATTATCATTTGAAACACAAATTTTGCACTCTATCTACTGATATCTAAGAATTTAATTTTATGTTCTTTGCTTTTAACGTAGGAAAATACTTACAGGCATTATGTATTACGGCCCTATCATTTTTATGCAACTATAAATTTTGTCCATCAGTAGTAAGTCACACTCATTAATAGAATCACGATTAACATTAATTTAAAGGTTATAACACATATCTTAAGCAAATCTACGCTCCTCCCGTCTTTTGAATGACGCAAGCAATTTGTTAAATGGCTAGACTTATGTTAAAGTGGTGGTGATACATGAAGAGAGAGCTAAGGCACATGTTCTATAATCAATTTTAACCCTCTCATTCCTAAATGGGCTACTCTTCCACCTACAGAGAATCCGCAGAGAACCTTAACCATATGTAACTAAAATTCTTTGTTGACATAGACATATATATATATATATATATATATATATCAATTTTATTTGCAACATTAGCATATGCACATACGTCAAGTTGACCACGACAACGTGGTACTGCAGCACTGTCATTGGAAGTAATATCTGTTCAACGTTAAATCAAACAGTTCTGTAAATGACAGCACACGCGCCCCCTAGCGGGATCCGGATCAGACTACTTTGTATGTAGTTGATACTTGACTCTTTCTAACTTTACAAAGTTTACATGCTCAATACGATAACGCAGTCATTTGTACTTTTTGTACTTTCACCCCAAAAATTCGATTACGAGATTTTACCTAAATATATGCTTTAGGATCCTCTGAATCTTAAAATAATGGCATTTCATAAAAAAAGGTGCAGTGTGTGTACGTGTATCTATGAACAGCTGAACTCAAAAACGAAATCCGTTTAATATCAATCATGGTATATACAAATGATGCTACCGACAGTGAAGTAATACAGACATTGCAATAAAATATAGATAATAATTTGTGACAAACTGCACTTATCTGTTTAAAAAATTATAAATCATTCAGAACTAATTTCACACTAGTATTGCATCCTCAGCCATATTTACTGTTTTGCCCATCTTTAACATTTTGAGAATACTAAACTATGGCCCTCCTCTTTCTGAAAGATATTTATATAAGTGGTAAAAAGTACCACAAATAATGTATTACTACACAAAAATATACATCTCGTTAAACACACAATTTGTTATTTTTGTGAATTTAGCCATTTATGAGATTTATTTGTTATTCGTTTGAATTGTTAACATATTTTTAGCCTTCTACAGCATTTTTATTTTATTTTTAATACTACTATTTATGGTAAATTAGGGTAGTATTCTATTGCAGCCAAAAGTCTGATGTCAAAAGTTTCACCATACATTTCGTTAAACACACAATTTGTTATTTTTGTGAATTTAGCCATTTATGAGATTTATTTGTTATTCGTTTGAATTGTTAACATATTTTTAGCCTTCTACAGCATTTTTATTTTATTTTTAATACTACTATTTATGGTAAATTAGGGTAGTATTCTATTGCAGCCAAAAGTCTGATGTCAAAAGTTTCACCAGGAGCGTGTTTTCGCGTCATTTGAATTCAAAATCATTTTTAGAAAAACATACGAGTTGGTACCAGTGTACATATCCCTGAACAACATAAATAGAAAGCAAAAAATATTGTTAAAATCCAACTTTGTATTTAACTTCGCGTCTTTCAAGAATGCAGCACGAATACTTTCAACAAAACCTACCTACCCGAGATACTGTTTGATAGATGGTTTGAATTTCTGCAAAATAATCTACAATTTGGATTAATAGATGGCATTTTGAAACTATTCTCATACAAATTAAATTTACTTCCTAAAGTTTCTTAGAATAGCCTCTAAACTTCTGTTCATTATGAATGACTTTTGCATAACTTGTGAACTTCTTTTTCTTCAACGCGGTTTAGGCCATTTAGCCTGTTCCGGCTTCAAAGTCTTGCTCCTTCCACCTTTTCCTCGGTCTTCGTATATTTCTTCGTTCTTGCGATTGGTCTAGGAATTATATTTTCTTCAATTCTATTCGGATGGTGCTTCCATTTAGTTCTCCCTTCTATTATTGTTTTATTGAATTCTGCTATTTTTAATTGTTGTATTTCAATATTTTGTTTTTGTCTAGTCTTGTATATCCAGCTATGTTTCTAAGCAACTTCATTTCTGCTGTTTGTACATTTCTTTTAAGTTGTGCCGTCATTCATACGTTACAATTAGGACAGCCATTGATTTATACAATTTTATTATTGAATCTTTTCTTGATTTATTCTTTAGGGTTCTTTTTATTGTACCTATTATGTAGTTAAATTTAATGTAGTTAATTATTTAATTCTTTATCGATATCTGTTTCCGGTATGTATAATATTTCACATCCGAGGAAATCAAATTTTGACACTTGTTCAATAGTTTTAACTTCTAAACTTCATTACATTAAATATGTGGATGTGGTTTAAACACACAATTTATGCACAGCGATATTTTATTTTTGTATAATTAAGCACTTCTGCAATTTTGTCGCCAAGGCACTGTTGAATTGCAGCGACCAGCCAGTGCTGGGCACGTGCGAAAGAAAGACAGAGAGCTACGCACGGGCAGAGAAGAAAGAGACAGAGATAGCCTGGAATTTCCCGCTCCATCGTGATTGTTATCCAGCACTCCACTGATTTCTAGAAACAATGGCTGGGCTATAAAAAGCCTCGCACGGTGTAGTTAAACGTAGGTGTGCAGCTATTTGAAGTGGACCGCAAGTAATTTCTTCTGTTTAGTGGTGAAGCAACGAGAGAACTTGTAGACCGCGTTTGTGTATTTCACGTCATTCTGCTGCTGTCAGAGTTGTACAAAGCGTGTATTTACTTGTAATAAAGATCATTTTAAATTTATGCAAACAAGATTTTTAATTCTACGAACCACAAAGTCACAATATTCATGATTACTGGTTTTAATTCTCTAACGGTAATAGTTTTTTTTTCTGTAATCGAAGGTTGTTATTGCTAATGTAAAGATTTTAGAGCCATCACCTAGCAACCAGATCTTCAAAGATTTCACTACCGTTGGAGCGTATTGTACGAGTGTTCCAGCAAGGAAATATGTATGTATTTCTTCAAACATCTACCTCGATTAACATGAAACGTAAGCGAGCAGATGGTCATGTGATTGCAGTTCTGATTTTTAGAATTAGTAGCTTTTAAATGATTTTTGAAAGTTCTCATGATTTATCGTCATAAAGATCTTCAGAACAAAGCATTCTCCTTTTTTCTTCAATAATATTACGGCTGATGACATGGTCTATGGTGTTTAAAGGGAAGAAGTGTGAACAAATTACCTTTTAGTTCCCTTAAACGTACTATTCATGAATATAGGCTTTGAAACACTGGCCCTTTATAAAGCCGGCACTTCTCATTTAAATTCCATTGCCAAGGCATGTTCACCAAGAGAACAAATTTAATTTCTGGAGGGATAATGGACTCCATTATGCAGGTTAAAGGCACTCCTGACCCCTGAGTTAAACAGTGGTCCCCAGATAATGTGCTTCTCTTACCAAATTATTATTTCATACTACCGTATTGCCTAACCTCAAACACTGGCTCTAACTTCGCTGAATATGTGGAAGGAATTCGTAATGCATTCTGTTTACACACAGAGTGAGATGTCTGAAAATACACACATTACATGCTTATGCGTCTACATGTGGATGTAAAACAGCGTGTTCCGATTGAATTAGATAAAACAAAACATTCTATTATGTTTCACTCAGTCACTCACTCACTCTATTCTACTCTCGACAAACTGCTTCAATCTTAATCAAGATAACTATTTGATGAAATGTTTTATTTCATATTATTCGGTAGGTAAAACGCGATTAGGAGATTGCAGCAAGCCCAAGCGATAGTGAAACCTTTTTAGCCCTAGTCACTATGCAATAGCTTTAAAATTCCATTCTCTTTGCATTCGGTCTGAAAGGCTGAGTTGGTGAGGCGCTCGCCTACTAATCCCAAAGTTGCGGATTTAAGCCTAGCCCAGCCCTTTTTTAAGAACGATTAAAAGCGACAAATGCATGTGTAGATTTAATGGCATGTAAAAGAACTCCTGCAAGATGAAATTTCTTCACACCGGCGGCTCTGATATGATCCTGGCTATTGAGAGCAGGACTGTGTTCATTGAAATATGGGCACAGTATGTGGAGATTGAGAAGTTACAGTATTGTTGAATGAAGTTATCATAAGTGATATGATATTATCATGATATATTTATTACCTTTAACTTAATTCTTAATAAAATTTTATAACACCATGGCGGTCCCAACGTTACTTTATGGATGCGAAAACTGGATACCTACACAAAGAACCATCAGCAGAATACAAAGTTGCGAAATGAGATTCTTGAGAAGCAAAAAGGATGTACAAGAGAAGATAGAGTCAGAAATGAATATATAAGAAATGAATTACAAATGGAAGCTATCACCTCAAGAATGGATAGGTACAGAAGAAGATGGTTTGAACATGTTGGAAGAATGGATGATACAAGAGTGCCAAAAGTAGTTTTCCAATATAGTCCTAAAGGAAAGCGGGACGTAGGGAGGCCGAGGAAAAGATGGAAGGAGACACTGTGAAGACGGAACGGGCGAGAGCCTAATCCATGAAGTCAGAAGAAAAGGAAGAAGAAGAACTTAATTCTTCATTAAAGTTAAGCAAGAAATAACTGGGAGGAATATGCCGACAGAATGAATGATAGCCGGATTCCAAGATTTATTTTGGATTACAAACCATTAGGTATAAGAAATATTGGTAGACTAAGAAAAGATGGATACAACACTTTTAATTTAAAATTTACGAGACCGGAACGAGACTTAATGGCTTAAACCATGAAAACTTGATGATGATGATGATGATGATGATGATGATGATGATAATGATGAAGTTAAGCAATTCTTCATGGTGTTGCAATTTTTTCCAGCCAGTATATATATTTTTTGTTCTCCATACATGGATGGGAGATAAAAAGTGAATAATTAAAGAAAGTATTTTAAATATAAACTAACAACACGTTCTCGGAAATGGTTATCTTCATAACAATATATTTGACACAAAATCTGTGTTTTAACGTACTTTACAAGTTATGCAAAAGGTATTGAGGCCTATGGTGCCTGATATAGTAAAGGCGGGAGTTAAACACTACACATTTCATATGCAAAAGTTTTGAGAAGAACACAACTTCAGAAGCTCCCAGAAAATTAAGAAAATATATTACATTTGTAATGAAACTAACTGGCAGCCTTTTTAATTAAAAATATAAACCATTTTGGAGAAAATCAAAATATTTATAAAAAATATTCAGTGTATTGGGTGAATTGAATTAGGGAGTTTTTATTCCCTGTGATGATGACTATTATTATTATGATTATTATTATTATGATTATTATTATTATTATTATGATTATGATTATTATGATTATGATTATGATTATTATGATTATGATTATGATGATTATGATTATTATTATTATTATTATTATTATTATTATTATTATTATTATTATTATTATTATTATTATTATTATTATTATTATTATTATTATTATTATTATTATTATTATTATTATTATTATTATTATTATTATTATTATTATTATTATTATTATTATTATTATTATTATTATTATCATTATTATCATTATTATCATTATTATCATTATTATCATTATTATCATTATCATTATCATTATTATTATCATCATTATTATCATCATCATTATCATCATCATTATCATCATCATTATTATTATCATTATTATTATCATCATTATTATCATCATTATTATTATCATTATTATCATCATCATTATCATCATTATTATTATTATTATTATTATTATTATTATTATTATTATTATTATTATTATTATTATTATTATTATTATTATTATTATTATTATTATTATTATTATTATTATTACTATCATTACTATCATTACTATCATTACTATCATTACTATCATAATTATCATTACTATCATCATTATCATCACTATCATCATTATCATCATTATCATCATTATCATCATTATCATCATTATCATCATTATCATCATTATCATTATCATCATTATTATCATTATTATATTATTATTATATTATTATTATTATTATTATTATTATTATTATTATTATTATTATTATTATTATTATTATTATTATTATTATTATTATTATTATTATTATTATTATTATTATTATTATTATTATTATTATTATTATTATTATTATTATTATTATTATTATTATTATTATTATTATTATTAATCATCATCCAGTCTAGTGACTCTCTCGGGGTCATGATAGGTGGTAAGATGATTGTCCTGGACCGCCGAGGAGTTTCTATCTGAAACAGTTGTTAATATATATAGTGCCAGAGAAGTGTTAAATATATTCATTTAAGTTTCATGTTAATATTCAAAGAAACGAAAGTGTTAAATTCAGTGGGATATGAGATGATGTAATATATATATAAAAGATGATGTAACCATATGTATACAAGATGACCATAGAGGCAATTTTCGGGAGACGGCCATCTTGGCAAAATGCAACAGTTACTAGGAGCGGAGAATTAAGGAGGCTTTGGCGATTTCCTCTGAAAGGAGCACGCTTAATCGTGATGCTGGATTTCAGTTCAGCTTCTCTTGGAAACCAGCCTTAAAAATGGAAATTCGTTGAATTAAGAAGCAAAGATCAATACAATACAATGATAATCAAATTAAGTGGTTACGTTTCTTTGACAGTTTTCTAAACTCACGCCATCTCCTGACCTGACATTTAATTTACTGAAGACAGTCTTTTGTTCAGTAATTCGAATTTTGATAGTGTTATGTCTTTGTTTATAGTTGTGTTATATCCATTATTTCATTTGTGGTTATAACATTTTATAAATATCCTGATGATGATGATGATGATGATGATGATGATGATGATGATGATGATGATGATTTAAATGAAATCTGTAATTGGGCTGCGGCTAACAAAATGCCAATTAATGCCAAGAAAAGTAAGTCGATTGTTTTTAGTAGAACTAAGGGCAAAATTATTGTTAACTATCACATGGGAGGGGTGCAAATTCCACAGGTGGACAGTTGCAAATACTTGGGAGTGTACCTGGCAAGTAATGCTGGATGGGACGAACAAGTAAATTCCACAACTAGGAATGCGTGGAAGGCATTACATTTCGTAATGAGAATATTGAAAAAGGGGAGCGCTAGATCCAGGGAAATTGCCTAAAAGGCCTTAGTGCGGGTTATGGAATATGGAGTAGCATGCTGGGACCCTTATAGAGCTAACCAAATCGATCCATTAGAAAAAATACAGAAGAGGGCAATAAAATTCATAAAAAGAGGCAAGTATTTTGGGCCTATAAAAGGAGATGAGACTAAATGGGAGGAATTAAGAATTAGGCGTAAAAAACATAGGTTGGTAGCGTTATTCAAAGCTAATGCTGGTGTAAAGGCATGGGTGGACGTTAATGTAAGGTTAGATAATCCGGATTATTATGGACGAAACGATCATAGGTATAAAATTAAGGGTAGAAGATACAGAACCGACGTAGGAAAATTTTCTTTTGTTAATAGAACCATTGAAGAATGGAATGAATTGCCTGTAGCAGTCTTTCAGGGCTGTCCCCTGTCGTTGAAGAAATTTAGAAAAAATCTAAATGGTTTATAGTTTAACTTTTGAATTATAATGGTATATAATATGTAAATAGAGAAGTAATTAGATAAGTTTTAAGTGACTAAAGTAAAATAATATCATGTTTGTATTGTTTACTGTGTTATTGTTGTAAATCTAGTATATGTAATTTGATCTGTATTCTTAACTCTGCCACCGGGTAGTACCCAATTGCAGTTAATAAATACATACATACATACATACATACATACATACATACATACATACATACATACATACATACATACATACATACATACATACATACATACATACATACATACATACATACATACATACATACATACATACATACATACATACATACATACATACATACATACATACATACATACATACATACATACATACATACATACATACATACATACATACATACATACATACATACATACATACATACATACATACATACATACATACATACATACATACATACATACATACATACATACATACATACATACATACATACATACATACATACATACATACATACATACATACATACATACATACATACATACATACATACATACATACATACATACATACATACATACATACATGATGGGAGAGATGCATACTCCCAAAACGTTGATATCTAATCATCTTTTCACCTGGCTTGCTGCCCGAGAGGAAAGCTTCAAGTCTTATTTTAAGATGATGTAATGTTTCATTATTGGTAGACGCAAAAATTATATTACGTAATGTGTTGACGTGAGCCAGTGAAAAGAAGTTTATTTGGTAGTTATAGACATGATTGGTAAAAACCACTAGTTGGATAAGAAATAATAGCGTCTTTGGCATCGTGATCTCAACGTAAAGAGACGCGTGTGGAACTGCTGTATGCAAAAGTCTGGTTGCAGACCAGATAATTTGAGTTATGTTTTAATTATTCATCAACGGGAGAAAAGTATTGTTCTAAATTGTGTAATTATATTGATTTAAAATACAAATCATATTGAAATGGAGTTTCAGATTTAACTTAAAGAGAATTTTTCAAACTTTTTTTTAACCCCTTCACATTAAGTTCCTATACTTTAAACTATCCGATACCATGACCAAGATAAGATCTCATGTGAACCGAAGATACAATAAGAAGAAACGTTTCCTGTGACAACACATCGCTTGAGGAGAACATCGAGAAACAACGCTACAAATGACGTGTCAACGTGATACAGAATCACTTCCTTGCTTCATCACCAATGAAATACTGTTACATATCTAGAAAAGTGTAGGTACCCCGCCCTCTGTACTGTAGTGACTCCTTGGGGTCGCCCGCCCTCTATCTCTTCTCACCTCATCCTCCCTGCCGGGGGTGTCCCACTTGGGAGCATAGACCTTGGGTGCGTCTTGGCATACACATTGTGTGCAAAAGACCTGTCTGGTCGAGGTGCGGAATCCCCTCCGAACAATCCAATTCCCATCATACGTTAACGCGGAGCCATCTCACTCAGTGAAACGTACTGTATCCTTACGTCGTGTAGTGTAGATCGATTTATTGCAATTGCTTCACAAATTATTCATCAATAGCCTTTTGGACGACTGAACTGACAGAAGAAACCTGTCAGCGACGCTTTGGAGCATGTCATAAAACATTTCACGTGGTCTTCAACAACTTCCCAATTCCCATATCATCACATACGATGTGTCAAGAGAGGTCGTCATAAATACCACAGGTGTAGTGTTAACCATTATGAACGTAGCACTCTCTTTTCATTATGCAGAGTGCAATTTGGATCATGCTATTAAGCTAATTTAACGTTTATCTTAAAATTAAATATATTATTATCTCTATTTAAGTTGTGAAGAGTGATTTGTGGTGAAAATGTTTACATTAAATATTCTTTCCCTTTATGTTTTGCAAGCTTTTGTTAATCGACGTTTCATGGTTGGCCTTTTAAATTGTGATGATGAGTTATCTCTCACCCGTACTTTATGAAATTGTCTCCTGATTTATAAGAGTTTTATAGGGAGCCTTCGACATTATAAAATCACTAAATTTGGTGTAAAATAGACTTTTCGTTTTGGAGTGTGTTTTTAGTCATGTTTTCAGTTTGATTTTCCAAAGCCATCATCAAATCAATCAAGACATCTTCAGGAGCACAAGGGACGACGAGCTAATTGATGCATTCAGCTTATTCACACCAATTCTTTTAAACTTAGAAGAATATATTAAATTGAATATACTGGTATTTTCACCTTCTTAGACTACAGCCTATAGATTTAATCCATAAGGTCCAAGCTATCACTCATATGCTAAATTCCTCCAGTTAATTACTTTTTAGCAGCCTTCTGGTGAAGTCACCAAGCGTGTCTGTCGGCAACATTACAGGAAACAAACAATCACACAAACATGATCTGAATTGATACACTTCCCAGTCTTACCGGTTTCGTAGCCTTTGTTCTCGTGTGACTTTTTACAAGTACAAGGTCAAGTGTCTGGGCTGCTAATTATGCAGTGGTTACAATTTAAGTTACGCAAACACCGGTTTACTGTTCTTTGTTATTTTGGGAAGGAAAGAGTTCGTATGTAATTAATTAGCGCTATCATTTTATTCCATTACATGCCGAAAGAGTACTTCCATGACGTTGTAGTGTTGAACAAAACAACACGGTTCATGAAGGCTGTATACCTGTTGTGTTGTCCTGAGGATGCGAGTTACACAGGATTGTTCATATTGATGGAGCACATTTCAATGTGTAACATTCATTAAAAACATTGCATATTAGGTATCCAAAAGTTATCTACTACTATGATAATTGAACATCATATGGAATCCAAAATGCTGTATGCAGTGGAGATCTGGGGGGGACGCAGAGGTAAACAAAATGGAAGAAAGTAGAGAAGAGGATAGTAGCTATAAAATGTTAACAGGAAAGGAGGAAAAGAAGGTAAAAGGTATTGATGAGTTCTTACAGAAAGTAAAAGAAAAATAGGCAAGAAATATAAAGAATATAAGAAAGCAAGACGGGGAGGAAGAATGGGGCTAATTATGTAACAAGGAGGCATGGAGGTTAATAGGTACCTGGCAGAGCAGAAGACCAGGGTGTCATGTAAGCCAAGGTAGCAACAAGGTAAAGACAAATAAATGTAGCCTAATGTTGTAAATTATAAAATTTTGGAATATACACAATAAATAATTCATTTATTCATATTGAAATATGTTTGCGTTCTTTTATTCATACCTACTTTCCATTTTCATATAGAAAATCCGTTGGAGTGCTCTCTACAGTCCTTTTGAATGTTTCCTTTGATTTCAACAATCATACTGTATTTTGTTTGTGGAACAATTTTTCCTTTACGAACCCCTACAAACCAATGTTATGGAAAGTATAACTGGAACATACCAAAATAGGCATGTTCGCCAATCAGGATGATAGCCAATCTATGGAATATGATATTCAGTGATGAAGATAGTACTCAGATCCAGTGTTTTGATGACGTGTTGCCCGCAGTGTTTAACAAATGTGCTTCACTAATTTCTAGAAATATGTATTGTAATGTATTCAATCAATATTGCTCACCCTCTTTATCGCATAACATTCTGCAAATGCTGGAAAAGCTTTTGAATATGTAGATACAGATTTAATAGGAGAGCTTGGGGAGTCGGAAGGAAAGAACAAACCTTGCTCTGCATGTACTACGATCTCGTCCACATGGACAACTCTTTATAACTATTTGCCACTATTGAATCTATTCATCATTTCACAAGAACTTAAATCTATCAAATTTATGAAGAAATAACTGTTAGTGACCATCGTCAGCATGAAATGGGATAGTTACAAGAGTGCTCTGAAAAGTCCTCGGTCTCACCCAGAGATTGCGGCACTCTTGCATGATTTTTTCTTTACGGTACTACAAATATTAATAGACCCTATGTAAAATTACAAGTCATTCCAGGCAATAGTTGACTGCAGGCAACTGTTAGAAGCATTGCTTTGAAAATGGAGAAATTCGAGTATCCTGATGTGGTAAAATTCTTCATAAAATAAGGTTTAATATTTTACCTACAGAAATTCATTTGGGGATTGTAAATGAGTATGGTGATTGATCACCATAAGTTTACATTGAGAGGAAATGGGCAACCGATTTTAAACGTGGCCGTGAAAGCCCCCAAGACGATACTCGCGTCCAAAAACTGCAACCAAACCGGAAATGATTGAAAAAGTGCATAATATGATTTTGGAAGTTCGACGTACAAAGGTACGTGAAATTGCTAACGCTCTTGGAATTTCAAAGGAACGTATTGGTCACTTTTGCATAAGGAATTACACTTGGAAAGCTTGCGTATCACGTATCCTCACTATGGATAACAAACGCATTCACACGGCACTTTCTTAAAAGAGCTTGCGCACTTTCAGAACAACAGAAGTGACTTTTTGTGCTGATACAATGGATGGGGCATGGATTCTTTATTACACATCCGAATCCAAGTAGCAGTCGCGCCAGTGGACAAAAGCTGGTTCTTCAGCTCCAAGGAAGGCGAGGATGGGGCTATCGGCGGGAAAGATCATAGCGTCAATGTTTAGGGATACCATAGGAATTTTTTTGATCAAGCAGCAGTCGAGGAAGTGGACAAAAGCTTGTTCTTCAGCTCCAAAGAAGGCGAGAACGATGCCATCGGTGGGATAGATCATGGTGTCAATGTTTTGGGATGCCAAAGGAATTTTGTTGATCGACTATCTCGGAAAAGGTAAAACTATTACTGGAGAATACTACTCTCAACTTCTAACCAAATTGAGTGCAAGCACTCGTAAAAGCAGACCCGGGATAAAAAAATAAAATAAAAAAATTTTTTCCATCTGGACAATGCTCCTGCCCACAAAAGTATTTTGGCAATGAGGGAATTGAGAGATCAGTACTGTGAATTATTGGAAATCCACCCTATTCCACAGATTTGGCTCCCTCGGATTGTATCTGTTCCCAAAAACTGAAGAAATTCCTCGCCGGTAGGCGCTTTTCCTCCAATTAGGAATAAATTGCTGTTGTAGATGGCTACTTTGCAGCACTTACAGAGGAACTACAGAGTGGGTATATGGAATTGGAACACCGTTGGACAAATTGTGTTGATATTAGAGGAGATTATGTTGAAAAATAAAACTTCTTTGAAATCATGAATTGTCGTTTTTGACTATCTGGCCAAGTACTTTTTAGATCACCCTTGTACTGTGCGTTGAAGTATCATGCTGGAAGACACATTGACAGGGACCATGGCTGTACGTTGTATTACACGTTGAAAGGCGATTCTGGCAGTTGTTGGAGTAGAAGAGCATTGGGTAAAAGTAGTATGATGGTTGAATGCTGGATGCTGTAGTGAACATCCTAGATCGAAATCCTTTGGTATGAATTGGTCGCGTGTCTTCGTAAAATTATGTGATCTTTTCACAGGTTTGCCATGCTTGAAAGGCAAGGCATTAATTTAAAAATAATTAGAGTTGGTAAACTTGTTGGCTGTAATGATTTTGAATAAAATTCTAGATGTTTCAATTTATTTTTATGGCAAGTAAAATATAAATATTGAATGATCTGAAAATATAATCTGAAGCTCTATTCATGATGGATAACTTTTACATAATTGAAGACATGACTTTAATAAGTCCACATTTGGGCACTATATGAGTTATATATCGTTGTAATCGTCTCACTGAACTCTATCTTATAGCATTAAAACATCTCAAGATTCATGCATTTCCACTTGCTACTGAATTAGTGACTTTCATTGCTACACAACTCCAGGGACTTGTGTTATTCTGCAACTCAGGCATCGTGCGCATAAGCACAATAAAGGACTCATCCAAGAACGTTAAAGTATGTGATGTTCAACAGCCTATGATCAAGGACTATAAGATGATTTTCAGCAAGGGGAAGGTACCTATGCCAGTGACCAAGAAGCAAGAGAAGTGGAAAGTGACTACATATAAGATTATTAAGTATAGATCAAACATTGTTACTGCTAG
Source organism: Mantis religiosa (assembly GCA_030765055.1). Lineage (NCBI taxonomy): Eukaryota > Metazoa > Arthropoda > Insecta > Mantodea > Mantidae > Mantis > Mantis religiosa. Next base: position 53,098,530 of record CM060958.1, on the reverse strand, counting down.
CAAGAGCTCTAGTGGTTTAATGACAGAGAGTATGAGGAAACCATACTGAAGAAAGCTTACGTTAAAGAAATTCTTCTGAAAGTTGCCAAGTCAAGGAGATTTCACAGTATCTGACTTCAGTTCTTCCTGAAAAAGCAATCGTATTTTCAAACCCTGTGTGATAAATATAGCAAAGAACATATAACTAATGGGGAAGAAACAAGAAGTGATGTGTGGAATTCAGATTAGGATAACTGAATGAATGTAATGCCTAATTTGTTATTATGCTACAAATAAAACGTGGTTCAACACACATATGAGTACTATAAATATTTTCACCAAGTAGTTACTCTATGCACTTGATAATACAGTCCTTTCAATGCATTTGTACACCCAGACGAGTTTCATAACTTTACAAGTCCAAACAAATGCATTATAAATATTATTACAAAGAACCAATGGTAACTGAAATTGCTGAACAGATATACTGAGCCAAAGTTTATGTGTTACATGGCACATCATTTTCAGAGCTATGAAGTTTTCGTTGATTTTCTCGAAACTTAGTTGACTAGCCTTGTGCAGTTATGAAAGTCATTCTTTAGTTGGTAAAGCTTAAGGGTTAGACAAAATTTTACCACAAAGGACCCTCAGAAGTTGTTAAAGAAATTGTTTAATGTAAAAACATATTTAATGACGTTCGAAGTATTTATTATTTTTTTGAATTCTTCAATACTATACTTCTATTAAGTGGGAAGTTATAATTCGTTGTTTTTATGTCCTGCACATCCAGGTCTTCAAAGATTTTACTGGCCTTAAGCCTACTGTATTTGCCCTATTGTTATTGTACTTATAAGGAACACATTGGCAAAAAGTGGATAGGAAATTAATTGTTCTTTCACACTGGCCGTGTGTAGACTAAAGTGTGGAAACGTAGAGTCAGACTGAAAAATTCAATGCCATAGCCGGGATTTTTCAGTCTGACTTTACGTTTCCACACTTTAGTCTACACACGGCCAGTGTGAAAGAACAATTAATTTCCATTAATTGACCTAATAGTGGTTAACTATAAAGCCCAGGCCTTAAAGTACTTACATGTTGCAAGTCGCCATTAAGGTAGCTGTCTCATGTATTTATGAGAACTCCTAAGTGGTTTACTGGAAAAAATACGAGTCAGTTGGAACATTTTATGTCATATCGGCATGTTGGCCTTAGTAGCTCAATGGTTAAAGTAGCTGGACGGATACCAGAAGATCCGTGGTTCAAATCCCGGCTATGGCATTGAATTTTTCAGTCTGACTCTACGTTTCTAAAAGAAATGGATAGAAGAACAGGCGTTTGTTAGAATATTAGAACAAGGACGTCATGAAAGTGCACAGAAAGGATTACTTAAAGCGATGAGGGTCATACAATCTTGTAGGTGCCTTCATTTCCCTTTTATTGAACACTGAAATCCTGGCTTCTATACAAAAGGACATTTTTCTGCATTTATAAGCAATAAAGTGGAATTTAGAAAAGCGGTTATTCCAATGATCTTGTGAAGTCCGAAGCCACACGTGTCCATACGCCAAAGAACGTTGAACTATCAAACAATAGAAGCAAGGATTCCACTTCATCCTCCTATAACAAAGTATCTTGGAAATGGACCTTGTGTTATGTGGGCGATTTAGCCATTCTACTTCAATGTACAGTTACTAGGAGAAAAAGGAGTTTCAGTAAACGACTGCGTGGCGCCTCACCAATAAGTATTGCGGTTTTTCAGGCGATAAATCAAACACACTGTTGCTTCCCTCTTCGTTTTACTACCTGTGTATTCTCTCTGCCACATTTTCCGATAACAGGACGCGAAGTAATGAACTCAGGCTATCCTCTAAAACTCTGTTTTTAGATAGGGGGGAAATTTCTATCACGACTTATTGCCGTTACACATAACAGAATGCGAGGAAGCAAAAGAAGTGCTGCGCCTTCAACTCAAACGCTTTTACACTGAGCTGGAATATGAAACGAGAAATTTAATGTGTAAAAGTTGTCTGTGATCTATTCATAACTGAAGATCGTGTGAGTGTGAGTGCCCACTCTGACCATAATTTTTTCGTAGTTTGTCAGGATAGGTAGGACAATGCTGGAGTGGATTCTTTTCTACAACGACTTTCCCATTCGTCATTTCTTTCATCTGTTTTAGAATTCAAAGATCAGGCGGCGGTATGCTGTATGTAGCGGCTGGATGGTAAGGGTGCGGTTTATGAGGATTGTTCCTTGGGGTAATCGACTACTCACGAACCTCCCACCCCACCCTACACCCTGATGCTCACTGAAAAGCTTCCCTCAAGGGATCTTTCGGAGATTCGAGGTCTGCGGCGGTTAGTTATAAGTGGCGTCGGAGGCGTTCAATCTGAAAACATTAGGGACTCCTTCCACCCACGGTTATGAAGTCGTTTATGACTTCATTTCTTCCGTACAGAGATTCCATCTGAAGCACAAAATGGAACTTAAGCCTACATGCCAATAGGCACCTCTACTCTGTGTACCTATGTTTAACTTTCTACCCATAACCAAACTATTATATACCCACAGCTGTTAGAGCAGGATTTCCAGTTATCGATATATTGATGCCAGTGTAGCATACAACAAAAATGAAGGAATAGTGACAGCATTATAGAATAATTTTTACTTTATTTATCACATTCCTAGTAGATACATAGGGTATTACGCTCTTCCTTAAAGTTTGTAATCGAAATCTTAACGGAAATACGTTTAGAAGCCCACAGATACCCAAAAAGAACGAGAGAACAGCTTAACTTAAAAATGAGCATTTGCAAAAGCATAAATATGAAAGTTCAATACCTTCCAAATGCGTAAGGCAAGGCCACGCCGTGGCTCAGTGGTTAGACCGCTTGGCTCTCACCAAGGCGGCCCGGGCTCGATCCCAGGCGACCTCAAAGTGAGATTCGTGGTGGACAACACGGTGCTGGAGCGGGTTTTCTCCGGGACCTCCGGTTTCCCCCGCCATCTCATTCCACCGGTGCTCCATCTTCATCTCATGTATCATCAGTGTCATCGCCTGCGGTGCCGTATGTAGTACAAGCGGGCGTTAAACACTACATTCACACACAAATGCGTGAGGCAGACTTTTCAGAAAACAATCCCAAAATACATGGTAATATAGGGAAGATGTTCCATTTCACTAAAAAGTTTGATAACAAGATTTAAGTGAAAATGCAGTTTTGAGGTCTCTTGGACAAAAACAAGTTAGGACAATATACGTAATTGTTTGAAAGTAATGAGTCGGTATTCAAACAAAAAAGCATCACTTAAATTATCCTTAGTTGGACATGTTTCAGAGAACGGTTTGTCCCCATCGTCAGCAGTTATAGCTGACGATATTATAAGTTAGTCGGATAAATGCTGACGATGGGGACAAACCGTTCTCCGAAACATGTCCAAGTAAGGATAATTTAAGTGATGTTTGTGTTTGAATACCAACTCATTACTTTCAAATGTTAAATACATCACTGTTTCTAACCTTTTGCTTCAAATAATAAATATAATTATGTTTGTGTGTGTCCATGTATTTGTGAACAACTTCAGCAACTTCCGAGGCTGCAACAAGAAAATTTTTAAGAACATCGCCCCTAACCCGCCTCGGTAGCGTAGATGGTAGCGTGTCTGCCTCACGTTCTAGAGGTCCCGATTTCGAATCTCAGTTAGGGTGAGTTATCTGGATAAGGTTTTACCGGGGTTTTCCCTTATCCTGAAAGATGAATGTTAGATAACTCTAAGCTCCTAGGACCCCTCAACCATTTCATTCATCGTCCGATATGACAGCGCTGGAGGACGTAAATTAAAAAAAAAAGCCCCTAAGACAATACCCCTTATATTCAAAACAATTCCATTGATTTGATTTTTAAAATGACTCCAATGATTTTCATAGAAATATTTTAATCTTTTATTTTGGTTGTCTTCTGCATAACTGGTAAATCGCAAGAGAGACAAAAGCTTTGTACTCAAAAATTAAGATGTAATTTAAATATAAACGACGTCAAATTTTTCGTGTGTTGTGAACCTTTTCCGAGCTATTTCTTGTATGAATTGTCTAATAATTATACTTTTCTCAAATGGGAAGTAGTTATTCATTTCATAAGTCCTGGATATGTGAAGGAAATCAAGCGTGAAAGCTGTCAACATAGACTCCGGCTCCTAAAATATTTGATTTCCTTAAAGTCAAATGTATTCCCTTTGTACCTATACGAAAATAAGTGAAATTTTCTCAACAGGAGACCTTGGACGATTGTTTGAATGGTGTAAGTTTTGTTTATTCCTCAATATTTAAGAGTTTTAAAGATAATATTATATGTTTTTCTTGTGCTACGAGTGAAATTAAAAGAGGTTTTGAAGGATTTCTCCATACCCGGTCCGGGTTCGACTCGGGCCGCTTGGATTTTAACAAAGACCTGCAAGAAAACTAAGTTAATCTAAAATGTCTTTTCAATCGATTAACCTAACTCAAAGTTACTCCTTAATTGCTATGAGTGAACCGACTTCAGGTCATTTTAATTGAAGCACATTATGGTAACCCTCTTAAAGAATATATTTATGCTATTGGCGAACTCATCCTTCTCAAATTCAATTTGTATCCAGAATCTCAATTAAAAGAATTTACATTTACTTTGCGAGTAAATAGTGTGTAATAAAACCGGCAACGCCGTGGCCCAGTGGTTAGACCGCTTGGCTCTCACCAAGGCGGCCCGGGTTCGATCCCAGGAGACCGCAAAGTGAGATTTGTGGTGAACAACACGGCGTTGGGGCGGGTTTTCTCCGGGACCTCCGGTTTCCCCCGCCATCTCATTCCACCGGTGCTTCATCTTCATCTCATATATCATCAGTGTCATCGCCTGCGGTGCCATGTAGTAAAAGCGGGCGTTAAACACTACACATTTCATTGTAATAAAACCACTACAAACGCCTATCTTAAGTAACATGAAGTAAATAGAAGAATAGTCTATTTAAGACTATTTTTTACATTATTGGGTAGACAAAGTCGTATGAGTGCAAACATCAGACTTTTACCCACAACAATGTAATGAAATTAGTTTTAGAAATGGTCACATGCTTTTACTATCGTAGTATTAAAAGATTCTTGTTCCTCTATCAATTACGCCCGTGGGCGTTGAGTGAGGAACGGAAACTGGATCAGATAGAGGTATGAGACCGAGGGAAGTGGGTGACAATGAGGGCGAAATTAATGTTAAGAAATAAGATAATGGAGAATTGGTGGTATAGTGGCGGAGGAAACCGGAGAACCCAAAGGAAACCCGCCGCTACGCCGTGTTGTCTACCACGAATCTTACATGCAGTCGCCTGTGATCGAACCCGGGTCGAGCGATCTAACCGTTCGGCTACGGCACGGCCTACATGTTTCCATTACATCAAAGTATGTGATAAACGGACGAGAAAGTAGTGTCAATGCAACATAAGATTCTATTCCAGACCTGTAGAATGTTTGTATTGCACAAACTATTATAAGTACAGCACTCTCTCCACATTTTATAACACTTAAGAAAATTCCTTTGAATTCCACTTTTTAAGCATATTAGGCATGTCTTCGTGTTCCGTATCTATTACACCAGAATCTTCCAAATCAATAATAACGAGAATGCAATTTCTCGGACTAAATGGATGGGATGGTATAACTTACTACAAAAGGGAAACGAAACGGGTAAAGATATCCACTTGTTGAAGATGATAAGAAATCCAATAACTCGGCAACTTCTTCCAACGGAAATCGAATCTTGGTTCCCTATTTGTAACCAGATATTTGGTACTCCAACGCTGTACGGATTTCTATCCCTTCAGGTTTTGGCTTATCGTAATGACAGTTCTCTACATTTGAATGGGCAACTATTTCTTCACTGAGATATTGACGTGTTACACACTCAGAAATATAGTAACATTTCAAAATGCCCAAGGGAGCTATGTTTAACAATGTCAAACATTCCACTGGAAACGTCAGATGGCACCTACAACATTCAGGGTTGCCAAGGCTCAAAATATAAATAGTGCCGCATTAATTAGCTATTTTTGGCTTTGATTTTACTGATATTAAAAATTAAAACACAATTGCTTTCACTTAACAAGAAGTAGATACAGATATAAACATTTGTAATGAACGTTGGCAGAGAAGTGAGAGTAGAAATGAAAGTGAATGCTACCCATAACTTTTCCCTGCTTTTTCTACCTCCAGGTTGCAAGGCTGCCAAGATAAAACGTCCAGCCTGGAAATATCTGTACAGTGTATTAAACTGAACTCATTTTGTTGATAGCGAGATCCCCAATGTAACCTCGTTGTTTATTTAAAGGCGGAAAGCTTGCAATTAGCGAGAGCAGTAATTGCCTGGATGTTGATTAGCTACATCAGAATTTATTAATCTGCAGGGGAATTAAACGCTTGGCTTCAATTCCAAATTTAAACACATAGACTATCATGCAAAATACTGAATAGTTCTTGCTGATCTATACAGATCATAAATGCACTACCAAAATATCTTTCCTGATTTTCAGTTACACTAAGTAACCAGTGATTTTGATGTTTTGGAAACCTTTTGGGGTTTCTTTGCTTTGGCAATGCCATGTATAGCTGCGTACATTACGAGCAGGTATTAGTCTTCAGTAGTTAATAAACAATCACAAAATGGAGATAAAGTGTGAACTTAGAGTCATTTTAATGCCCGATTTCACCAACAAATGTTAAGACTTAACACGAGTTTAGAAATAGTTAAAATAAAAATTGCATTTCACATACAAGTGTTAGCGTTAGTGTTAAATATCATGTTAAACTAACAAGCCGAATTTCTAATGTTAAGTCCTTAACAATTGTAAATAGTCAAGATGGCAAGCATGAACTCGATGTCGATTTGCTATATTTAAGACCGTCTAAATGGCATTCATAATAGAGTACGGCCTATGAGGAGAACTGATTTTGAGGAACTATCCGAAGAAAAAAATTTTACGGAGGTATAGACTGTGGAAACTTGTTGCTATGTTGGTTACTGCGGAAGTACAAGAGAGGTTAGAACATGCATCGAAAGGAATATGCCGATCTCGCCTTTGCTTCAAGTATCAATAACCTTGGGATTTTATAATTCACTGAATTATGTGGATAATACATTGTCCACCTCCCTTCTTGAAACGTTCAAGTCACTTGCCCTTTTTCTCTCCTCGTTTTAAATTAAAGTAATACTGAGTTAGAAAATGCATCGAAAGGAATATGACTATCTCGCCTTAGCTTCAAATATTAATAACCTTGCGATTTTATAATTCACTGAATTTTGTGGATAATACACTGTCCACCTGCCGTCTTGAAACGTTCAAGTCACTTCGCACCTCTTTTTAAATATACGTAATAATGAGTTAGAATGTACATCGAAAGGAATATGCCGATCTCGTCTTTGCTTCAAGTATTAATAAATTTCCGATTTTATTATTCACTGAATTATGTGGATAATACATTGTTCACCTCCCGTCTTGAAACGTTTAAGGCACTTGCTCTTCGCATCTCGTTTTAAATTTACGTAATACTAACAAGTTGTTTGGTGCTTGTAGTAGTGACACAAGCATTTGAATTAAATTCGTTTCCAATATTTTCCCCGTGACATCTTTCTCTTTTACATTCACTGCATCCGTCCTCCTATTTTCCACGATATCCTGACACTTCATCACCATTTACGTTAACAATTCTTTCTCCGTCGATGAGAAGTTTGTCTCACGGCTTTATTTATGATTTTGTTCATCCGCCATTTGTGCAGACGGGAATGAAAACAAAAGCGCATCGGAGTACGTTCAGAAAATCATCCATAGCCTTCTATAGCTGCGATATTTACAAGGTTCTTGGTGTTAACACAGGTTTGTTAACATTTTAAGAAAATAGGTTGATGAAATGCAAGAAATTTAACATTAGTTTTAGCGCTGTGACAATTGTTACGTTACATTTGTGAACGTTGGTGAAATCGGGCATAAAACACTACTAGAAACAAGATTATAAATTGACTATCGCAGCTGGAAGAATATGTAAACGGGAAGGAGAAGGTGTTGTTAGTGAGCATATTACACAATGATGGTTCCAACGTTTAAACACTGGAGACGAAAACATTAAGATTTACCACGTTATTGACGACCTTAAGTGTAGAATATTAAGGATACACGCCAAGTTTTGCGAGAAAATACGCAGAAAAGTACCCGTAGCTATCAGACGAATTCGGTGCATCAAAAGATACCGTGCATCACCACATTAATACATTTGGAGAATCATACAGAAGCTATATATCTGTACCTCATGAACTGACACTTCAACAGGCTGAACGTAGAGTGGATATCTGTCGTCAGCTTATACATAATCCCATGGATGATAGATTTGTCAGAAGAATTGTTACTTGTGGTGAAAAATGGGTATAATGCCGAAACCGTGATTTCTCAAAACAGTGGCTTGATCCCCATCAACCTGCCAAAGTCATCGTTAAAAAGAAATCAGTTTGGTCCCAAAGTAATGTTGTGTGTTTGGTAGAATTTTGCAGGTGTGATTCACTGGGAGGTTTATGCAAACGAGTAGGTGGCAGGACAACGGGACAATGCAACACCCCATACGGCAGGATCAGCCATAGAATAAGTTCAGGAATTGGGAGGGATCGAATGTGCTACCACACCCAACATACAGCCCTGATTTCAGACCATTAGATTAACATATTTTTCTATCCATGGCCCATTTTCTACCTGGAAATTTTTTTGACAACATTGAAGCAGTGCAAGTGGGTGTCACCGAATTCTTCGCATAAAAACCAAGAGACTGGTACCATTGTTGGACAATAAACCTCGCTACACGATGGCTCAAAGACCATCGGATCTAGTGGTCTATTCTTTGAACATTAGTTAACTGCTTGTCAGAACACATTTCCAATATTGGTTTTCCTGAAGAAAGAAAAAGCCGAATGAGGGAGTATCTATATTTTAAGTTTAATGCCTTCGTGAATGAAACAGCGCTTATAGCGAGGATCATAGCTGGCACGAAAACCTTGGAACAGCCAGAAATGGTTAGCTGAATTAAGTGAAATACTCCTCAATTAAACAACATATAGCAACAACCTTGTGTTTCTTGTAATTATTAAAGATTTGATTGAACAACTGGTTGCCATTTTCATTGCTTAGTGCTGTAATATCGCATATCTGATCCATAATTCAGCATGTACCAAAATTAAACCAAGGAAACTTTGGGGGCTGATAGGTTACATAATTTTAAACACTTTTTTAAGAGAAGTTTTCTGCTGCGGTGCCTCGTTTAAGTGCTAGACTAGTTAATGTCGGGTCGTGTGGCTGTAAGGCTTTACCGAGAAGAGTACCGAAACCGAACATCTCTCCTCATCACACTGCATTTGCCACATTGAACGTAGATTACATGAAAGAGGCTCCTTGGATAGACGAGCAGAAGATGAAGGCCACGTTTGTACGGACTTCTGAGAACGAGGAAGACGTGTTGTGGTGCATTGAGGACAATCCTGCAGCCAGTACTCGTACCATCGCTTGACAGTTGCACCTAAATAGCAGCACCGTGGGAACAATTCTACAGCAAATGTTGTTGCACCCTTTTCACCTTGAAAAGGTTAATGCAATGAGGCCTGAAGGCTATCCTGTGCAACAGCAATTTTGTAGTGGTGTCCGGAAAAAACTGAAAACCATGTACTCTCTGCATCCCATGTCATATTCACAGATAAAGCAATTTTCACACGTGAGCAATTAATTAACTGCCGGAATTCATAATTTTTGGGACTTCGAAAATCTCCATGCTACATTACAGAGGTCACATCAACTGAGGTTTGGCGTTAATGTGTGGGCTGGTGTTGTGCATAACTTCTAAATAAGACCATACATTTTGTCAGCCCACCTCAATGCTTACAATTACTTATTATTACTGCAAAAAGTTCTGCCTGATCTAATGGAAACAGTTCTCCTTTATATCAGACAGGACCTGTGGTTTCAACATGATGGTGCACCAGCTCACTTTGGTGCTGAAGTACGTCATCTTACGGCTACATATGGTAAACACTGGATAGGCCAGTCATTGGAGGAGGGCCCATTGCCGCAAATAATTAAAGTGAGTGGGAGGCAGTTATGACATCAACGCATCTAGCACATAAACTGAGCACAGCAAAAAACTTTCCTCAACAGTAAGTGTTTAACATAATGCTATCTATCAGCTCCCAAAGTTTGTGGTGTAAGTTTGGGACACCCTGTACATTTCATGAAACGATATTTACAGTTTTACATTCTCTAACATACACCCGAAAATTTTATTCCAACGTTTCACCGCATATACACGTATTAGGACTTCCTATATTAAAAAGATACGTGTCTATGAATAACCTTACTCAAAAATGAAAATTCGATTAAATATCAAGCTTGGTATTTATATTAAGCATCTTCCAAAGGTGAAACAGTAAGGTATTTTTAAAGGAACTTTCATTCCTTTCCACGGTATATGTATAGCAAATTTTGAGTTTTGGGAAAATGGCTTATTACCGGTTCAGGATTCGATCTGCGTCCTCAGGTCATCCACCACATGTCATAATGTCTAACTTTTGTCCTCATTTCTTCTAAGCAGTACCATATATAGCATATATAATTTGCTATTAAAATAATAAGAGTTTTGAAATTATAAATTGCAGTTACAATAAAACAGAATATGGTATCACCCAGAAATATTACTCTACTTATCAGCTAAGAAGTGAAACGTCATATAGCTCCATACCACAAACATAGAACGTTTGTGCACACTGTACATTGAAATGAAGAGTAAAGGAAGGAGCTTTGAAGATCAGGCAGCTTACTGTGTAAAAGTTTAAGCAGTGTCACTTCATAGCCACATCGCTTGCTGTTGGGCTAATTTTAAACATATTTGGAGGAAAATGCTATTAATAGCATATGTTCTGTCATAAATGTTATTCGAAAGGTCTCTCTTCATATAATCACATGGGTACATACCACTGTTTGGCAGTTTGGTCGAAACTTTCCATTTCAGGTGAAACTGTACATGTCGAACAGAACGTATTGTTATACCTCAGGGAAAACAGTGATGCACATAACAATTATTTTACAGAAGTGGGTGATTAAAATGTCCATATATGTCCACGGAAATGGACCTAATTATCGACCAGAACAAATACGATATTACACCCACCAATTAACACGTCTCATCCTAATAAACCTCCCCCCACCAACAAAAAAGTTCATGTGACTAAAGCTGCAGTGTAGTGCAGTATTCTACAATGCTTGTGTTGTAATTACATACTTCTCCAACAGCTGAACTTACTTTAATATCTATTCTCAGAATATTTGTATAAAACTGATGTTTTGCACGTGTATGACTTTCTCTACTCATGTACAAACTGTATTTACAAGAACTAATACCTCTACTTCATGGTAATCCAGATAAACCTTTGTTGAAATTCTAATATTAATAATTTTCTTGTAGGTGTAGGAGGAATGTGAATATATAGGAGGCTTTAAGCGACAGTGAAATCATAAAAGAGCCGGTCGCTCTGCTATGTTTTTGAAATTCCATTCTCTTTTTATGGTTCAGAGATAAGAAAAGATGTTAAAACTCCCAAATTAAAGAAATGCCACTTCTGAAAAATTAAGACAAATAACTAGTAATGTCTCGGAAATAACCAGTGGCAAAGGGTGCAATCAAGTGCTGGAAGCGTCGCTTCCCCAAGGATTTTTGGAGAATAAGGGAAAAAAGCTAAATAATTACATATAAAATGAAGATAGCTACAGTTAAGCAATAAATATTACACAAATATTAAAATTTGTTAGTAAGGATTTAGTTATCTTAGGAAATTGGTGTTAGATGTTCTTTCTAATGGAGATCGATTTCACAAATAGTTGTGATTATTTTATTTGCTTTGGATACATGTTCAAAATTTGTTCTTGAACTTCTGCGGTGCTGCGGACCATTTGACATCTGCTTAAGCTTGAGTGACCGGTTTCGCAGGCTCATTCAATACTGAACATTTCTTTATTCACGCATTTCTAACCTCGAATACCATGCTTCGTAGGTTCCCGGATTATGCTTCATGAAGTCTGTATAATGTGTGAGAAAAAGTTTATTTTTGTTTAATGCGGCGCTTTTAAAATGCAACTGTAAGTGTATTTCAGTAATTTTTTTGTTTTGATTTGTAATTTACGTCCTCCAACGATATCGGACGAAGAATGAAATCAGTGAAATGATGCTCAAATGAGTCCGGGGTCCATGGAGCTTAGAGCTACCCGACATTCGTCTTTTAGGATAAGGGAAAACTCCGGAGAAAAACCTTATCCAAGTAATTCGCTCTCTAACTGAGATTCGAACTTGGGACCTCTTGGCATATAGTGGTGACAAATAGGAACTTCTTCTGAAGCTTTAATCATGGAACAGATCTATAGAAACAATAGAACATGACCTCTATGGGAGACAAAGTATAGCTTGGAAAATAATGAAACATTTAAAGACAACAAACAGAAAGAGATATGGCGAAACTTTCGTGCATCTCACAAGAAGAATGGATAAAATATTATACCGAATTGCTATATAATACATATATAGCAAAAGTATTAGACAAGAGTATGAAGAACGGACAGTAGATATGATAACATTTGAAGAAATACAGGAGGCCATAAAAATATGAAAACTAGAAAGTCGCCAGGTATAGATAATATCCCCATAGAAGTGTATAAATATGGAGGATTAATATTACTCTTCGGCATACTACATTTACTAAATATATGTTGGAGAATAAAGAAGATCCCAAAAGGATGGGAAATAGCTAAAGTTATATCTATCTTTAAAAAAGGGTAAAGAAATGAATGCAAAATTTTAGAGGTATACACCTTTCAAATACAATATATAAAATATTGTCACCCAATTAGCGGAAAGCGCAACCAACGACAGCTGAGTAAGGGGCCAGAGGCAGCCAAGCCACACCCACCCATTAGGCTCTGTCACTAACTGAGGGGATGATTAGGGAAATGTCACTTGTCGCTGGCCGCGTCTTCCCCCCTTCCACTGCCATCTGGAACCTTCGCGGTGATTCACGGAAACTAGAGGCTTCGAGAAAACGATGATATTCCTATAAAAAGGGCTGCAGTGAGTGAATTGAGTCAGTCAGTTCTTGGCGAGCAGCGTAAGAGTGCAGTGCTAGTGTACGGACGAGAAGACTGTGTACGTGCATCGAAAGAGTTTACGTAACTGTGAGCGTGCAAGTGGAACTATAACGGACGAACTGGTGAATCGTAATGGTGGGCATTACGTAATTATGTATAATTGGCAAGTGTTTAACTGTAAGTCGGTGGAAATAAAGAACATGGTTGAGTGGTGCAATTGGACTTTTCATTTCACGAACCCACAAAGTCACAATATATACTCGAATTATAACAACTAGGGTGAAAATAATAGCTGAAACACATATTAGTGAAGAACAACATGGATTTAGAACAGGCAGAGTATGCATAATGTCTTTACAATATAACAAATATTAGAAAAACGAAGAGAATTTAATCTTGAAACCAATCTAGCATTTATAGATCTAGAAGAAGCGTTCGACATAGTTAACCGGTTATTGTTATGGGTTATAATATGTAAAAAGGGATACCCACTACACTTAGTTAAAATTATTGAAAGCTTATACAGAAATACGAAATTGGTAATGGAAATAGAAGGAGAAATAACAAATGAATTTGAAATAAACCAAGGATTGAAACAAGGATGTAGTCTACCTCCAATATATATATATATATATATATATATAGATGAAATTATAATAGAATGAAAAAACGTAGTGCATGAGGGGATTAGGTTAGGACAAGGAAGAACAATAAACGCTCTTCTATTTGCAGATGATATAGTTTTAATCATTGACAAGGAAGATTGACTACAGAAAGGAATTTATCTACTAAACCAAATTTGTAAAAAATATGATATGACAATCTCAAAGACAAAACAAAAGTAATTGAATTCCAGTGAAAATACCCAATAAGGCCCAAAATTGTAGTAGAGGAAACTATAATAGAACAAGTATCGCACTTTCAATACCTTGACTGTGATATAACCTATGAATCGGAAAATCAAGATATAAGGAATAAAATACAAAAATTCCAAGCAGTTTGCAGAACAAGTAAGAGAACCCTCAGGAATAAAGCAAGGAAAGAAACTCAAATAAGATTCTACAAAGTGACGGCAATGCCAATACTAAACTATGGAAGTGAGGCATGGATAATAAGGGAAAAGGAGAAGAGTAAAATACAAGCTGCTGAAATGAGATTCTTACGATCAATCAAAGGATGTACAAGAGAAGATCATATTAGGAATGAAATTATTAGAAAAGAATTAGAAGTAAAACCGTTATTAGAAGAAACCCAAAGATATAGAAACAAATGGGTTGAGCACCTTAATCACATTCCAAGAGAAAGAATACCAAAACAAGCCTTCAATTATAAACCAAGAGGACGAAGATCAATAGGAAGCCCCCTAAAGAGATCGCTTCAGGAAATGTGAGATCGGAACAGGCTTAAGCCTAACCCGTGAAGGAAGAAGAAAAAGAAGTTTTAAGTTATTAGCAGAAGTATGTAAATTGCATACGTTCTCCATTGTACATTAGCAATTCACGCGGGTTGTGCCAACTCTAGGGAAAATTGGAACATCTGAGAGTTAGGAGGAAGGAGCAATATGCCTGCTTGTAGTGTGAGCGGTCTTGCAGTGCATGGAGGGCCTACGTGTAACTGTATAATAGAAAAGAGTACTAAAGAGTATCTTTAGTTCTTTGAATCATTATTCCTTCTTATTTTAATGATTAAGCTTAGAGCTTATCTCGCTTTGAAAATCACGCCTCTCAATAAAATAACCTTTAACACGAACTAGCAGCGCTTGATAACACTTATAACACAATATTTATGGAAGCACACATTAGTCATGAGGCACATTTATTGCGCATTAACTCAGGGAATAATGAACGTATGACAAAGAAGACTGCATCAGAGGGAAATCCAATAGTGTATGCGCAAAAAAAAATCCCAGAGAGGATAGAGTTCACCCTTGACTCTCTTGAGATGTAATTGAGTTGATAGGTCAATACATGCAATGAATGTGTTGCTCTATAAAAATCACTAACATAGAGATCGAACCCCCACCAAGTGTGCTTAGGTATTGTTCGCTCAATATGTACATGCTGCTAAAGTAACAGCAGCAATTATCTTCCTCGGCAACCTCCTATGGATTATTAAGATATTACACTTTAAACAGCCATGTACTCGGAGATTAACTTTTTTCTCGACTCTGTTAGCAGAAACTTCAAGTTTCTTGAGATTAAGGAGATTAACTGTGAAAACTTTATCAAACTTAGCAGTAAAATTTCAAAACTGAAACTAAGGCCAAACATTGGGGAGTAATCTTGGAAACAAAAGCTTTGGAAGGTTGAATCAATTATATTCCCTTTTCAGCTTTTCTCTTCGTCTCTACAATATATGGAAAATATATCCTAACATTATCCACATTGCTACAGGATTTGTCATATGTGGCAGACATCGGGTGATAATCCCGAACTGCAGTAATCCAACTCTTGCGCCTGCGGAGGGAAATAGTATTTGTAGTCAAGTCTCACATTATTTGGAATGCTGTAGAGTACGGACAATATTATGTGAAACCGCTATTGCTTGTGTTTTCTGTATGTAGCTGCAAGGACTGAGCTCGAGCTCTTACAGGGAGCATGCCTCGTGAAGATGCCAAGCGCAGTCCTTGGCGAAACGTCAGGATATTCAAACCATACTGGACCATGGCCTACAAGCCCGGAAGAAAGTCTTAATGTTCTTCAATTTCCCTAATCTTTTAAAGTTATCCCCTAATATATCATACCTTTTTAAATATTATTTATTTTGCAGAAGTGGTACAAAGCTGTACCACTTTTCAACATAGTCTACCCCACGCTCAATAAAAGTCCTGCAGCAATCACAAAGTGCATAAATGTCTTTAGAAATAAATTACTTTGGTAGTCCGTGCAACCACTCATGCATCGCGTGGCGTACCTCATCATCGGAACGGAACTTCTATCCTCCCATTGCCTCTTTGAGTGCACCAAACATATGGAAATCACTTGGGGAAAAGTCTGGTGAGTTTGATGGATGAGAAAGACAATCAAAATGCAGGTCTGTGATTGTTACAACTGTTGTAAGGGCAGTGTGGGGACTTGCATTGTCATGTTGCAAAAAGATACCTGCTTACAGCAATCCACGTCGCTTTGATTTGATTGCAGGCTGCAGATAATATTTTAGATCTGTGTATGAAGCACTGGTTACAGTGGTCCCTTTAGGCATGTAATGCTCCAAAATGACGCCTTTTTCGTTCCAAAAGAGAGTCAGCATAACCTTCTCTGCCGATGGTTCTGTTCGAAACTTCTTTGGTTTTGTTGATGAGGAATGGCGCCATTCCTTGCTCGCTCTCTTCGTTTCCGGTTGGTGGAAGTGAGCTCAGTTTTCGTCCCCAGTAACGATTCTTGCAAGGAAGCTATCACCTTACCGTTCAAAATGTGAAAGAAATTCTCCACAAGCATCAACACGCCGTTCTCTCATTTCAGGAATCAGCTGCCGTGGCACCCATCTTGCAGACACTTTGTGAAACTGGAGCACATTATGTACAATGTGGTGTCCATGACTTATCTGTAAACATGCTGCAACGTCATTCAATGTCACTTGGCGGATTTCCTTTACTATGGTTTCAACTGCTGCAATGTTCTGTGGAGTCACAACTCGTTGTGTCTGACCTGGACGTAGAGCATCTTCCACTGAATTTCTTCCACACAATTTGTGAACTTCCTACTCCATTCGTTAACTTGTTGCTGTGACAAACATGCATCACCGTACTGAACCTTCATTCGTCGATGAATTTCAATAGGTTTCACACCTTCACTACGCAAAACCGTATAACAGAGCGCTGTTCTTCCCTGGCGCAAGTCGCAAATGGGGCGACCATCTTTATACTGATACTGCGACGCTATGGGTGCATCTGCACTATGCCGCCACCTACAGGCCATTTTGCAAGCTATTTGTAGCACGCTTACCAACTTATAGGTTAACGGCGTGAAATTTCGATTTGTTATTACAAATTTAAAGATTTTATTTGACTCATCCTCGTATATACATAGGATATTGCTACAATATTGCTATAAGATTGCATTCTTGACAAAAGGATACTTTTAGATGTACTTAAAGAGCATTTTTCTTTGAGCACTTAACTAATAACACGCACAGTCCATATTGGAATGAGAGATGGTCATTAAGGTGCGTCTACAAACATTCTTCGAGCTTTTATGGATGAAATTATCTATTCCAGGAGCTTGCACTGAAGTTGCAATTAAATGACTAAGGAGTCTTGTTGACAAAAGTGGTTTAGACAATTCTGACTGGATTGGATGTAGTAGGAAGGGCAACTAAACACCTTGCACACCTTGTATAGATCCCTTCAATAGTGGTATAGCAGACGTTCATAGTCAGTTTTTACCAGTAACACGTACCGGAATTTAGAACAGGGTGTGGCATATAGACAGAGGCTAGACAGTGGTAGTTTAAAGCAAATTAAGTTCTGTCTTTCAGGAAAGTAAATGTAAACCTTTTATGGGTAAGGATCGTTCAGGCAATCCGTGAGTTGGGGTTATGAAAACTAAATCATAGATGTGCACTGTCGTGGTCGCAATTTTAACCTCTCATACACTTGAAAGATATCTGTAGCTATGACACTCTTGACACAGTCCACCGTGCTACGATAGCAGATATTAGAGAGTCGCTTGTATACAATGCATATGTTAGTTCTACTGAAGTCATCATTCCACATTTTTCTTTGTTCCATTTATACGCCTCCTTTAACTGCAGTGGTCATATCGGCAGCCGTTCTCATTTTGGAACACATCGAAGGTGTTAACTCGTATATTATTAGAACACGCACACATTCGCACTCTCATTCATACTTCCAGACTCTGGGGAAGTGAGGAATTATCTTGGATGGAGAAAAATCCCCACCCCACCGCCGGGAATCAAACCCCGAGCCCCTATCCACATTTTTGTCTTCATGTATATTCGCAAATGGCACGCAGTTGATCGCTCAATTGCAAGAGAAAGGCAACTTGCTATATGATATTTAGTTATGATGGGTTAACATAGCCACAGAAAGTTTTGAAGTGTGTGTGAGGTAAAAATGACTTCCACATCAACGTATATCTATGACCATAGCCTATTTAGTTGACATAAGCTCTACCCAAAGAACTCCTGACCCACGAAAAGTGTACAGCTAATTTCTTGGACTGGGCTGCCATGGCCGAAGCGACTTCTGATGGGTTTTCTCCGTGTTCTCCGGTTTCATCCGTCAGGTGCTTTATAATCACAGTTCGGTTTATCCATTGCACAGATATTTCATAGCATCCACTCCATCCTCACACCACGTATCGGGCTGATCCCAAATCCTAGATACTGTCTTCGACCCGAAGTTCCTCTGGTCCTCCATAGGCATTTGTATGAACCCAGGAGCTGATTTTAAGTCCTCCATATGAGGAAGATGAAATGGAAATGGTAGTGAAGCACATCTGTTAATCCGTTGCGCTTCTACAGAGGACACAATATGCAGGAGTGTAAATGTGGATTCTTGATTCCTTTCTGTTTAAGGTTATCAGTTCAGGACATTACTGGGATAGAAGCATGCCACTTGTTTAGAAGTTCACTTGTTTCAGGAATATATTCTTTCTGGACTGATGACTATCATTTGTGTTCTGCAGTATTGCTTGCTCAGTGTCACATAAGTGTGGGAAGGGAGTCAACCACTTCCACTCTACACATATGTGTATGTCTTTCACTCAAAAATAAAGCATACCCCACCTTTTGTTATCTACATAGTGAAAGTATATTAACCTTTTATTGGAATACAAGTAAACCAAGTCCAATCAGATAGCACAAGTAATCGTTCGCTGACATAGAAGTAAAGAAGGGTTATTTGGGATTAAATCAGTGCATTTTCAATCGTGATGACAGTATTAATCGCACAGCCCTGCACTAATGTTGCAGTACTGTTCTGCAGTATTGCTTGCTCAGTGTCACATAAGTGTGGGAAGGGAGTCAACCACTTCCACTCTACACATATGTGTATGTCTTTCACTCAAAAATAAAGCATACCCCACCTTTTGTTATCTACATAGTGAAAGTATATTAACCTTTTATTGGAATACAAGTAAACCAAGTCCAATCAGATAGCACAAGTAATCGTTCGCTGACATAGAAGTAAAGAAGGGTTATTTGGGATTAAATCAGTGCATTTTCAATCTTGTGATGACAGTATTAATCGCACAGCCCTGCACTAATGTTGCATTTCCAACTTCGTGTAGTTATCAAATTTTCCAAGCCGGAAGCATTCTCCAGCAGAATTTTTGCCTTATGGCTAGACATTTCCTCAATAGCACAACAAAGAATGCAGTGGCCGACAGTTCCTAGTGACGCCAGAAGTCATGGAAACTCTGCAGCAAGACATTTCGAACAACAATTTCAAAACTTTCTGGTCAATTCCCCAGATCTCTCGCTCATAAAATCGTCACCTGGTGACTTGGTTTACAGAAAGTATGTGCAAGATTGTTGCCATAGCACCTGGCAGATGAACACAAAGCTAAACTTCTGGCCGCAGCAGCAGTGGCATTGCCCTATGGTAGGCACAGAAAGGCGACGCATTTGTCATCAGTGTCGGCAATGGGGATGAAACACGGGTGTCGCATGCTACTACACAGAGAGAGAAGAAATAATAAAACATTGCCGCTATAATTGTTTACCTGTGAAGACCAAGCTCAGGTAGACCATCTCAGGCAAACCATTTCTGGTGCACCCCAGTAAAGCTCATGTGTACTGTCTTTGTGGATAGAGTGATGTCCTACTATGCAAGCTTCTACAGCGAAGAGAGGCCATAAATTCTAATCGGTACTTTCGCAAATTTCAAAATTTGAGAAGGTCGATCTAAGACCAACGACGTGAAATGGTGGCAAGAGGCATTTACGACCTCATAACTTTCATGCCACACAGGATCTGTTGCTTCAGTTTCACCATCAAACCTATAGACCCCGCGCCAAGTGACTTCCATCTCTTCCGTCTCATAAAGCGGAAAACATTCAGTACGATGCTGAGGTCCAGAATTCATGGCTCCAGGCGTTGGCAGCAAAATTCTGTGACACGTGTCTACAAACGTAGGCGCAATAAATACGTCAATAGCGTAACTATGTCGAGAAGTAGCTAACAGTTTTTGTACATTGGCTAAGCTATAGAGCTGGTTTGCCCTTTTATTATTAAAAATGAATAAGGTTTATAGAAAATCTCTTACTGCTAATTTAAAAAACTACTTGAAGTTTTCTTACACTAAAAGGATATTTATTTATTGATAATTATTCTTTCACATAGGCCGTGTGTGGACATTAACTTCTAAAGATTATAAGTCTGATTCAATTTTCCAGCTGTGAAGATATTTAAAAGTATTTAGAAGCCTGAATTAATTTTAAAAATTATACAGAAAATTTACAGATATACTATCATAAAAATTAATAGAACCCAATATGTTTAAAGTTTTAAATTTCCTTCTTTTATCATCTAGCAAACATAATCAAATGTTGGTGGTGGAGTCTATATTTATAAATGCTCTTATTAAGCGCTTAATCGTATTAATGTGTTTATCCTTCAGTGTTTTCTTCTGTAATTTGGCCCCAAAGCTGTCTATATATTCTCTTTATAGTTTCTATCCAACTGACACACATAACACACAAGTCACGTTAAAAAGGTTTCATTAGTTTTATTTTATGAGGCATTCTACTGTCACCCCATAAATTGAATATAACTTAAACCCACAAATGATTAACTAAATAATCAAGTACAATAATTTAGCTGAAGCTTAAAAGTTTATTTCAAAATAAATATTTTCTTTAATTAGTGTTTGCTTATAATCAGATTTATTACCCTTCGCATTTTATAAAATTGTCGGTTTTCAATCATAATTGCTATTCTACTGGCTGTTTCAGTATACAGGCTTCTATCCGTTGAATGACATGTTGAGCTACATTTGTGATTACCAGAGCTAGGAAGTCGGTACCGATTTCCTTGAGCAGTGTAAGAGCGGCCAGGCATGGCTATACCACGCAGCGCTACTAGCAAGGGCAAGGTTAATCATTACTGCAAATCATTACTGCAAAAGAGTTGTAACTGCATGCCACAGCGCACGTAGGTAGTAAGGAAGACATTCGAATAACATCTTTGTTGTGCTTCAAAGATGGGCAACTAAATTTGCTGTACAACCACTGTATTCATGTCCTTATTTACTTCATTATTTACATTTACATTTCAGTGGGATACTTCAGCAAATATGGAAAAAGGAGAAGCCAGATCGAAAAACTAAATTAGCTGATATCATTAAGGAATTTTCAACAGATTATAAGTCAACCAAATCTTGTTTTACGGGGCATAGAATGAGTTTTTCATTTGAAAGGCTTCAGAGGTACATTATTGTTTTTAGTAATACGGCCGCAGATGAGTAAATATGTAGTAAAATTCCTTATTTGGCATTTTGTCTAGCAAGAGTCTTCAGATATTTAAGAAATTAATTTTATTATCTGGATATTATTTTACATTCGAACAGGAAATGTTACAATCCGCGTTGTAATTGCTTGGGTGTTGCCACGATGTGCCTATTTATATAATGAGATCAGCCAGAGACAAGCCCTTATGTACTATATAACAATTTGTATGTTGTACATAGTGATCTAAATGGACGTGCATTTACGAATGTCTCATAAGTCATTTGTTTCTCTGGACAACCAGTTTCAATGCCTCTCCGCTGTGCGTTTCTTATCTATGACTTGTTTGGATGCCGGGAGAGGGTCGGTCACAGCTTGCATAGGGAACGACGAGCGGTACGACCTTTCTAGCCCTGGTGATTACTTTACCGAGCTTGATTGCTGCAGTAGTCAGCAGAAAGGTTTATGGCTATAGTACCAATTTAGTTTAAGAGTAATTTTAGTGCATTTGGATTACTTTGTTACATTGAAGTGTCATGTTAAACCAATTACTTTGCGCCAATAATTTACCTGGCTAATTATTAGGTTTGTTGATGGTATTATATATCGATCAGAGAGGATCTACTTGTATAAAGTAAAATTAAATGAATAACTGGTGTCTTTTTATATTCAGAATGCTCTTAGAGTAACTACAAAATAAGAAAGACCTTCAATAGGTTCCGAGTTCGAATCTTGGTCAGGTTGAGTTACCTGGATAAGGTTTTTCCGGTTCTTCCTTAACCTAAAAGACGAATGTCGGTTAACTCTAACCTCCATGAGCCCTGGACCCATTTGAGCATCAGTTCACCATTTCCTTTCATCGTCCGATAGACTAAAAAAGCTAAAGGACGTAAATTACAAAAAAGGAATGAGCATGAGTTGGGCCAATACGGTTATCGTATTGTCTTGGCGTTGCCAGTTCCACGGCTAGCGGGCGACAGAGGTGGAAGATATATCTGTCTTTGTCTCAACTTAGCAAGTATCATACAGATGCTGAGATGTACAGTGATACAATGCTGACAGGGAAGTTGGCTTAATATTTCAGAATGTGTGTGAGAACATATGCATTGATTATCGCAAAACCTTGAACTGGAGAACAGTTCGCTTACGTGGCTATCGTTCATATGCACACAAAACAAAATGATTCAACTAAGATACGTTCTACGAAAGAAGGTGTTTGCTACAGTGAAACAAAATAGTGACATTTCAACGATTTGTGAATGTAGTTTCTATTTTAATGATGTCATATTTGTAATGGACTCTAATTTTGCTTTTCATTAAAATACTTGAATGTGTATTTATGAAGCATTTTACACCATGAACCTCATGTACTAATGTGCACTGTGCGCAGAAATGTTAATCTTGCAGCAACAATATCGCTTCTTTCCAACAGAAATCTCTGACGATCATTGGTTCTCCTATATTTGAATCCAAGAGATTTCAGAATTTTATTGCATAGAAGATACAGAATTCGGATATTCTATTACCCCCCTCATTAAATTGGTCAGCCTTTTGGCAGTTGGATATTCACCCTTGTCATAAAAATCATAATTTTTTTTCTACGTAAAACACACTTTTGAAAATTTTCTAAACCGGTACACGTTCTTAGCTTCTCGATTTTTCCCTTGAGATCTAAATATAGAAGTTATCCTAATTTGGTAAACTGTATGTATGCCTTCTTTAACAATATTCGTCACAGAATGAGCACTCACGTGACGAGCTTGTAACACCAATTCTCGACTCTGAGCGAAATTTGTACTTTCGAAAATGTCTTTAACTGACATCTGTTTGAAAAAGGAATTCACCATTAACAACAATATTTCTAGCCTGCTTATGTAAAATCTTATGAGTTGTTTCGCGCTTATTATTAGACGCACCAGTACTAGGCTTGCTAATCGGTATATTTGCTAACTTTGAAAAGCACGTGTGCTCTCTTAAAAGATTACCACTTTACTGTATGCAGGATAAAAAAATGCAACTGCAGCATAGCACGTGTGTGTTTTTCTTCACTGACAGTTAATGTTTCATATCTTTCTATATCTCCGAAACCAGATGTGCTACAAATATGGAGTTTGGACAGGAATTTTCAGAAAAAAAAAAGCTCTGTAACATGGCAAAAACAAAATAATTCTGTAATTAGTATATTTAGAGCGCGCAAAGAAATAATCCGTATGGTTCTGCAAAGCGAGCCAGTATGCGTCCTGAATTGCACAACGTTGCATGCACCGCATTGCTAGTAGCGATAGAACAGCCAAGCCTAGCCCTTAGCTACCTTAATTATATGAACATAATGGAAATGGGAATATTAATTACTCTGCAATTCTTGTTTTAGTTTCTGTTATTGGATTCATTATGCCATTCAAACTGCTTATGCTGAAACATGGAACTGCATGGATACATATATAGCAGGCCTAATTTTTCTAATTTTACTAATATTACTCTGGACATATTCGCGGAGTAAGGTATCTGTTATTGTGTTTACATACATATCCTGTAAACGGTTAGAAAGAGCACACATATTCCTTTCGTTGGCACAAATAAGCAAATGTAATACTATTTGTCCTGAGATCTAAGATATCTCAGTCTTGAGATGCTGATATCTGTATGAAATTAGGATACAATATAGAGTTAAGTCTATCGTCATAAGAGAAAGGAAAATAAGGTAAATATATATAATGTTAAACTGGTTTAGATTTTTTTTTTTTTTTGCAAAAAATAACATCATAACCTTTTTTTTTCTCTAGAATGCTCCAACTGGGTGCGAAAACTGTACTCGTTTTAATGCTTGAAGAAGTCATGAAATTATATTGTTATATACCTTTCCTTCCCTAAGTATTTGAGTTTAATATTGTGTTCAATATATACTGAACTAGAGCTTTGCTTTATCAATTTTAGCCCGCCTCGGTAGCGTGGTGGTAGCATGTCTGCCTCACGTTCAAGAGGTCCCGAGTTCGAATCTCGGTCAGGGTGAGTTACCTGGATAAGGTTTTCTCCGGGACTTTGCCTTATCCCGAAAGACGAATGTCGGGTAACTCTAAGC
Organism: Mantis religiosa; assembly: GCA_030765055.1. Taxonomy (NCBI): domain Eukaryota; kingdom Metazoa; phylum Arthropoda; class Insecta; order Mantodea; family Mantidae; genus Mantis; species Mantis religiosa. The sequence goes on along the minus strand of CM060958.1, from coordinate 53,073,882 downwards.
TCTATGGACCCCAGGCTCATTTGAGCATCATTTCACCCATTCCATTCATCGTCCGATGTGACTTAACGTTGGAGGACTTAAATTACAAAAAAAAAAAAAAAAAAAAAAAAAAAAAAATCCATTTTTAAGAAGCTAGTATGATAAAATGAGAAGAGCGATATACTCGTGTCTAACACTACGCCTTTAACTATATAACGGATTCACAAAATATTCTCATTTAATCACTACAGAACACTCATATTTCCAATGACTCAGCATTATAGCAACATAGCAAGGTGGACTATATGTCAGAAATTATCCAGTTTTAGGGAAATTAAATTCAGCTAATTCTTAGATCAGGTTTATTGTTAAACTAGTAACGGAATTGAATTACAAAAAGTCTGTTTAAGATATAAAGTAGTGCATATTTATCTAATTATTAATTATATTTATCTTATATATTTGGCATCTTATCAAAAATGAACAAGTATAATGTTTTGTAACAATAAATACATAAATTGTAGTCATTAAATAGATAATGAATTACTGCGAAGAAATGTGAATGTGATTAAAAATCCTCAGTGTTTCCTTATGTTTAAAGAACATTAGTTTCTCATATCTCTTAACGACAGTACTTCCATTATCATTTCACCTACTCACCTCACCATTACTCCCTCTGATCTGCGTTATTTCATCTCTTGTTGCACATGATGTAACTATTGCACAGTTACGTTATAACAATACGATACTGGTAGTTGTTTCCTAAAAAGCTTTATTTACATGCAATTTATTTTGAAAGAGCTTTACTTACCTAAGAAAAGGAACTACAGTAAACGGTAGAAAGGTACTCACCTGAAACAAGAAAATGCAACTCTTAGAAATAAAATAAGAAATGCTTAAAAACACTTAAAACAGTTCCTTTAGTATTAACCAATCAACAGGGTACAGAGTACTCAATTGCCGGTTTTGACGTAAACAGCATCTTTCTTTTGGTCCAAGTCCGCTATAATAGACATGTCCAACACTCAGGTTTCACTACCAGGGCTGATCAACCAAGACCTCAGTTATACGTGATATTTTTCAAAGCAGTGTTCTCCTACTTCAATGCACTTTTTATAGCCAGTCCTTGAACACTTACTGTAGAACTTTCTTTGTAAGGTTCTTGAGAATTGTCTCACTTCTTTAGCATTACTTCAGAGTTCTCAAATCGAATATCACTAAGCTTTGCCTTTGTTGATCAGCTGCATCATTATGATCCTGAAGGAAAACAAGTCAGTCAGTGTGGAAACCGCCAGGTTCTCCAACACCATAAAGGCAAAAGTTGTTTGATCTGCAGGGAAAGTGATGCTGATCACATTTTTTGACTGGAATGATTTACCAGCATGCAGTCCCCCCTCACAATACTGTTACACCAGCATACTACCCGTCAGTATTGGCTACACTGAGGAAGCACATCGCAAAGAAACGACCAGAGCTTTCTCGGACTTGAAGGCGACTTCATCATGACAATGCACGGCCTCACGTCGCAAATCAAGTCATGCAGTTTCTGGCTCGATTCAGCATTACCTGTGTACCACATCCACTTTATAGCCCCGATCTTGCACCCTTGACTTGTTTTATTTCCATCACTAAAGGCAAAGCTTAGGGGCAGTCGATTTGAGAACTCTGAAGCAGTGCTCAAGAAAAGTGAGGCGATTCTCAAAGACCTGACAAAGAATGGTCTGCAGCACGTGTTCAAGGACTGACAGAGACGATATAAAAAGTACATTGAAGCATGAGGAGACTACTTTGAAAAAGACCATATAAACACTGAATTGCAGTAATAAACATCTGTGAAAATAATCAGTCTGTCTTTGTTAGTCAGCCCTCGTACAAAACGTGGATGCGAATTTTTCTCAGTGACGGTTAACTTTATGTTGTCAGATTGTGGACTTAACTTCGTATTCTTTTTCACGAGCTACAGGTTACAAATTACACACTGGCACTGCAAGACCACTACACAGGACTTGGGACGATATTACCATTTATCTCCAGCTTTGTTGAAAACAAAAGGAATCGGGCAGAGAGGGAAGTTTAATAAGTGTAATGTTTAGTAAGAAGGACAAGGACTGTTGTTTCATTTCAAAATGACTTGTAGATGTAGTTATTGCCATTTAATGAATTACGTCTCACCTACAGCCGAAATTGTTTTTGCGATGACGTGACAGATCTTTGAAAACATAGTGCATTTGCTCTTTTGTTTTCCAGGTGCTTAGAAGAACGGTTTTCAATATCATTGGTATTGCACAATAAATTTATCATACCTAATTTTTATTTCGTTTATGAATTAAATGTAAATTATAATAGCACTCAGTTTCAACTATTTTACATAAAGATGGGGTTACAATTGTAATTTTAATACATTTAAACCTTAAGAATGCTCATCCTTTTAGTTTATCTATGATTTATACAATTAATTATGTGATTTACATAGCAGAACTTAGTACAGTGCCATTTCAATAGGCCATACCTTTTGAACCAATAATAGGACACACGTGCAACTTTAGGAGAATATATTACACAAATGGAAGATCACATTACACTATTTATGTCTCAGAGAAAATGTTGGAAGTGTCCTCCACCAGCATCTATACATGTTTTCACTCGTCTCACCACATTCTCTGAAGTTTTACGGAGAGTATCCTCTCCAATGTTATTTATTTTGTATCGAATGGATTCCTTGAGAACATCAATTGTCCGTGGCCTATTCTTGTACACTCTATTTTTACATATCCGCACAAGAACAAATCCGGTGAGGTTAGATCAGGGGATCTGGGTGACCACAGACCTTTTGAGATTATTCGATTATCAAAGAAACTGGTTTCAAGTTCCATGGTGTCATTAGATGTATGGAACGTTGCTCTATATTGCTGGAAATAACCTCTCAATTCGGTATCATCCAGGTGCTCCACAAATGTCTTGAAGATACCCATATAAACTTCAGTGTCTACAGTCGTATCAAAGAAAATTGTCAATAATTGTCAGGATTGTCAATTCTGTCAGAACCACTGAGATCATTAAAACAAATTTTTACATTCTAAAAGCTTTCAAAGACAAATTATGACATATTGAAATGGTTCAGGTTTAATTGCTAGTACTACACAATTGAAACCTATATCTATATAACATACTCTAAGAGGGTTAGATCATAAGGAAGTTTATTCAACCATGCTGGAGACCTAGCTTCAAATTAAATATTATTTTATTCAAATAAATTATCTTAAGCATTATGTCCTAACTAATCATTTGGATTATTTGACCATTTTAAAATATTTGGATTTTTTAAAATTTCATTAGATTAAGTAACATCTGTATTACTATGCTTGGGAAAATATATTTAATATGAATAAATGAAGTGGATATGGATAGAGGAAAAAGGAAATTGGGCGTAGAAAATAAGGCGCTTGTTACACTTAATATATTTAAGGACACACACAAACTATAACGTAATAAAATGTATTCTAACATGTATCAAAACTGCATTTCCTACAAAATAGTTCTTTATAGTATAATAGGGATCTATCAAATGTTGGTGAAATTTCAAAGTACTTAAATTGTTGAACTATTAAGGTTGCAACTTACAGAACATTTTATGTGGTACTATGGAAAAGTTTACTTTATAGAATGATGGATTCCATTTTGTACTTACTCTGGCCTTTATTCATCCCTGAATAGACTTTAACTGTCTACTGTTAACAGTAATATTATAATATATGACTATAAAAGAGGCAAATATTAATTTACTTTACTCAGTGAGATGAATTTGTGCATTCACTTTGATGAAACGTCTTTGAATTTACCTACAAAAATAAAAAAGTCGGTATGGGTGGCTGGTTAGTTAGATGCTGGCCTACGGATTTGAAGTTCATGGTCTTAATCCCGATCGAGAAGATAGATTTTAACCTGCTTAAAAGTGACAGCTCTATGTAAGTGGATTTACTGGAACGTAAATGCTGATATTATGTTCCTCATAACTGACACCGTCGTTAACAAACAAAATATACATACTATTAAATTTTAAGTACCAAAACCTAAAACGTTTGCATTTTACATATGGTATGATTTATTTATCTTTATTTAGTAACTAAGCAACGTTGGCTACTTTTATTTACATGAGAAGCAGGATGTCTTCTGTGCAATCTTTGATTTGTTGTTACGAGTACAAAGTTGTGTTGAAAGTAATCAGATAATTAACTCGTGGCAGTTATTTGATTGGATAAACTGTTATTTTTCAGCAGTAGTTCCAACAATCCCCAAACGCACTAAGTTAAAAAAAGTTCCAAAATATGCTCGACAGTGTTAATGCACAGAGTAACAGTATGATATCCTTGCACCAATGCTAAGCTGCCTTGCTCAGGTCCTAGTGCATCAAGCCATGATTATTCTCCCGATATCGGAATACGTCTTCTGCCCTCTTTTCTTCCCTCCACCGGGAACAAGCAAATTCGTAATATACTTTTGGCAACAATACATTTGTACTGTACCATCATCATATTTTATCACTTAACTCATGCTAAGAAATTCATGTTCATTAATATGAATCTAAAATTAATTGTTGTTTAAATACCAAAATAGCCTATAAATTGAGCATCTTGCTGGGAAACAACAATATTTTAAAAAAATCCACCTCTAATTACTGACTGATGAACAATATTTCTCAAATCTTGATTTAAACAAAAATGTCGCCATAGTACACATACTTAATATACTTGAATTAAAAATGAAATGTACTATACGTGCAAGTTTTCTTGAGCGCTCTGGTTCCAAGTCCCCATTCAGCAGATTTCGTCTAGTTCCGTAAACACAGATGACTTTGAAACATGATATGCGCTATACGCTCTGACATCTAGTGGCTAATATGGTTTTCACACGAGCGCCGTTTCATTTTGAGCAATTTTGAGGCTAATTGTTAACTAATCAGTTTACAACAAATCTAAGAGCAAGACGCATGTTACGGATGTTATGAATCTCGAAAGGGGACGCACTATTGTTCGTCTACCTCCGTATAACTGTGATTTGAATACCACTGAACTGACGTGGGTTAAAGTAAAGAATGTATTCAGAGGACGCAAAGTTGCTGGTGATATGTCAGCCACAAATCAGCGGAAAGTTGCTATAGAAGCGATGGATTGGGAAGGATACTGCAAGAAGGTCTAACAACTGGAAACGCAAAACTGGAGTCGCGATGTTGTAATGGAAAATGCAATTTATGAAATTATCTACACATCAGAGGATGTCAGCGATGAAAGTGACGCATCTGAGTCTAAAATCGAAAAATAACAAAACAAATGAGTGAGTTGTCATAATATTTGCTTTCTACTTTTATGTGTTTCATGAATAGTAAGTATATAAGCATACAGATTATCGGATCGAGTATGTACTGTATGTACATACATGTCACAGTTGCGGCGCATATCTTCGATTATCTTACACGGTATTTTGCTGAATTGTGTTTTTCTTTGTTGACCACACTGCAGAAACAAGAGCGTCTTCAGCCCTTTCTTCTTCCCCTCTGACCACACTACACCGTAAACCTAGCGCTCAAGAAAACGTGCGCGTGTTGTACACCTTATACGAGGACTGTTCAATAAAGAATGATTACAATTTTATTTACAACATACCTTTATTCAGCGTCATAATTTTGATGGTACTTCTCAAAATAGTCTCCTCTGAATGCGATGCACTTATCCCAGTGTTTCTGCCAGTCTTCAAAGACATGCTGGAAACCATTTTTGAGAGATCCTTCAAAATCGCATCCGCAGCCTTCGCCATTGCTTCTGATGAGGGATAATGCCTCCCACGAAGGCGTTTCTTCAAGTTACGGAATAGAAAAAGTCACATGGGGCTAAATCCGGACTACAGGGAGGGTGAGGGATGCACTTCACGTTGATTTTTGCAAGATATTCAGCAACAACATTGGCAATATGTGGCCGCGCATTATCGTGGTGCATCATCCAGCCTGCTTCATGGAAATGTGGTCTTTTGCGTCTGATATGGACTTGAAATGTTTTCAGGACATCCCTGTAGTATTATACAGTTACTGAGGTGTGTGCAGGTACAACATGCTGATAAACCATTCCTGAATATCAAAGAATCAGATGACCATAACTTTCCCAGCAGAAGCAACCACTTTTGCTTTTTGGGGGGTTGGTGATGAAGGAGATTTCCGCACTGAGCTTTTCTGTTTGCTCTCAGGATCAAAATGATGTGGCCAAGTTTCATCAGCAGTGATTACGTTTGATAGAAACTCCGGATCTTCCTCTAATATCAACTTTAACTGCATGTTACCTTCATTGTAGTGGTAGGCGATACTGAACATGTCTGAACTTGCCTGGTTCTCAAAGCCGGGAACCAGTAGTATCAACAATGAAACTACTGTGGCGTGTTTCTTTCACATTAACCTAACAGAACATAATAAGATTGAATTTTAGAGCGAAAAATTATGACCTTACATATTTATGATCATTCTTTATTGAACAGCTCTCGTATTTCACAGTACCCTCTGAAGTCTGCTTCATTCCGGATGACTTTTGCACAATAGGTAAACATAAAGAAATATAGAAATACCTTACATAACACAATAATGTTAGGACGCAGTCTGTTTAATCATATCCAAAGTATTTATCGTTATTAGTTCAAATTTTCCAATTCTTATACTTTACTCAAATGGAAGGTCATCATTGATTTTCTCCTACCGGCTGTTTTATCCTGAGCATTCAAAGATAATATGAATTGCAAAGCCATCATTTAGCGACCCTCTGTTAAAAGATTTGATTCGCTTAAAACCTATTGTACTCGCCAGGAGCCGCTTTATCTACAAGGAAATGTATAATATAAACCATTTCTATAAATAATCTTTTTCTCAATTAATGTCAATGGAAGAATATATTATTTTGAATAGTCTATTGAAGATGGTCCTAGTGGAGAGATAAGACGTGTAAATGTAGCATCAGATTTTCACTTACAAAATGACAAATGTACCGCGATCTTTTAAAAACCATGAACGGGTGTCGAAAAGTTTTAATTATCACCCGGTGATAATTATTTTCATGCTAGCGATGAAAATTTTCCAGTGTCATCATTGATCCCTCGTGACATAATTTTTGTAGTTTCAGTGATATGAGCCCTATAAGTTTTTTACAGTGAGTGCCAGAAGTGACTGAGGTGTAAGATGAGAAAATTGAGGCTCGTAGTGCGATTAAGTTTCTGCATTTGAAGGGCAAAACTTCCCGGGAAATCCATGACGAGCTGATGGTTGTTTATGGAAATGATTGCCCATTGTATGACACTATTGTGAGGTGGAAAAGGAATTTTCAAACTGGGCACATATCCCTGATAAATGAGCCAAGAGCTGGTAGGCCGTCAATGACAGACGGTACTGTCACAGTGAAGATAGTGGAGTGTTTAATAAAGAAAGACAGAAGAGAAACCATCCATATCATGAATGAGACACATCTTAGTTATGGTGGTGTGTGGAAAATTATTCATGACGAACTGCACATGTCTGAGGTGTCTGCGCCATGGGTTCCACGTTTGCTAACCTCTTTCCAAAAGCAAACACGGCGTGACCTTTCAAGACAGATGTTGATCCTGTTGGAACAGGATGAAGATGTTTATTTTAATCGTCTGGTAACATGGAAGAGTCCTGGATCTATCAGTATGATCGAGAGAAAAAAACCATGAGCATGGAATGGAAACATGCCGATTCCCACCTCCCAAAAATGCAAAGGTGCATAAGTCAGCTGAGAAGGTCATGCTTTCTGGTTTCTGTGACTGTCATGGAGTTATGCTTACAGATTATCTTGCCAAGGGTCAAACCATCACTGGCAGATACTACTGCAATGTCTGGACAAATTACGAGCAACTATGATAAAGAAACGACGCAGTATGCTCTCCAAAGGTGTTCGTCTTCTATCTGACAATGCACCAGATCATTCATCTCAAGTTGCAGTTGACAAAACAAGGGAATGTGGCTTTGAGACCATACAGCACCCGCCTTATTCGCCCGATCTCACACCAAGTGACCTTTCTTCTTCCGGGAAATGAAGAATCCATTGCGTGGGCGCCGAATTGACACCAGAAATGACGTCATTAATGAAGTGGAGAAGTGGTTTAAAGCCAGTTCTGCAGACTTATAAAATCAAGATATTCAGAAGCTCAAGAAACGCTGGGAAAAATGTGTAAATCACAATGGTAACTACGTAGAGAAGGGCTAACAAGTACATATAAACAAAAACGTTCTATCAAATTTGTTAAAGGGTAAGCCACATTAAAACTTTACGATACCCCTTCATATAGTTATGTTCTTCCTTTGTTTTTCTTTACCTTTACCTTCTTTTTCTTTCAATTTTCGCCATCTAGCCCCTCTTTTAAGTTCTTACTAGAGGCACCACCAAATTAAATTGTGTAAAGTTTCACTTGTAATATGTTCTGTGTAATTAACTTTACCGCTAAATTCAAGTCGGAAGGGTTAGTGTAGCTAAATGACTAGGCAGATGTTACTTTCCGCGGTCGACACCTGGGATTACAGATCTCCTCATTAACTCTCCACATTTCCTCGTGCTTAACGCCCTTCCACTCTAATGTCCGCAGTAAATATTAACGTTACTCGTGTTGTTCCGCAGGACGTATGAGCTCTTGGCGAGAACGAGTTGTTAAAACTGCCTCGACAAATAAACTGCCTTAACAGTACAGTCACACAAAGTATAGCTGAAATTTACTCAATAAAAACTGGTATTATATCTTAAAATGCTTTGAACTTTTAGCCACAATAGTATACTTTGCTTATTCGCAGAGCCTTCTGAATCTTCAACATGATGTGACCATTTAAATGCCTGAGAGTACACGTTCTAATGACCAGTATTTGCCTACAATGCCTTTTATTGCATTAAAATATTACCAAGGATGTAATTTGTAAACAATATTTTTCATATTTTCAACAGAAACACAAAGATAAAGAACCTTAAAAAAGTCTCAGACGTTTCTTTTTTTCTACGCTTAATCGATCGCTAAATAGAAATTATTGTAAAAACTATATCTGAAAGTTTATACCTTTTTATCCCTCTAAAACACCCAAAAGATACTGTAATAGTAATTTCATTTTTTACGATTTTCTTCATAAAGTGCAGCATCTGATAAACTACAATATATTAAAGGTGTATGTTTTAAATTTAAACTAATTATTCCTATAATTACATAACATTTTGAAAATACTTATACTACAAAACTTATAAATGACTAAACTCACACTTTTATTTTCACTACCAAGTACCAAGTAGATAGGTAATTAATTACATTTCATCCAAAAAGTTGATATCCATATTTCACAGAATTCCTTAATGATATTCCTATATTCCTTAAAAGATGATATTATTGTATATAAATAGATGAGCGAACTTGATTCTATCACGAAGTTCAGAGAGAGGACATACATCTCAACCAATGAGAAACATTTTGTGCCTTTGCCCCTGCCTGGGCCCCCCTCCGGGAGGGAGGGGACCAACTGAAAGAATAGTAACGGGGGAGGATCTGAGGAGAGGCTATAGCAGGAGACAGGATCCCTAAAAGCTCCTCGGCGGCGGCTCGCCTTCCATCCTGAAAGCTATCCAGCTTCTGTATGATTAGTGTATGGTTTCTGCAACTTAACCGTTAACCTTGATAAAGGTCCGTCATATATTTCGTTGTGGATACAGGAATATGCAGGAAACCGAAGATCCTCAAAGTATAACAGTGCATCGCTCTGTGCTGGCATAGAAATTTGATGTACTTTTCATGATATCGTGAGAAACAACTGAATGTTGACAAACGAATTGAAGTGATAAAGCTCATAACAAAGAAATATCTCGGAAACGGCTTATGCCACAGAAAAGGACTGCTACGAGTTAACTATATGCTTTGAGATATCTACAACTTTAATTTTATAATACTTGCCTGTAATAGGTATAGGACGTTTCTTTATACTCGAAAATCCTATACCAGGGTTCCAATACGGACTATGAGACTTCCTGAATCTTAAAAGGAGAAAACAAAAATTGTTGTAAAAACGTCCTTGAGTGAGTGAATGAGTGAATAAGTGAATATGTGTATATGTGTGTATGGGTGTGTTTTTGTTTCTGTGAACATCATATCCCAAAAACGAAAGTTCGGTTAAATACTAATCTTGGATGTTATTCCGCTTAAGATTATTTTTTTATATTCTTAAAAACAGATTTTATAGGAATGGCAAAAAAGTTGTTTCAATTCTGTCTTTTATTTTATTTTATTAACTTATTTTGAAAAAGAGTAACTCAAAAACAGTCATTAAGCAAGCTGATCCTAATGAGTGCACTTCAGGTTTGTACTTATAGACTGTATTAACATAACACTATTTTTACATTGACACTTAAATACTCCCTATTTCCTTGATCCCTGTTGGACTAAATTTGTGTTCTTTTAAAGGGTAAGAGACTATCAAAATGTTTTCTACATAAAACATGTAGATCTGATTAAGGCACACGATTTGTTTGCTAAGTTAACTTTATCATTGGTTTTAAGTTTCAAATACTTAGTAATTTATAGGTAAGTCACTGTTTGTTTGCGCATTTTATTATGATCATGCAAAGAGCATGAAATTTCAAAGCTATCATATAACGACACGCTATTTATAAATTTGAGTCAATTTATTTGCAACGTCCTACAACAAAACGTGTCTCATAAATGCGAATTTAACTTTATGTTCATTAAGTATGCAGGACAACTAGCTTATGTGGAAAATGGTTTACTGAAGAATGAGTACAGAAAGCCAGGTGAATGAAACCTACAAGGATGATAAATTGCTAAACTTTCACATAGTCAAGCTGCCTTAAAGGCGCTTGAAGCTACGGAGGCCAAATCTATACTGGTACTGGAAGCCCTAATGAAACTGGCTGGACACAATTCACTCAAATAAATGTGGGTGTCGGGACACATGGGAGTCCATCGCAATGAGAGGTCAGATGACTTGGCCAAGGGGGATCCATCAGGCCTTTTGTGGGTACTGAACTTTGCCTAGAGTTGCCCTGTGCCTATGTCACAGTGGTAACCCAGTAATGGATTGACAAGAAACACAATGGATACTAGTTGTCTGTAGAGGGACATAATCACATGATTATGAAGAACATCGTCAAAATCAGGACCAAAGAAGTTATCAAAGTGGACAGAACCATACTCAACTGATTAGTTGGTCTAACAACTGCAAACTGCCAGGTTCGAGGACTTCTCTATAAGATTGGTTGACCCCAACTGTAGAAGATGCCACAAAACAAGTGAATTAGCGTTTCATCTGTTAACTGACTGCGAATTACTGGCAGCACTCAGATTTATACACTTTAAACACTGGTTCATTTCTGAGCATGAGCTATCAACTGTCTCTCCCAAAGTGAGCTTTATTTAAACAAGGATTCTGGTATTCCAATTTCTCTCGGACTTCAAGCCAGGTGTAGATGTGGTGATGTCCCAACGTTCCGAAAGAACTTGGAATATTCCCGCCGCCAGGAAAGCTACAGCTCCTATTAAGGCATTCTGGTATCCTTGGAGACTAGAACACGGGAAGCACAACACATCAGAAATAGTGTCAGTGTAAGGCCCTAAACCTAAGCCATAAGGACGTTCTGTGTAATAATTTTTTTTTATATTTCACATGGTTTAGATATTAGTTACCAGAATTATACAAAATTCATTCCCAATGATAAAGCCCTAACATGTTATTCCCAGAACACAAAAATAAAATTTTTATATATAATGCAAATATCTCTAATATATGCTGCTTTAATCGTAATAGTTATATATGAGAAAACAAAGAAAGTCGAGGCAGTTTCCATGTAAGAAGCAGCTTGGCGCGTGGGAGCTTCTTGAAAACGTCTTGTCGCATCTAAAGGCCCAAAACTTAAATGCCAGCTTTGGTATTAGTTGATGAAACGTTTTCGTTTTTATTATTTTTGTCATTTTTGGCCCTGACATACACACAATACCATATACACCAATCTTGTTCTGAAAATATTTTGTGTATTTACTAAACTTCAAAATAGTATGCTGTTATTTCGACATGCGATTTTTCTGTGGAATGTAACACTACTAGTACGTGGTAGGAAAAGGGCACAACGAGTATAATGCACGAGATATATGTGTTGTAATTATAAAATTGGCTTGCAGCGGCGAGTATAAAACACGCTTAAAACTAAATAAAATGGAGAGTGCCTCACATTTTAATTTCCCCAGTAGTGCTGACCGTGAGAGATGGGTTGCCAAGAGAAATTTAAACTACGATTATGAGTTATCCTACATTTATATTGCAGTAATGTAGCAGAAGTACTTGCCATTACACTAGGAGAAGTTAACCTCCAGTCAAAACGAAGATTTGGAATCCTACACTTCTATAATCGAATAAGATGTCTGAATAATTATTTTGAACATGACAAAAGTGGCCCTTTTAGTAATTCATGACTGTGTTAAAGTATAAAATTGTTTCTCTCAGTGCTACAAGCTTTCAGCCCGCCGTTAATGCCAACTTTGGCTTCTTGCAGAATGTGACAATCATCTCATTCAAGAAGGCAAGTTAATACAAGTTAAATAATACTGGTGTAAAATAGTGGGTCATTTGAATGCAAATATGGAATACACTGAAGCTGTTGACATTTTACAAGCAAGCAGACAGAGAGAGAGAGAGAGAGAGAGAGAGAGAGAGAGAGAGAGAGAGAGAGAGAGAGAGAGAGAGAGAGAGAGAGAGAGAGAGAGAGAGAGAGAGAGAGAGAGAGAGAGAGAGAGAGAGAGAGAGAGAGAGAGAGAGAGAGAGAGAGAGAGAGAGAGAGAGAGAGAGAGAGAGAGAGAGAGAGAGAGAGAGTGAAATTAGAATTGTTACCCAAAAAGTCAAGTAACTGATACGACACAGCACACAAGTTCCTGGACTGATGCATGTTGAAGAACATAGAGAATAATTCTACTGAAAATGTGTTTTTAGCGTTCTTTGAAGAAAAACTAAAATATGGACATCTTCAACATATATCTTCAATCATATGTAAAACGTTCATTCTAAAAGTCCTGCTGTTAACACGGATGCTACGCAAGGCAAATGAACATCGCAAGGAGATGAATATCATGACCGTGATAAAGGTAAAATAATACCACATATTTATATATAATGTATAATACATAGCTGGTTTGAAAAGTTTCCACCTAATAAACATACAAGACTTTTTTCAGATTTTTTTATTTTTTTTTCAACATAGTCTCCTTATAACTTTGCACATTTCTCCCAACGATGCTTACATCTCTGTAACCCGTCCAAATAGTACTCAGCGTTTTTCTGTGCAAAATCACGAAGGTGATTCCCCCCATTTGACGAAAATCTCTGCATAATTTTCAGATGAGAGAACAAAACTAAGTCGCTGGGGGCTAGATCTGGAGAGTAAGGTGGGTGGTCAAGCAGTTAAAACCGTAATGTATGGATTTTCGCCATTTCAACCGCTGAGGTGCAAGACGGTGCGTTGTCTGGGAGAAACAGGATTTTCTTTTTCTGCAAATGTGGCCGTTTTTCCGCAAGTTCTGCCTTCAGCTTGTCAAGTAATAATGCGTAATATGCTCCTGTATTAATTTTTCCTTTTTGAAGATAATCGATTAAAATAACTCTACGACTGTCCCAAAAACAGTTACCATCACTCTCCCAGCCGGAAAAAAACAGTATTTTTTGAGCCGGTTCCCCCATTGCAGTCAACTGTTTGGACTGTATTTTTGTTTTGGACGTATAATGGTGTATCCAAGTTTTATCTACAGTAATTAATCGGCGCAAAAACTCGGATTTATACGCCTAAACTGCACCAACAGAGCGCTGGAAATGTGCATTCGAAAACGCTTTTGGTCCAAAGTGAGCAAATGCGGCACCCAATGCGCGGACAGCTTCCTCATATCTAAATGTTGATTTAATATGTGACAAACACGTTCTTTTGACATGTTCATAGCCTCTGCTATCTCTCTCACATTAATTCGGCGGTCGTCTAGCACCATTTGGTGAACGTTGGCGATGTTTTCGTCGATAGTTGCAATTTTTGGACGTCCCGAAAGTTTATGGCCTCCAAAGCTCTTACGGCCATGTTTAAACTCAGCTTCCCAAAATAGTAAATGATGGTGCAGATTCCCCATACACAGAATCCAACTCATCCAATTCACAGAATCCAACTTTCAAAAACAAATATTTAATGACAACCCGATACTCGATTTTGTCCATTTACATAAAAACACTAACACAAACTCACTCAAACGACTGTTACATAAAAACTGATCGTCCAAAATGGCTGAAACTTTGGTGAGTACCTGTCAGCAGATGTACAACGAAAGTCACTAGCTTTTATTTAGGAGTGCTGCCATTTTCATGCTGAGGTCAGGAACGTTTCAGACCTACCCTCGTATATCTATAAATACTCAGTACGATTTAAAAATTGCCTGAAATGATTTTATTTTGTTCGTAGGTTTCCTCAACTCAGCCTGCGGCCTAGTTTCGGAATCACACCTACTCACAATATAAAATGTTGCTTTTAACCCTTGTATCATGAATAAATATTAAACGAATTCATAAGTATGTTAATCCATTGAAGCCTGAACAAAACACAGGTCTTTCAACGTATTTGAACGCTTAACACAAATGGAGTCTTTGCACCAAATGTGGCATTGCAAGTCCTCTATTACCACTTCTTATTATTCTAATGCCTATTATTTCTGCCTTGAAATTCAGGCTGTGTTATTACAGATATCAAGGACAATAAGCAGAATATGGACTTACCCTTTAGCCCAATGACGAAAGTTAGTGTAATCAAGATTTCAGTTGAGTTTAACAGCATAAACTCCTGATGATAACTATTAAGCTATGTATAATAGATTGCTGATTCATGTACAGAGCTTTGCTTTTATTTTGATGCTTCCAATTCACTTGAATAGTGTAGCAATCTATATTTATAGTAGAGAAGGTAAGAGGCGAATAACATCAGAGATGGATGGACAACTTCAGGTTTTGACTGATGATTAAACCATCTTGTGTCTAATCTCTGAGGATGCTGACCAATTAATCGGTCCACCACTTATATAAACGCTCTATTTCATGTGATATATTTTCCACAAATAGTAAGTTAATCTTGGATAAGACACCAAGAATGGGTCTGCTTGCTTACTCAGAACATGTGTTGCTCTTTCCGCGTGAACCAGCGGTGAGGCGCGGCGCCTTCAATGACGTCACCAATGGCAGATTGTGCTTTATCAGCTCATCTAGACTCGACCCCCTTTGTTATGATCGTCGTCCTGTGGGTGGAGCTGTAGTTCGGTTTGGGGTGTCTGCTGCCCCAAATTTGTAGTGTCAGCTGTTTCTGGCTCCCTATATCTTCCCGAGGGCAGCGTATGTATGGATTAGATTTATATGGCTTATAGCGGAGACCACACGTTGTGGCGAACCATCCACAAACCTGTTCTCTTTCCCAAATAAATTCACATTATCATTCACAGTCGATGAACTTTTAAAAGACTCTCCCAGTTTGTACTATAAGTCTGAACAGGTTTTTAGTTCTTTTTTACCAATGACCTGTGGTTTATGCTTCATGAAAGAGATAGATATATCGTCTTGAATAATGGGAAAACTAATCTATTGGGGGTATTTTAATAAATAGAGAACTGCTGGCAACAATTAGTTACATTAAAAAGTATATTATAAGTTATAAATAGAAAGTGGGTTAAAGAGTAGTATCAGAAATTTGAAAGTGAGCACAAACAATTTAAAATGAGCCTAGATAAACATGTATTCCGATATTTTTAGTTTATTAGTTAAAAGCTTCTCCTTTGATAATATTTATTGATTAATACTGTTTTCGTTTTCTCAGGTTATCAACTAAATTTATAAGAAGACATTAATTATAAAAAGGTATTAATTATACAATACTATGAAGCACAATTTATTATTGAAAATTCAAACTGTTAAAACATTTTTTATAACCTCATTTGTTAATTCTAATACCAAGAACAGCACTATGTTAAGAGATATGAAAACATAATTTAAAGAACTCTGTAGCCAAGAGAGAGGCAGTGGGCTCTAGGGAGAGGAAATTATATAACATATACAGTCAGAAGTGAAGAAATAATAGAATCATTCAATACCTCTAAATATCTACTTTTTAACGAAATTACAGTAAAATTGAATATCTGAATATAAAACTAAACAAACTAGAAAGGGTAAAATCAGAAGAAATGAGACTTCAAAGAACTGCATTACGATTCGTTGTTACTGAAAGTAAAGATTTATTAAAGAAATAAAGGCATATGAACAACTTTAAACTATGAAAAAAGCTGACGTGTTTTATTTACATGACTTTCACTACCATTTTGCAGTTCATTCTTCTGGTTAATCTATATACATTTTCAATTCACAGTTACACATGTCACTACACAGAGAAGAGAAGGGAAGTCAGCTTTTAAATTACCTTTTGCTGGTGAATCTCATACTCTTTGCGTTAATACGAGGGATAGCGGGGGAGAGAGAGTGTGAGAGAGAAGATGGAGAAGAAAAACAAAAGAACGACTTCCCATCTGAGAAAAAGCACAAAAATAATAAACAATATTCTCAGAAGTAATTAGTCCTATAAATAAATGACATAGTTATGTACTTTAACGAGGTGTGTATTTTGTGTAGTATAAACTTGTCTAAATATTACAGTTGAAACTCATTCAGAATGGGAAATGCTTCAGAGGCCATTTACATAAAATTCAAGATAAAAGTGTTTTTGATACCAATGAGACCTTAAACAAATTTTTTGAGGGCCTCCGGGCGACTATCAAAACTCTCACCTCTGCTGCATCGCCGTTCCAGCCTCGGCCTACAGTCTTCATTGTTACTCTACAAATCACTCGTTCGTCCGCTTATTACATATGCCTGCTAAGTGTGGGGGGCCGCACACACATGTCATCTGCGTCGTCTTCAGGTCATACATAATCGCTTCATGCGCATCGCTACCAACGCTCCATAGTTCATCCGTAATCAGCAGCTCCATCACGAACTAGGACTGTTACCTCTTCACGACTACATTCGCAGGATCACTCGTCGTTTCTTTTCCATGCTGCAAGAAGTTCCAGGAGCTGTGCATTATAACATCGGCGTCCGCACGCGCCAGCCCTCACGCTTGAAGAGGAGACTACCACAGGATCTGCTTCTAAGTGATACATCTGATTCGAGTGATTCTAGTGCTTGGTGTCTGTCTTACATCTTCAATATTGACATTTATTGGAGTTCTAACTTAATGTAGTTAGGGGGTGGCCTGTTAGCGTAACCCTGAGTGTTATTGTTCTTTTTGTACTGTTATCTTCTTTTCACTCTGATCTGTAAAGCATTGTACTGCTGATCGATCAATAAAAAAGTTATTAAAAATTGTTGAGAGCTAGATTTCGAAATAAAGAATTTTCCATTATTAAAACATTGGAGTGGGGGAGTTTCATTGAAAAGTTTCGTGGCATACCCCTGAAGATACACAATTTAATTGCAAAGTTAAGTACTCAACTGACCTTTTGCTTTTCACACATTCATACACAAACACTTGCATTTGCGGACCTTTTCCTAAGCAATTAATTTTGTCATTTAGGGAGACTCAAATTTCTGGTGCAATCTCGGCTTGCTTGCTTGCTGTGCTTGCTATAGGTAAGAGTATGGAAAGTAAAGTTCAAGGAAAATAAAAACAATTGCTCTTGGAATAGTTTAAGACTCAAAGGTGATCGAATACAAAAAATATGTTATTAATTACATAACTACAGGTATCGTCCAGGAAGGAAGACCAAACAAAAGACAGCGATGCCTCAATTGAAAATGGAATAAAGTAATAGACTTCAAGAAGAGGAAGAAGTAAACACAAACGTCCTTCGTGTAATCTTCCTATTACATCACATAGGACTGTAAATTACTTCGGAAGTAACGTTTATAGAGAAGTCCTACTACGTAAGTTGTACGAAGTAATTTGCAGAGTAATTTACTCTGGAAGTAATGACAGAAAGATCACCTACAATTTATTCTTTAAATCCCTACTATGTAAGTGGAGTTCATTATTGGCGGTGTATTTTGTGTTCGCGCGCTTTTATTGAAGCGATCACGGAAAGGGTATGTGTTACAGAAAAAGGGGGAGAAACGACAGCGAAAAAAGAAAGAAGAAACGTTTGTTGGTAGAGATAATCTAAATCCAAGTAAAAATCATAGAAAGAAAGAAAAAAAGGAAAGATTTAGGAACAATTAAAGGTGCATAGATACACACCTGAAATACTGGGAGGAAAGAAAATGGAAGAGAAATTATAGAAAGGGATTCATACTCGATACAAAGCATCCCATAATTCGTCTATCAGGTAAAATCACGAAAAATACAAGTTCAGAAAAGATGAACCAAACCCTGAACCTGCTGAATGCTCGTCATCGCGAAGCCATATTACTCGAGACTAATTACAAGTAGCACTACTATTAAGCTTCTGTGTGATAAATATACAGTGCGATCCATTTAAACCTGAACCATTTCAATAGGCCATAACTTTTGAACCAATAATAGGACACACGTATAACTTTGGAAGAATATTGGGACAGGAATTCTTTACCCGTAGTTAATTTATCTTCGTCTTAATCAGCCACACGTTCGGGCGCAATTTGGTGCGGGATTTCTATGTTTGAGATGTGATGCACGTTGACTTTTCGAAGACCCACGTCGAGAAGCCAGATATAACAGGGTTAATTCGTTGTATTTTGAGTTGTTTCTTGATGATTGTGCTTGATTAAATAAGAGTCATGAGAATCTTGGTTTCAGGCGTGGTTCGGAATAAAGATTCGGAGAAGTCAAATTTTGCAACTATTTAATTGTATTATTTAGCTTACATTTTACTTGAAATTCCTTTCCCAGTCACTTCCAACATATCGATAAATTTTTACTTTGTTATTTTTAAAAAGTTCCAACTATTACTTAAATGTTCTTGATCTTGCACCACTATCCATCACACTCACCATTACAAAACATCTCTAAATTAAGATTATTGATTTTTCATAAATATCGTTACTCCTATCTTAATTTTGTGATTGCCCGATTTAATTCCACGTCACAACATTTCGTCATGCATTTATTACTACGACCAATCACGAAATTACATATATTTTTACTTATTTAAATGACTAAATAGATTTACATAATCATTTTTTATAAACCTATAAACTTTTCATACCTCCTCCAAACATAACCCAAAACTACTGTTACAATATAGTACATATTTGGGAGATTACATTGCACTATTTACACCTCAGTGAAAATTTTGAAGTGTCCTCCACCAGTATCCATGGATCTTTGGTGCTATTTTCTTTGATACGACTGTAGACACTGAAGTTTATATGAGTATCTTCAAGCCATTTGGAACAGCTGATGATATCGAATTGAGAGAAGGTTATTTCCAGCAAGATGGAGCAACGTGACATATATCTAATGTCACCATGGAACTTGTAACCAGTTTCTTTGATAACCGAATGATCTCAAAAGGTCTGTGGCCTCCAGACTTTTTCTTGTGGAGGTATCTAAAAATAGAGTGTACAAGAATAGGCCATGGATAATTGATATTTTCAAGGAGTCCACTCGAACCGAAATAAGTAACATTGGCGAGGATACTCTCCGTAAAAGTTCAGAGACTAATGTGAGACGAGTGCAAACATATATAGATGCTGGTGAGCACTCCCATCATTTTCTCTGAGATATAAGTAGTGTAATGTAATCTCTCAATTGTGTATTATATTCTTCCAAAGTTGTACGTATGTCCTATTATTGGAACAAAAGTTGTGGCCTATATGGCCTAATGGTTCAGGTTTATATGGATCGCAGTACAGATGGCATTTACTAAAGACTAAGAAAGAAAAGACAATTGCTTCGTATTTAGCCCTAGCCAAGTCATGCAAACTTAATAACAAAATATTACTATCCACAAGAAAATTTTCTTTCTTTCTGTTCATGAAACATACCTATTTTGTATTTTATATAAAAGTATAAGTAATCTTAAATAGGTGTATTGTATCTATTCTTGCGTATGAAGGAACCATAAAGAAAGTTCAAGATATAAATTTATCAAGCAAATATATTAAATTATGGTAGTTTAATTAGGATTGCTAGTTATTTTTGTGAAAATTAAAAGTACTGAAAATTGCTCCAAATAAACAGCAATTTGCGGTGGAGAAAATTTCTTCAAATCTTTTTCTCAGATCTCTAGAAAAGACTGGATACAAATGTTTACCAAAATTGGTATCTAGCGACTATTCCTTACGAAGTTGTTTCGCACGCACAAGGAAAACTCCACGGAATGTTTCCTAAAAAATATTCATAAAGCAAACTTGGATTCTAAAGTATTAAAACGTGTATTTCCGATAAGCCTTCGACATAGAATTATTGTATAGAGGCCACCAATGTTGCAGGTCGCACCAATAACGAAATGATATCACCTTGGTGAACTACCACCATCAACGTCTAAGAAGTACTGTTGGGCACCACAGGATAGTCCTAGCACTGTGAAGATAGAACAGCTATACCTAATCCCTGCTCTGTTCCAGTCTAATAATATTTATTTTTAAACCTTCCTTTTTATATTTTGGATAGCTTTCTGGAGTATTTGGTTCTCTAAGTTTAAGCCATGCTTTAAGACTGCAGTCATCAACAAATCCCCTGGACCAAATTTAATAGTGATATGAAATTTAAGAAATTATTTGTCATTTATTGATGCATATATAATTCGATTGTATACGCTTTCAAATGATTCAACATTTTATTATTATATTATTTAGATCAGTCTAAACAGTCCCCTTAACAGTTGATTTTTAGTCTTGTTTAATCCAATTCTGATTCTTAACATTCTTCTGATAATATAAACAGCATTCTAGTATGAATGGGTAGAGCCAGACTGAAAAACTCAATTCCGCTGCCGGGATTTTAACCTCGGATCTTCTGGCCTTCGTCTAGCCGCTCTAAACCATTGAGCTACTATGGGCAACGTGCCAACATGACATTAAATTCTCCAAAGGACTCGTGTCAGTCCGGCTCTACCCTTTCATAGTGCGTCCTACACACGACTAGCGTGAAAGAACAATTAATTTCCATTAATTTTTCTTAATAGTGATCCGAACTATAAGGCCCAGGCCTTCAAGTTCTTATAGCCATTAAGGTAGTTGTCTCATGTGTTTATGAGAACTCCTAGTAGCTTACCGGGAAAAACACGAGTCAGTTGGAGAATTTAATGTCATGTTGGCGCATTAGCCATAGTAGCTCAATGGTTTAGAGCGGCTGGACGGAGACCACAAGATCCGTACTTCAAATCCCGGCAGTGGCATTGAATTTTTCCGTCTGGTTCTATCCTTTCATAGTGCGTCCTACACACGGCTAGTGTGAAAGAATAATTAATTTCACAAACATTTTAGTATGTTCTCCACGAAGTTGTTGAATCCAATCACCAAACTAAATTTTCGTGAGACATTTAGTTAAATAATCAGCCATGAAGTAATAATATACTTCCATAGGAACAGTTATTAAAATGCTGCATTGAAGTACACTCGAATGTATAGACATGTCAATACATAAGTGATATTTTTCTCTACATAATTTTGGCATAAAATCTGATTATTTGGTGTCCAAATAACACGTTAATGAACCTCTTACCGAAATAAGATTCGGGACACAAAGGTTAACAAACGAACAAGCACTAGTTCCAAATGAGAAATTAAAGGGAGGGAGTAAATAAAATCCAAGTTCCTAGAAGATGCTCTAATGTATAGTAATACATTAGAGCACCTGGTTTACTTAATGATCAGAAGGCAGGAAAACAAATCAAACGAACTTACTGAAAAGGCTTACATATCCAGAAAACCTGTTGAGCAATTATCTTTTAGGTACCTAAACTGTTGCAGAGTAGGTTTGTAAAGTGTTTAGAGATAACTTACCGCTCACCATGAGGAAAACTATCTCACTGTCTTAGTTTGCTGACATCATCATCATCATCATCATCATCATCATCATCATCATCATCATCATCATCATCATCATCATCATCATCATCATCATCATCATCATCATCATCATCATCATCATCATCATCATCATCATCATCATCATCATCATCATCATCATCATCATCATCATCATCATCATCATCATCATCATCATCATCATCATCATCATCATCATCATCATCATCATCATCATCATCATCATCATCATCATCATCACCGTCACCGTCACCATCACCATCACCATCATCATCATCATCATCATCAAGAAGATGGCTCTGCGATGTGTTTGATAATCAACAACTCACAGTATTTTGTGGTTTTACCTAGTTGGAGGTAATAATGAAGTAGTATCTCGTTTACCATAATTTTTCTTCCATCATTTGTACGAAGCGTGTTCGTAAAATGAGGTCTCCAAGGCGCTGGAGCCATGAGGAACGCTATTACGCGAGATCGGGCAACACTGACGTATAGCTTGGTTTCTCCCCATCAAATCCCCATCACAATGAACCCTTTGCAACCATTAGTCTTGGCTGGGCAGCCGTTTGCGATGGAGCTTCCTATTACTTCCGCCGCCAAGTGCGAGTTGCTTGCAGTGATCCGTTTTTTGAGTGCCAAGGGCACTGCCCCCTCTGAAATTCATCGTCAGTTATGAAAAGTCAATGGGCCACAGAGTATGGACGTCAAAAACATGCGAAAGTGGGCCAGAGTGTTCAAAGACTGACGTACAGACGTCCATGACGAAGAGCGTTCTGGTCGGCCTTCGGTTTCAGCGAAACAATTGCAAAAGTGGAGCAGGAAATGCTTAAAGATCGGCGTGTGACAGTGCACGAATTGTGCGAATTTATCCCTGAAGTCAGTAAGACTACGATTGACAAGATTTTGACCAAACATTCGCATTACCGCATATCACACATGCAACGGCTGATCTCCTGGCCCAGTTGGGATGGGACATTCTCACCCATTCCTCCTACAGTCCAGACTTAGCACCTAGTGATTATCATCTGTTTGCTGAGTTGAAGTCACACCAGGGTGGAACACATTTCCAGACCGACGATGATTTGAAAAACGAGGTTGAGCGCTACCTGCGCAACTTGGCGGGAGAATGCTCTAACAAGGGTATACAAAAACTGCCACAGCGTATGCAAAAAAAAAAACATCGATCGCAATGGTGATTACGTTGAAAAATAGCTGCAAGTTCCGCCTTTCCATCAATGTAACATTAATTGACAATAATCATGTTTTCTATATTAAATAAAATTGGAGACCTTATTTTACGGACAGGCATCGTATTTCATTCATAAGTAAAGAGTACTCCCTGAAGGTTTTAGTGGGCTATTTGGTTGAACGGGTTGTTCAACGCCCTCTCTAATCAGCTCTAGCAGTGGGACATCTCTTTGAACCACGTGGCCTCTCTACCTGTGGCCAGTCCTGTGGCTTCTTCATTCCATCCCTTCCTCCTAATGGAGGTGGAGGTAGCGGCTATGAATATCTTTTTCTCAGTACGCTAGGTGTTCCCTTCGTGGCTTATTCCTATATCTCATTATCATTACCATCAGATAAAATGGTGTGATTATATCCATAGTAACCTCTACTTCCGTAATCCATTATTATTTAAGTTAAAACTCCTGATTTCTATACAAGAGTAAACTATTTACTTTAATTCACTCTATGGGTTAATTACTACTACCAAGTAAAATATGGTAAATTACTGTAATGTGGTACTTATTACGGAAATCAACTGAGATCAAATTCCAAAGGTTACAATTTACTCTCGCGATCTGCATGGAGCATGAGGTAATTCACCCAAACTGCAATACCGCACCTTATTTGGAGGAAGATAATTTGACATGTTCGTGCCTTACTTAGATTACATTGATGATCCAGAGAAGACGAGGACAAGGAGAGTGAGTGCATATAGTACGGGAAAGGAAGGTTCATGGATCTTATAAAGTGCGTTTAAGGAACGTTTGAGTAGTAGAAGGTATTTTATATTTAGTATCTGTTATATTATAAAACTCAGACGGGAATTCAGTCTGTTACATTCAGCTGTTTATGCGCCTTGGGATTGTTTCGTATCAAAGAACTTCAAATAATTGCAAGCGTGCAACCGTTGTTCATATCTTTATTCTAGCTGTTAAAGCACTTTAGAGATTCAGAGCATGACTCATAAGTATAACAAAAAATAATTAATCTATGCAGCGAAAATGGTAAAATGTTAAGAAATTCGAAGGGTGTTTTTCCATCAATAGGAAGTATGCCACTATACAAATATAAAGATGACAAATTGCCTCAAAAGAATTACAGACCAAACATTTTCATCACTCTCAAGTAATACAGATGGCTCTAAAACAGATTAACAGATCAGGTGTTGGAATAAACGGGAAGGACCAAAATGCTACATTTATATTTTGGTTGAAATGCAACAGTGTTCTCAGTCTACGTATTTGCAATTAAAACCTGTGTGAGAGGTGCTACAAAGATAGCAACATCTGGATTCTCTCTGATAGTCAAGCAGTCTTAAAAGCAATTGCAAACTATCAGTTAACCTCTAAGTTACTCTACCTAACTACCTAATGACCTAATACAACTAGCAAGGTTACTCTAGGATGGGTGCCAGGTCACACGGGAATCTTAGGCAATGAAAAAGCAGATAGCATGGCAAGAAAAGCCTCTGAAGGAGTATTTACTCATCCTGAACCAATTTCTGGCATCAATACAAACTCTGTTCGAAAAACCAAAGATTATTGGATTAAATATTACTATCAGCAAAAATGGGAGAAAACAGAAGTATGCAAGCGTAGTAAAAGAAACAGAAAAAGAAACAATGATGAGTAGCCCATCTTCCTTATTAACAGAAGACGTACAGATCACAAATAAACCTGATAATAGGTCTATTGTCTGAAGATTTTAGATTAAGGAAACATCTATATACAATGGGAATATTCAAAGAGAACCAATATATAGGTTCTGTAATAAAGAAGAAACAGCCCCTGATATCTTCGAACGTGAAGCTTTGGGTAGCAAAAGTTTACAATTAATGGACTCAATAAACGCATAAGATGATCCCCCTAAAATTATTTGGTTAATAATTTACTATCTCTCATTAGAGGTACAGGGCAATTTAACTAACACTGTAAAGTAAGGAGATAATATAACAAACTTTTAGGTTTTAGTGTTAAGGGCATAGAACCGGGCTCCTCCTTTATAAGACAAGAGGTCACTCAAACCATTAAGCTCGATCGTCATCGTATGATTACATGGATTTTATTTACCTCTACCAACAAAGATTCAGCTTTTTTGCTGACGTTTCCCTTTCTTTTCTATCGCACATAACTTTATCTATAATCGCTTTCAATAAATTTCGCAAACAAAATAATACTCCAATGTATAAAAGAGTAAATTGTAGTTGAGTTCTCCAACGTTAGTTTCGGGGTAAATTAACTCGTAGACCTACTTCCATATTATGGACTTCTTCAGTCGAAGGTAATGAACTCCAGTGTTATCGAGTGTGTATATTGTATATTACTTATCACATGGATACTCTAAATTATGACAATCGACTTACAGCTGCATTACGAGGATCATTTCAAATACGTGAACATACTGAATAAACAAAATTACAAATATTTATCGCACAAAAAGTTAAATGTATTTAAACTTACTATGTGTAAATATACTCAGCTAAGTGTTCATTTATTCAAAATTCTTTAATAAATTACCTTAAAAGATGAAGATAATGTTATTTTATGAATTACTATTAAATAACTGAATGTTTAGAAGCCTCTACACGTAAACGTTCAATATTTTTTGAGACACAATCAAATTTAAAATCCTCAGTACGTATGATAACTCCATATACGCAAATCAAAAGACAATAAATCAATACTAGTAATTAATAATTTAAAAAAAGAAAGGTACACAAAGTCAATAACAGGAGATGAGGAATAGGTTATGCTTACTTGTTCTTTGATAACGTATGCTATATTCATCATTTTTAAATATATGTAAAGGAGAAAAGTGTTGTTTTGCAGGTTGTATAGAATATTCGTTGCTGTAATCAATTTCAGTGTATCTTCTGTACTTCATAATGAGCACAGTCTTGCTCTCTTTGGCGTTCATTATTTTGTTTAATTTACTTTAGTGATTCTTCTCTCTCTTAAATATTCATTGAATTTCTACTGTTAACCCTCACTGCACTGCTAACATTTGTAGTATCATTTGTTTCTAAACTTGGAAGTTGATTAAAAAGAGATGTTAAATAAATTAAATTCCTTGTAATTCCCAATTAATTAAAATACTACCAAGTGATTTTCGATTAAACTGAGTTATGAAGTACAAAATTAAAAAGAAAACATCACTCTCATGACTTGATAGTTGTTGAAGTTGAGAATTTCTGTGATGTAAGAGATTAAATAATTATAACCAAGAAGAACTGTAATTTAAATGTCCCAATAAGCTGCACTAAAAGTGTAACCTTGTAAATACTAAATCAACCATAAGTAATTTGCGTTTATTTCTGATACATCAAGATACGATTTAAAATAACACATTTGAGTTTTTTTTAATTAAATTTGACAGTTTGGAAGTCTATGAACAATACCCACACAATCAAGACGTCCATTTCAAAACGAGGACGATGTTACTCGTCCCTTGTTGTGGCTTTCTGTTTCCATTGTGGGATTCCGTCGTTTAATTTATCAGAGTACTACAAACAGCACTTGAGAGCTCTCTACTGAAGCGCCATTGAAGTGCTGCGGTCTGCTGATGAATTGTCACAAGCTCGAAAAGTTATATTTTACTTTTCAACATCTGGATGTCGGCATTAAACAAAAGAACAGCGGTAACATACAATTTTATATCATATTTGCATCACGTTGTAGCATATGCGAGCTAGAATAATTCGTTTATAATTTGAGATATTCAGAAATCATTTGATTTACAAATTGTGTCAAATCAAACTTGAAGAAGTAGATTTGTTGGCCAATGTTTATATTAAGTTTCTTTTGAAATACTCAATAAATAAGCGATGTACACTTGGAGCAGAAGACATTGTCCTTATATGAACGGGGAATTTAAGTTAACAAAAACATGTAATCTGGCATTTCTTTCCATCTCTCCCCTTGCATAATTCTAACCCCTTGATTGAAATATTTTTAACTTTACGTCCTCCAAAGTTAAGTCATATTGGACGGTGAATGAAACGGGTGCATTGCCTGGGTCCATGGAGCTTAGAGCTACCCGACATTCGTCTTTAAGGATAGGGGAAAAACCCGGAAAGAACCTTATCCAGGTAACTCACCCTGACCGAGATTCGAACTCGGGACCTCTTGAACGCGAGGCAGACACGCTACCATCCACGCTACCCTGAAAAATTGCTTACGTAATCCCAAAAGAAGGACGGAACATCTACGTTACTGCTAATTATGTTAATATTAATCAGCATAGCTTTAACATGACTGATTTTAATAGTTTATATAGCCAACGAATTGAAAAAGTAGCTTTCTAAGTGCTGCTGTCGTATTAAAATGGACGACCTACACACAACATCCGGCACAGCAATTATATTAATGCATGAGTAGCCAGATGGAGGAGAAAATGTAGGAAACAAATGACAGAAAAATAAATGTGGACACTAAATATCACAGGAAATGCAAATAATATTATAAAGAATGAATAAATATATAGGCCGGAGAGATATGCGCTTGCATGTGATACAAGTTAGCTGGACACAATATGAATGACGTCAGATGTACAGCACGGCCATAAAATGTGTAAAGATCGATAAGAACGTAACGTATCACTCAGTGAAGCATTGCCTTTCAAGTGTACGCAGACCCAAGGTCAAGGTATAGTATAACGTGACAGTTTGTTCCCTCTCGCTGTGAGGCGGTTGTCGTTTTCAGGCTGTATCAGCCTGCCGTTGTTTACATACATGATGGATTACAGTATAGTCTATTTGCAGTATACCTATGGAAAAACGTATACGCCTCTGGCGTTTACATGTGTACAAATATTATAACATGGTAAAGTGTAAAATATACATTGGCCAAAAGTTGGTAGAAGTGCATGTTAGTACCCAACCAAATCAGTCAGCAACCTTCGTAACCCCGGGTTTGACAAATAGCACGTGGAATGAGAGAGAAGATATCAGAAAGACACAGTGTAGATGACATTCTTTTGTCAATCCAGCCACGGGAATTGGGCTAAAAATAAGAATATGTTTCAGTGAGAATCGGCTGTCAAGAAAGAGACAACAATAAGTATAGAAGATAGAGTGTCATAGCGACTCTATGCGTACAAAATGGGTAGGAACTATATATTTTTGATATATTCAGCCAACATATTGTGATCTCTAATCAAAAGGCGTGCTACAAATATCAGCCTCATGTCGGGGATGTATAAATAAAAAAGATAAATAAAAAAGATAAATAAAAAAGATAAAAGACCAGCTATCCTAAACATCACTGCATTTACTCACATTGAAATAACTAACTACACGTCGTCACTCGATTTACAGGAGGGGAAATATGACTGCGTGTGACGTGAGATAGTTACCCCATGAAACATTCTTAGTTGTAGTCTTCGAGTTATTATTTTTGTAATGATTTGGATAAAGTGTCGCTAGCCACGTCTCTATTAACGCATTAGTAATTATGCGTTATGTGGGGAAAACTTGAAATGCGTGACGTTTTATGCCCAGACAACATTCAGAAATAGAGAGAGAGAGAGATAGTGCTCGATTCGGAGCTTATACAACAGAGCGAGCAGCCAGCGGACATCAAATCAAGGACACCTGGATGACCACGAGGAAGACAGCAGCTTATGAAACGACTTTCCCGTGACAACGTCAATGTCATTTGCAGCAACAGCAGATTATAAACATAATCGTATTTGTATAAAATATACTCATATTGTATTAGATATTTATAATCGGAAGGAATTACAGAAGTTGAGAAATGAGAGAATATACTCTGGAGGCAAAAGCGTTTGTACTTCATTCTGTGTCTACTTTGGAAAAAAATATGTTTGACAAATGTTGCGACGGTCTTGTATGGTCGCGCTGCTCAAAAGATTACCCTGGATTTATCTTTGTTAATAGAAACCTCTCAGATAACGCACTGATTATTCTTGTGAGAGTGAAAGGGGAACTGTCGCGTTTTCCAGACCTGTGCTAAGTGCTGTTGCAAAGAGTTAAGCGCGGCTTGTGTACATAAAGAGCCGGCAAATAAAGATAGGGGAGATAAAGGACTTGCCGGCACAGATAAAGTTCCGCCTAGAAAAGTCTGGTGACGTCTTGATTGTGTTATAGAACATTCGATTTCATCCTCAGCTGTTTGGTGACTAAATGAACCTTCCTCTTCTTCCACTACTACGGAGCTCCGATCACTCTGCCATCTGGTGTTAGGGGCACTAAGTTTTAATACCTCATTTAATGCCGGGATTTCAAAATTTATAACTTTATCACGGTTTTTGTTTATGAATATTTTTCCCAAATATCCAATTCTATGGGTGTACTTAAAGATATTAACAGTTTAATGTTGTGGCCAATGTTGTGGTTTTCTGTCCAAAAATGGCGTGAAACTGCAGATTTTTCTGTTTGTTTTAACTTAATGTTCCTCTGGTGTTCTTTTTGCCTGGTTAACAAGTTTCTCTTAGATTTTCCTATGTAGCTTTTTTCACAGGTTTCACAATTAATCTGATAAACTCCTGATTTCAAATTGTTGGGGATTGTATTTTTCAGTGGTTTATTTAGCAGGTTCCTCAGACTGAATTTGTTTTGGGGTGCTAGTTTTAAGTTTAGTCTTTTGAAGATTCGTTCAAATTTTCTTAAAGCCCATGGATGGTAGGTGAATTTTCTATATTGCCAATTTGTGTTTTTAAGTGGTGTGAGAGTGGTATTTTTTGATATTATCTTCAGCTTTTCTTTTCTCTTCATCATGTTCCTTATGATGGCTGGGTTGAATCCATTTAATACTGCTATGTCTTTAATGTGTTGTTGTTCTTTCAAAAATTCCTCCTTACTCTGTGGGATGTTGTATAGCTGGTGAATTAGACTTCTAAAGGCAGCTAGTTGATGTGAAATGGGTTGTATTCATTTTGCTTTATTCTTTTCTTTATGAAGAATACTTCACTGTTAATAATGCTTCTGCTTTTAATATTTATTCGATTTATTGTTTGTTCCAGAAACATCTAGTGATTGTTACAGAACAGACTCGAATTATCAATGAGGTATTTAAAGAAGCCAAGAGTCAGTCGTTAACAAATGTTGTAACGAGAGTTGATGCTGTAAATAGGTTTTGTTATGGTCATCAACCTTGGTAGATTGTGATTGTGTATGTAATGTAATACTGCTACTGGGAGTGTATTTCTACGCAAATAAAGAATGATTTGAATTTCTGCAACTTAGATTTTTAATTCTACAAACCCACAAAGTCACAGTACCAATGGACGCATCACTACAGCCAATGAAATTCGCAGGAATCACAAATGACGGATAGATGTTATGTCCACGTGGAGTAATCTATGAATTATCTGAGAGGTATCTATTAACAAGATAAAGCCATGGTAACCATTCGAGCAGCACAATAATACTTCAGTCCTGCAAGTAACTCATTCCTCACTATTTCTTTCCTTACCAGATCGAGTATCTAATCACGTTACACTGAGTTCATTTGCACGGAAGAGAATATAACTCACTAAGGAAATTTATTCTTCATCTCTCTTCCTTTCCTATCAGGATAAACGGATGAAATCATTTTGGTAAAATTTTTGTGAACTTTTTTCTACTTTTATTATTTATAACAAAAAACAAATTAACTTAAAAGAAGAAAGAGTTAGAAACTTGGGATGGCAGTTAAGTTCTCCCTTTTTGGAGTTCCGCATTAGCACCTCCGTTAGTTTCGTATCATCATAATGCTGCCGTACATTGTGCGAGAGCGTGTAGATTCTTAGGCCAAGACCATGGCCTAGGCCCCGGGCATGGCACGAAGGGAAGTGGGCGTCAGCTACTGTGAGGTTGGTTAGGTGTACTCTTTAGTGGTTATGTGGGTGACTGTGCCTCTGTGAGCTTTTATGGCGTAGTCTTCGTACAGTCAAGCGCTGCTCGAGTTGGGGATGAAAGTGAAGGAACCACGTGCTACTGGCAATGGAGACGCACAAAGACCCGTCCCACTAAGGAAGCTATCTCGAGAGGGCAATGAACAACCCTTCGATCAACTCTTTCCTTTGAGAAAGCATCCGTACGATCTGTCCGGCACTGCCATATGACGCAAAACCTAAAAGCACCTTTAAAGATAGAAGCTGGAATGAAAGGTAAATAATGGAAAGAAAACTACCCCAGCATTCGCCTAGTATTCAGGAAAATACACAAGGGCCCAAGGTTAGTGTGCTTAGCCGGCGGGAATTGAATCCAGAACCTCCTGTACGTGAACCTCACACGTTACTGCAGAGCTCTGTTGCTCGGTACGAAAAGTAGTTTTAGTACTTATTTTGCATAACACGAAAATGATTAATTCTGGTTTAAGCTGGTGTTGACATAATTTTACGTAAATACAACTGCTTTAAAGAAACGGAGCAGATAACAATAATAAACTGCAGTCTTAGCGCATGCATTCTATCAGTACTGGCTGTTGATTTGAACACAATGGCTGGTGATAATGTTGTCGCTAGCAATTCCACTCTATTATCCTCCTGTGTCACCCCACATTACCCTCTCATTCCAACGGAACACAAAGGTCGCTTCCCTGCTAACCTTTCTGACAACAATACACAAACACTGCCCCAATTCCGAATAACACCGATGTTTTTAAATACGTCGTTTTCTCATTTGTCACGAGTGGCTAGTTGCAATGGAATTGAATGTCTGCATGTTTTCAACTGATAATTGTTGATGATAGCATTTGACAAAGACTGGGGATTTGAGAATTTGGATCAGTACATACCCACAAAATACACACTATATGTATCGCAAAAACATGCTACAGTTAAACAGGAAAAAGAAACTTAGAAACCAAACAATTAGAAAAAATTGTATTTATTTAACATTCTAGCAAGGAGTACAACAAAATATTGGACATTCTTCTTTTTAACCTTAAACTTTTCAAATGATACATCATATTTTTATCTTTCGTGCAATATTTTATGTCAAAGAAAGGAAATGTAGACGAATATATTCTGACAGCGTTCAGCTATGAAACCTGTCATCTACTTTGAACCTTGCAGCTCAAAGGCTTTTAAATTCTAATTTTGTGTTATACTGTGAGAGTTCTGTAAAACAAAAGTTTTGGGAGGTCCCAAAAAGGTTGTTAATTTTCAAAGTTATGCACTCTTGGGGTTATAAACTTCATCCGGTAGGTAAGAACATACCTTACGATTGAAAAGTCTGGTAAATTATATACAATTATTATATCTATACAATCGAATTTGATTTATTTTAGTTTGCTGTAATAAAATACATATTCTGAATATATACATGTTTAGCAAACAGTAATTAAAGTATATATTTCCCTTAGCAGTTACCTTAAGTTTAAAAACGACTAATAATTTAGTCAAAGTGAAATTAACAAAAAGGAAATTCTCGTTTATACCTTTTCTAGTGCCCATAGTAAACGGGTAGAGGAAGTATTGCACCTTCCCAAAAATGTAATATAGATAATTCACTTGAAATGCACATTTTAAGGCACTTTTAGAAAAGGGCACCTTCGTATTTGTGTACACGAGTGTTAACTGCTAACTCATCAACAAAAGTTGGATGAATACCAAATTTTGCGTTAAGTTTAATATACTTCAAGGATGGAATACGAGATTACTAACCTATCCTTTATAGAGAACTCTCCTTGTAAATTTTAATTTTGCTAAAATGGCTCTAGCAGTTTTGACAAATATATTATATTATTAAAGGTTAAGATGTTATATTACTAATTAAATGCATATCTTAAATTTTACGGGAATAACTTCCTGAAATTTTTTTCGTTGCAAATGAATTGTTGTATAATTTGCCTCGGCTGATAAAGCATAAAAGAGAGCCCAAAATTTATTACACAAAAACTGCAGATTATTTTAAACACACAATTAGTTTCCAGTATACATTTTGCCACCTCTTTCATTTTGGGATATCTGTTGTATTGAGCAATTCAAAGCAACAATATTTATACATTTCTAAATTGCAGTCACCCTTCAGTTGTTTCTCCCGACGTCATGGAAAGAGTATAAAATATCAAGGTTAGCATACAAAGAACCTTTTTAAGTATACATTAATCATCTATATACCTTTTGGTACATAAAATAGATAGGACGATAAATAAGCTATTGCCGGAATAGTTTGTAAGAGCTATAAAAGAATTAAAATACCTTATTGGTTAGAGAAATAGAATGTGGGATACAATATATAAGTAAAACACCGTTAAATTTTTGTGATATTTTTTAAAATCCTTTCATATTATTTATGTTATAACTTTATTTTAATAGCACCAATGTTCATTATGTTGGTTTTCCTACAATTAACAAAGCAAAATGTTTTGGTAATAAAGTGCAGGAATAGTGCCACTGGGTTGTCAACATTTTCACTGAACGTTTTCATTAACGCCTGTTTTTAGATATTCACAAATGCATATCTCCATCATTCTGAAGCATATACTGGTGAATATTTGGGGCGGAATTTCAAGCATCGGATTAATGGGGTCTTACATCTCTTAAGGTATAGTTACTCGAGCGAGTAGTGAGAAATACTGAAAAACTTTGAAGTACTTAAATGAGAAAACATCCACATACAATGTGTATTTTAGCAACAAGATTGTCTTCTGATAGTTATAAACTGCCTGTGTCATACGGTTTACTAAAAATCATCCAGAATTAACACGTTGCTTCAGAGGCCACTCCCATATAATCCACAGTATACGTTTCATTGCATCGTGGACAATGAACTGTTATGGTACTTAAAACAAAAGTCACTGTGAGTTTGTGGGTTCGAGAATTAAAAGCCTTGTTTGAAGAAGTTTAAAATGCCCTTTTTTCCGTAGGAAGACGCTTTGTACACCCCTTACAGGCTCTAAAATTTACGTGTCATACACAAACGCAGTCTCTCGTTGCTTCACCACCCGTAAACGAACGAAATAAATTACTTGCGGTACACTTTAAATAGCTCAACTCGCAACTCCTTTAACAACTCGCTGGCAACTCACTCTTATACCACTTATGCCAGCTTTTATACCTCTAGTCATTGTTCTAGAAACGCGCCGACGCTTCAAGGCCTTTTGTGGCGCAGCGAGAGCACAATGGAACTATCTCTGTCTGTTTTTCTCTCTGGCAAGCGTTCAACACTCGCCTAAGAATCAGGTGTGGCTTGTGGCACTACTTGTCTCTTACTTTCCTGCCCAGTGGTTTGTTGCAACTCCAGTGAAATAATGCGATCGGTGATAATAGTTTGTATTGGGAACATTTGCTTCAAAATATTCGTATAGCATCTTTGGAGAAGTTGAAATTAAATTTTTTTTTTTTTTTTTTTTTTTTTGTATTTAAGTGACTTCTCATTTTCTTAATTATACTGCTCACGCGCGCGCGCGCACACACATGTTTCTAAAAATGACGTTTTTATTAATGGATCCCAAGGCATGTATTTTCGGGACATTCCGGGTGGAATGCAATACTTTTCTACCTACTGTTCACGTGGAAGGGAAAGTAAGAAAGTAATTAATTCATTAATGTGGCGACCAGACATTTTAAAACTTAAAATGAATCCTTCTTTTGAAGTCACTTTGTTCTGAACTGCAGTTCAATTTTTGAAAACTGTATTGCATAGATTGAAATCAATTTGTGAACAAGTTACAAAAATAAAGCTATATACAGTGTAAGAATCCTCATGAGTAAATTCAGATCTAATTATGTAATATAAACTTAAATCTGTGCACACATTTTAAGTACAGCAAGCTCATTTAAGGAGGGTTAGGTAATTTATTTTGTACTCTTCCCTTATTTAGGACTTCATCTACAGATATGCCTGCGGTGCAGAGAGATTAAAACCAGCTGAACCAAACTTTTTCTTCTTCTGCTCTGAGAAAAAGATAAGCGGCCAAAGTAAGAAAATTGCTTTCGGAAGGCGTGGTTCCTTCATTGTAAAGGTTAGGCGACAAGACAGCGGAAATTAAAGGATTTGTCGGAGTAATCTTCCAGAACGTCTGTTAACTGCTTGCACTTTGGGCATTATATCGAATTTCTAGAGATCTTCGTGCAATCTACAGAACTACTTTCGGATGAAAAATAATAACAAGCGTTTAAGATAACTGCAATTAAATAAACATTATTTTGTATAGCCTGTTATGTGGATTTATTAATGAAATTACACGTATTAAGGAGCCTTTTCTTCGTAACTGCTAGACATCCATTAGATTCCAACATTACTGTGCACTTTAATGCACGAATTTTAAATTTTGCATTTGCTATATTCAAACAGATAGTATGTGCAGTCATAATGTAGGATTGAAGAAATAAAACATATGAAAACCTACATTTATAAAATATATATTTTAAATATCATTAAAAATAACTTTAAAATTCTGGATAAAATTTGGTTACACAGGATATAAATAATAAAGGATTAATTTTGGGTGAATACATGAATAACTGACTGCTTTCAAAATGTTAGATTAATTTAATTAAACGTTTTAATTAATGTAAGATTGTAATTAACTTATAGTTATAATATTTCCAAATTTCATTTTTATGCCACTGGCAATTATTTTACACGAAACAATTATTTACATTTATATACAAATATAATAATTTGTAACTTAAAACTTCACTTATTCTATAAGAAATGATCATTCTTATACATTTTTCAGGATCGCTATTTCATGTATATTTATACACATCTTCAGCTGTGTAACCGCAGTATCAGACAGCGATTAGGAGGTGGCGAATTAATTGAAATCACGAGAATTAAAAAAGAAGATAAATTAATGAAAATGCTTTGCTAAACTAATATAAAATATTGTTATATTAATATGAAATTAGAATGAAATTAGAGTAATGATTAAAATAGCGGTTTAATTAAGAATAAGATGGGAAGAATATAATTTAAGACAACTAACATGCTAAAATCCATGTAAGGGAGAGAAAATATTTCTGTAAAATCTGAACACAAGTCGGGGAGACAGGAAGAGGTGACCGTTAGCCTCTTTGTTTAAGGAAAGGTTCAATGTCTGAGAACTATAACCAAGAATGTGTAGGAACAATAAGGTTTTCAAGATGCGGTCAAGCGTAAGACCTAAAAGGATTTACTTTGCTGAGGTGATAACGATGTATACCGTTACAAAGAGCCCAGGGTAGGCGTGACCCAACTCACGGTGGGATGTAACGTCAATGAGTTCGATGAGTTTTGCGAACCAATAAAGAAAAATCGAAATAAAATGAGAAACCAATAATAATGTAAGATTTGAGAAATGGGAAGAAGGGTGAGTTATTTTGGTCATGTGATAAGAGTTAGGGTGGGGATCAGAATAAAGTACGAACTGAATCGCAGGATAGAAAAAAAAATCAGTTCAACAGTCATGCTACGAGGGGAAAGATGTGTTAGTGCGCGTGAAGAAGAAGTAGTAAAGATTTCTAAGTCCGAAATGTAGGGAAGTCAAGAATAACGCAACCAGCGTAAGAGAAAATCATTTCAACAGTCATACTACGAGGGGAAAGATGTGTTAGTGCGCGTGAAGAAGAAGTAGTAAAGATTTCTAAGTCCGAAATGTAGGGAAGTCAAGAATAACGCAACCAGCGTAAGAGAAAATCACTTCAACAGTCATGCTACGAGGGGAAAGATGTGTTAGTGCGCGTGAAGAAGAAGTAGTAAAGATTTCTAAGTCCGAAATGTAGGGAAGTCAAGAATAACGCAACCAGCGTAAGAGAAAATCACTTCAACAGTCATACTACGAGGGGAAGGATGTGTAAGTCTCGTGAAGAAGAAGTAGCAAAGATTTCTAAGTCCGAAATGTAGGGAAGTCAAGAATAACGCAACCAGCTTAAGAGAGGCAGCAGAAGAATTTTATAATAGCAAAGTATTCGCCGTATAAAGAAGTAAGAGAATTCTGTTAGGAAGTTTAGTAACAGGTGGTCACCGCTACAAATCAATCTGAATCAACGAACTTAGTGAGAATTAAATTAAATCATTTTTTTGCAACGAACCAGTGTATTATTGAGACAACTGAGCAGCCAACAAACAACAAATCCATTTTCTACAACCATTCACCTGAAGATAAGAGATCTCATAGCTCCAATTAGAACCCAAATCAAAAGTAAACACCAACCAATTAAAATCTGACATGCGGGTATGCCGCATAATGGCGCCGACACGTTGGGGCTTCGAATTGTAGGAAATGGGTGAAATGTAACGACGACAACGACGAGGAGAAGTGAGAAGAACGACGACGAAGGACGACTACGAGGAGAAGTGAGAAGACCGACGACGACAACTACGATGAGGACAGCAGAGACTACGAAGAAGACGGCAAAAACAACTAACAAGTGAAATTTTCCCCCAACCAAGAGAGAAGTTCAAGTTCTTTCGACATCAACTGAGCCTACTAGACGACGAGCAGCACGACAAAAAAAAAAAAAAAAAAAAAAAAAAAAAAAAATGGTAAAGACATCACATAAACACCACAGCCGTACAACAGAACTGTGAGTTACACATACTCAATTTATATTTCTTGTAAATGTAATATCATTCATTGAGATCAATATCTATGTAATGTCTTAGTAATAAGTATTTTGGAAGGGAAATTAGAAAATTTAAAGGGGAAGTTCAATGCTTTTGAGAAATAAGAAGATCGTACAGAATAAATTTAAAATGGAAAATTCTGGGGAACAAATAGTTATGGAGACAGAGAAAGAGTTAGAAGTTGTTAATGAAGAGACAATGGAAAGCAGTGTTATAGGATCAGTAGATGAGGGTGTAAATGGTGTAAGTAGCTTAAATGTAAATAGGAGAAGTGACAATCCTGGGGTAATGGAAAATCTACAAGAGATGCTCCAGAAACTCTTGGCGCAAATGACTATTCAGAGTCAATCACTAGAAGCTAAATTAGTAGAACAGAACCAATCACTAGAAGCTAAATTAATAGAACGGAACCAAACACTAGAAGCTAAATTAGTAAGTCAAATTACAAGCCAAGGGAAAGAAACAGAAACTAGAATCACTGTCAGAATTCAAGGAATAACAGGGGAAATCCAGTCTGTAAAAGAGGCCCTGCAGCGAGAAGTAGGTACTATAAGAAGTGACCTAGAAGCTACCAAATCTCTCGTTGCAGGAGTAGAAAATAGAATAGGGGAGGAAATTAATAAGGAGAGAATAAGATTAGATGAACTGACCACGACACAGGTAACTTTTGTACAAGAGATAAATGACCGGTTTGACACTGTAAACAATAGTATAGCAGCTGACATGGAGAAGTTAAAAGAAAAGGTAGCACGTGTAACAAATATTCAATCAGAAAATACACAAATGTTGAGGGAAACAGTAAGCGAGATATCTCAAATCAGAAATACTGTAACTGGCTTACAGCTGGGACAGCAAGGGCAGGTACCTGAGAGTTCCAATTGTTCTATACATACACACAATGGAGAGAGGCAGAACGAACAGGTTAGCGCCCCTTCTGTCTCTCCTCAAAACAGCAATAATAGCGAAGTAAATATGCAAAACGTAAATATGTATCCACCAGTGCACATGAATTTTCTAAGCGAATTGCCCCTCCCGAAATTTAATTGTCGCAATGACAACGCAGTACAATTTTTGGCCGACTTAGAAAAGTATTTTGTCATCAGAGGTGTACCCGAGCAATATAAGATAATAATAGTTCAAAGGGCATTAGAATCTGCCGAACTTAATTGGCTACGAGTAACTGTGGGAGAAGGATGCAGCTACGAGTTGTTCAAAACAGCTTTCCTAGAAAAGTATTGGAACGCCAATGTCCAATACCAAGTAAGGAATCAGATAACAAATGGCCGTTACCAAGGTAATAATGGAGAGTCTATTACTGATTATTTCCTGAGATATTCGCAAATGAGTAAATATCTACAACCTCCATTACAGGAAGCCGAACTGATTTCTCTTCTCACGCCCCACCTTCCTGAGAACATTAGAAATCACATGGTGGTAGCAAGACCTCAGACATTGAGAGAGGCAATTACATTATTAACAGCTTTACAAAGCGTTGGGACGCAAAATTCACAAAATAGACATGAGAATCGAATGCCAGTGAGAAATCCACACAGACCGTGGAATAATAATAATCATGACGGGGAAAGGGCACACAATCCCCGAAATTTTAACACAAACCATATGGCTACTCGTCAAAGATACGATGCCCACGTCCCGAGGGAATTCCCTAACAACAATAGAGGGAGACAGGGACCACCAAATTCAAATTCATATAATTTCCCTATAAGATATGTACATGTAACTAGGAATGGAAATAGGGGTCACCCCCCATTTCTTCGAAGAGGGAATGCAAGACCGACGTTCCGACTACCAGAAGCTAATAGACAGTATCAACCACATGACGCTGGTAGAGAGAACAATACAGACAGACCTGAAGTAAGACAGAGGAATCAACTTCTCTCAAGAGAATGGGTGCGTTCTCCTCCACCCACACCGAGGGACGCGGCGCCCGAGGTGGATGAAAGGCCAGATACGACACAGCAGACGGGAAACGACTCCAGGGTGCGATAGAAGACGTCCCGCATCGGACCCGGATGAACACGCTAGTTCTTAATTTGAACAGGGACACAGCTCTGAGTAGGGTGGTACAGAATAAAACAGAAACAGAAATAGTAAACGGTACTCAAATAAACAATCACTTAACAGAATTGCAAGAAGTGAGAGATGCTCCACGTATTGCTGCAGTAATAAACAAAGAAAAATGGCACATTACCATAGATTCAGGATCCTCAGTTTCAGCTATAAGTCAAGCATTCTTTTATCACTTAAAAAACAATGGAATGAAATTGCAAACATTGCCCGTGAAAAGTGCATATTGTACTCTGGCGGTAGGTCGCGCCAAACAAAAGATTAATACACAAATGCTTTTGAAAGTCACCATTGGGGAGGATACAATAGAATTTGTATGTTTTGTTATTAATAGGCTATCTGTAGACATTATTATGGGTAATGACGTGTTGTATGCGCTTCAAGCTAAGTTGAATTATCAAATGGAAGCCTTGGAAATCAAAATTAAAGACGTCATAGTTAAAGTTCCGTTTAGCTCAAGGGAAGCAGAAAATGAGATAAGATTGACAGATGAAGAAAAAGAAATAGATGGAGAAACATTTTTTGTAGAATTTATACGAATAGGAGGGATGGAGCTAGTTAAGATGAATCCATTAGAAGCAGAAGAGATGAGAAACTATGATAAGGATGAGTATATAGCTGGAGGAGAAGGGCTTTTAGAGATGACGTCATACGGACTTGGGCAGGCAGAAGCAGGTGAACAGGAGATAATTACCCTACCAGATGATTTCCAGGTTTTCGAAAATAACGTAAACATGACCTATAGAATAAGAGAAACAGTAGCAAACTCGAACCTACTTAACGACCACCAAAAAGAGATTTTTTATAACATTTTATGTAAACATAGAAATGTATTTTCGGAACACACTGGGACCTATAGTGATTTTGAGTATGAATTCGAGATACATGATGTTCCCCCATTCAAATATAAGTGCACACCATTCAGGATGCCGGAATTCGCATCTATAATACAACGTCGTACCATCCATGCTCTAATCCAAGCGAGCGCGTACTGAAAGACCTAGGTGTTCATCTCCGAGTCCTTTGTTCATTGAAACAGACAACCTGGCCAGACCACATCAACTACATTGAGTTTATATTCAATAATTCAGTCAATCTAACCACAGGATATGCTCCTATCCAATTGCATAGGAATTTAACACCGGAACCACTAATAGAGGGTGTTCCGGAAAGTATACAAGTGACGACCGAGACAGATCGAGAACGGATCCAGAATGCTGTTAAAAGAATAATGGAAAAAGTAGAGAAAAGAAACGCAAAGAAATTGCGGTATAAGAAGAATTGGGAGCCAAAGGTCGGCGACTTAGTTCTAGTGAAATCGTTCGACAAGTCAGATTTGTTAGGAAAGAAGACTAAAAAGCTATATATGCTATGGAAAGGCCCATACCGGATTGAGAAAATATTTGGTGACAGAGCGTATGCTCTAATACACCCAAGAAATGGTAAACCGATAGGCAGATATAACATCTCCCTAATAAGGC
The DNA here is from genome assembly GCA_030765055.1 of Mantis religiosa. Taxonomy (NCBI): domain Eukaryota; kingdom Metazoa; phylum Arthropoda; class Insecta; order Mantodea; family Mantidae; genus Mantis; species Mantis religiosa. Next base: position 53,032,553 of record CM060958.1, on the reverse strand, counting down.
CATATCGTCAAAAAACGTTGTAAACAGTACAGAGCAGACCCAAGAATCACCGGTGTGAATGTGATTGAAATTATATATACGAAGATGTAAAGAATACCAAGTAAAAGTTATATAATTAGTACGGGTAACGTTTTCGTTTGAAATTCAAACACTGCGTGGGAGTTGCAAGTTCCAAAATTCCTGTGCACAAACAAAATGATAATGTAATAAGAATAACCACAGCTAATGAACATGTTAGAAAGATCTTTAAAAATAATTTGTGAAATGTAAATATAGTATAAGTACTGATGTATTCATGTGCCAAAAGGCTATATTGTTATTGTAAAGGTCACAGACTTAGGCGTGACAAAGTGAAAGAAAGTTTAGAGTGAAAAGTGAAGTGGAAAGACAGGACAATGAACTGCCAATGTTTACTGTCAGGTAAACGAAACACCTGATTACAGGTAGACAACTGAGTTCAGGTAGAGGTAACCATATTTGGACATCATTACGCAAACTATAATAATGTGAGGACGAATGTTCTTACGGTGAAGGACTGAAAGATAAAGAAACGTCCCAATAAGTTAATATAGTAATATTTAAAAAAAATCATTGAATGTAAAATGTAATATTGTAAACTGTAATATAGTAACATTAATGTAGTACTTAAGGAATGTAATAAGGTAAAATCAAGTTGATGTCAAGTGAGACAAGGATAATTCAGTGAAGTGTATATATAGTTGAGGTATCACGAATGTTATTTGTATATAGGGTAATAACCACATATACGACAGTGTACTTGTCTATGTACGTAATGTATCATATCTATAATTCTATGTATATGATGTACCATATTGACCATTCTATGTGTATAAAGTAACACACTGATAAAGATGAGGGAACGGTGACCACCGAAAAATGTTTCAAGTAGGGAATGAGAAATTATAAGATATATAAGGAGGAAATGCCATGACGGGGGTTTGACAAAATTTAAATAATGGGTATTTCATTTTTGTCAAACGGGCATTATGTAACCGCAGTATCAGACAGCGATTAGGAGGTGGCGAATTAATTGAAATCACGAGAATTAAAAAAGAAGATAAATTAATGAAAATGCTTTGCTAAATTAATATAAAATATTGTTATATTAATATGAAATTAGAATGAAATTAGAGTAATGATTAAAATAGCGGTTTAATTAAGAATAAGATGGGAAGAATATAATTTAAGACAACTAACATGCTAAAATCCATGTAAGGGAGAGAAAATATTTCTGTAAAATCTGAACACAAGTCGGGGAGACAGGAAGAGGTGACCGTTAGCCTCTTTGTTTAAGGAAAGGTTCAATGTCTGAGAACTATAACCAAGAATGTGTAGGAACAATAAGGTTTTCAAGATGCGGTCAAGCGTAAGACCTAAAAGGATTTACTTTGCTGAGGTGATAACGATGTATACCGTTACAAAGAGCCCAGGGTAGGCGTGACCCAACTCACGGTGGGATGTAACGTCAATGAGTTCGATGAGTTTTGCGAACCAATAAAGAAAAATCGAAATAAAATGAGAAACCAATAATAATGTAAGATTTGAGAAATGGGAAGAAGGGTGAGTTATTTTGGTCATGTGATAAGAGTTAGGGTGGGGATCAGAATAAAGTACGAACTGAATCGCAGGGTAGAAAAAAAAATCAGTTCAACAGTCATGCTACGAAGGGAAAGATGTGTTAGTGCGCGTGAAGAAGAAGTAGTAAAGATTTCTAAGTCCGAAATGTAGGGAAGTCAAGAATAACGCAACCAGCGTAAGAGAAAATCATTTCAACAGTCATACTACGAGGGGAAAGATGTGTTAGTGCACGTGAAGAAGAAGTAGTAAAGATTTCTAAGTCCGAAATGTAGGGAAGTCAAGAATAACGCAACCAGCGTAAGAGAAAATCACTTCAACAGTCATGCTACGAGGGGAAAGGTGCGTTAGCGCGCGTGAAGAAGAAGTAGTAAAGATTTCTAAGTCCGAAATGTAGGGAAGTCAAGAATAACGCAACCAGCGTAAGAGAAAATCACTTCAACAGTCATACTACGAGGGGAAGGATGTGTAAGTGCTCGTGAAGAAGAAGTAGCAAAGATTTCTAAGTCCGAAATGTAGGGAAGTCAAGAATAACGCAACCAGCTTAAGAGAGGCAGCAGAAGAATTTTATAATAGCAAAGTATTCGCCGTATAAAGAAGTAAGAGAATTCTGTTAGGAAGTTTAGTAACAGGTGGTCACCGCTACAAATCAATCTGAATCAACGAACTTAGTGAGAATTAAATTAAATCATTTTTTTTGCAACGAACCAGTGTATTATTGAGACAACTGAGCAGCCAACAAACAACAAATCCATTTCCTACAACCATTCACCTGAAGATAAGAGATCTCATAGCTCCAATTAGAACCCAAATCAAAAGTAAACACCAACCAATTAAAATCTGACATGCGGGTATGCCGCAGCTGTCACCATCGTTACTACACAATAGGTGTTGATATGTTCATGTTACTGTTACTAAATCTGAAAATAAAACAAATTTAAAAACAGAATCGACTGCCTGTATTTCAAAATTCGTTACGCGATGTTTGTTTTTTAAAATAAATATCTTTTCCCAAACCATTAAATCTATCGGACCATTTAATTGTTTTAATAATTTAACATCTGGATTTATTTCATGGTTAAATGACCAAAAATGGTCTGCTACGGCCAATTTATCAGTTTGTTTATACTTAATGTTACGAAAATATTCTTTCGTTCTGGTTTCTAAATTACGTTTTGTCTTTCCAATATACACTTTATCCCAATCGAAACAATTAAATTTTCAATACCAGATTTTTTATTATTAGGAATTTTATATTTTATAAAGAAATGTAATAAATTTTTAATATTGTATTTATTTTGAGGAACTAAAGTTATACCAAACTCTTTAAAACTTTTTTGAAAATGTTTATCAACCAAAGGATGGTAAGTAAGTTTTTAAAAATTATAATCATATTTTACGTATTTAATTGCTTACATTACTGTTGCTACGCTTTCAGAAGTTTCTACAATAGCAGTTCGCCCAGCGGAAAATTATTAGTATATATTTTTTGGTTAAAGGACAGTATGATTACCGAAATTTCACCAGCTGTGTTTTGACCAACATTCATTTTAATAAAATAGGGAAGTTCGTGGAAGAACTTTCGTTAAAACAAAAACAAATGTGAATTTATACAGTTAATTTTAAAATTAGACTTACATCGCAATATTCCCTGTGTCTCACTACACCTACGATCACATCCTTCATTGGCTGGAGTAGAGCTGGTTGCTATCCGATTTCATCCAGTACTAATCGATTCATGTCTAACCTGAACCAATCTGAGATATCGGATATCTTCCACTTGTGGAGTAAATCACGTAGTAGCACTGGTTTATTTTACTGTTGTAAACAGCTTAGTTACGATGTTGTCTTAATTTAAAATGGACCATTCACGCTTGTAAAACGAATTGGAAGCCAGCAAAAGCTTTCAGGCGTGACGAAATGCACCGAAACCGCAGAGGTCTGTCGTTTCTAAATGTAACCGGTGGTTAGCCTTAGGGTTAGTGTTAGTGTACATGATGACATATTAAAATATTACATATCACAACCTAACATTTCCCCATACCTAATTCTGTTTCACAAAAATTCACCTTAATACTCCCAATTCTATACGCTGGTTTTACGAACAGCTCTCGGTTGCTTTATTACTAAAACAAAAAGTTATATTTTCCGCCTTTGCCGTTTATGGACAGCACAAAGCTTCACATTCAAGAGAACTCGAGTTCGAATCAGGTTAGGACATATTTATAGGATAAAGTTTCCCTTCTCCTGAGAAGACGAATGCCACGTAAGTTTATGAAACATTCGCGCATCAATGTTCGATATGATTATGAAAAATGGTAACTAAGGTATAATGTCTTTGGAATCTCACTTTAATTAGGAAAAATTACTGAGAGTCAAATTTTCGTTTTTCACTTAATTTAATTCCATTCTCGTCAATACGTTCTGTAGAAAGTACCATAGTATTCATAAATTGCACATATGTGCAACATAATTCGTTGATGAAATATTTCTTATTCACATTCCCCTTGTAGAACTTCTCAGTTTTCAAACGTATCATCATAAACTTCACAAGATAAAGATTTCGCTGTCGAAATGTCTGCTGAGCAATCGTCTGCTAATGTTTTGTTAGGTTCATATCACAAACTCTCATATTTTAGGCATGAACCCATTGACTGTAATTTACAATACACCGAGATTAAAAAAGCAAAAACATGTGAGAATAATACAACGATTAATAGATAGAGAGTTTAGGCCATATGACAATCCCTAAATTGTACAAAAGTTAAAACAACACACTGACCTCTAATCTTATATGTTTCCAAATTATTCACTTATTTATTCACTTACACATGGCAATATTACTCTATCGAGCATTAGCAGGTGTGTGTGTATGTGTGAGAGAGAGAAACAGATAATAGTACAATAATAGTATAATTGAAAACCAAACTGCTGTCTAAACGCCAAATTTGTTAAGTTCAGCTCCTTCCAGACAAGAAACGCGAATATTGTTGAGAAAAAATGTCCCATATCTCAAAACTAACCTTTAAATTCTTTTAATTTACGTGATCCAAAGTTAACTCATATCAGACGATGAATGAAATGATGTTCAAATGAGTGAAGAATCCATGGAGCTTAGAGTTAACTGACATTCATTTTTCAGGATAAGGGAAAACCTCCAAAGCTGTCATATCAAACGTTGAATGAAATGATGCTCAAACGAGTACAGGATACATAGAGCTTAGTTACCAGACATTCATCTTTCAGGATAAGGAAAAGCCTCCAACGTTGACGCTGAATGAAATGACGTTCAAATGAGTACAGGGTACTAGAGCTTAGACTTTCATTCATCTTTCAGTATAAGGGAAACCCCAGACCTAATATGCAATTATAGTTACATAATTAGGAATTCTATTTATTAATTTCGCGCATGTTTCTATATATATATACTGCCACTAATTTGATATCTCTTCTAAAACTTATTCCCCCAAAATTTTATTAATCTATAGATCTCATGCTGTTCCAGGTAAATATTTGCACAAACATGGCTTAATTGTAAAATTTATTACAAATACGAAAAGGGATATTGCAAGTTGAAACAGTAGAAAAAGTCATAATAACTCTAAGTAGTTGCAGCTAAATACACCTATAAACATGACATCAAGTAGAAGTGAAATTGGTGAGTAGTCAAAAAGCATGACTAAGAATTGGAAAATTCAAAGCAATAGCAAATAACTTGGCCATGATTAATGCTTTACATTTTTCTGTGCTTTACGTCTACATTTGTCATGTGGTACATTTCTGATGTAATAAGATTTTTTCTATTCCCTCATAGTTAACCAGTAGTGTACGAATCCAAAGCGCTCCATAGGCTATCTGCAGAAATTTCATGTTGATTTTATTAATCAAGTACACATATTAGACATACAATATTTTAACAAAAATCATTAAAGTATAAGAAAGCAAAATCTAACCACAAATATTCCATCTAAAATGTACTGGGATTTTTAACTGAAAATATTTATTTGGTTCAAAAACATTTAGTTATTTTAAATTTTCTAAGGAATGGTTATAACATTTTAGAATATACTTATATTTTCATGTCTAATAAAAACAATATTCGAGTTTCTGGTAACAACCTCTGAAGTCTTGACTGGAAATGAATTATGTAATATTTTATTATTGATGAACTATTATAGTTTGCCAAAATCTTACTACATGAAAAATGTAGATGTTGTCAAAGCGTTCAGTTTGAATTAATTATTTTTGGGTTTTAGTAACAAAGTTTTGAAATACTTCATAATACATCTTGAGGGGTGCTAAGTCAGCATTATTGTGTTAGTTGTCATGGAACTTATAAGCAACCGTAGAGTCACATGTCTTTAAGATACTTGTATTGCTTCAACTTCTGTGAAAAATAATGGAAATAGATACGTACGTTATCAAATAATAATAATTAAAAGGTTCTTTGAAATAAAATTTGGATTATACTTTATTATTTTACACTTCTTTCTTTTGCTGTTTGTTAAGGTGCCTTCAGTAGTATCAACAATTCTAAAAAAGCATTGTTGAGAAAGTAATGATTTCTTATAGTAAAAAAGAAACGGTTGACCCTTGAATGTGTATGATACAAGAAAGAAACCAGTGGATGTTTTCAAGACAACCAGAAAGTGTACACCCAGGTACATCTATCAAATAATGCAGCAGTGTACATGTTGTACTGTAAACCGAAAACTTCCAAATCTATATGCCATTTCTTGAGCTACTAGGAATACTTCAATATAGAAGCGATGAAAGTTTTAAGGCAAGGCTACACGAAAAATTCACCGAAAATGTTGAAAGTCATGGAATACTCTTTTTTGACAATTTTGGTAGCTTAGGGCGGTAGTCATATATGGCATGTTATTTTTGTCATTTGCACCATTTTAGGCTATCACGTTTCAATTTAAAGAGAGCTTTAACAATCGATAAAAGTAACAAGCAATACTTTAAATTTAATTTTGTGAGAAACTTTTTTCTAACACTTTTCAGTGTACAAAATGCCTCACGTGTCAACGTTTTTCATTCAACTTGGTGAAACTTATAGGATAGGTCTACAGTATCTAAATAATGAACTTCACATTCCCCTATTTTTGCTAATGCTCATGTTTTGGAAATTATATGGTGTTAAGGAATAAAAAAGTTAATATTTTCACAATTTTGAGAGCTAACATGCGGAAAATATTCTAGAACAAGTGCTACAAGAATATTCCAGAAAATAAGAATGTGGGACTTTTAAAATTGCTCTTCATTAGCCGAAAACATTCAACTTAAATGCTCAAGCATTTTGAAGCGTAGATCATTTTATATAACGAGTCATTTTTACAATATTTTCACGAAAAATAATTAATAATTTATTAACTATTTGTTGTAGCAACATGAAATTTTACATGAATATTTAAAATGATACTTAATTATGTGGCTAAATGTTCATAATGATAGGTTTATTATTATAGAAGTTGAAATTTTCAGTGTAGCCTTGCCTTGCCTTGTGTAATGCACGCAGAAATTGTATAACAATTTCAAACCTCAACATTTTGTTAGACACTGCAATCACTACAATATAATAATTCATTTTCTTAAAACTTACAGCGAAACTGTAATTGTATTCTTTTGCAAACTATGGAAGTATATACTCATTAGAAATATATTCATATAAAAGTTATATAAAAATTTATATCAATACGTAGAAAAACACTATTTCTGTCCTCAAGGTTTTAAAGTGAAAATGTTTATTTAAAAAACAACTGAAAATATATTATAAGCCACAGAATTATACAAGTTGTGTGGAATTTATGTAAAATGCACTCATTTTAATTCTAATTATAGCATATATTTATAAAGAGAATTATATAAAGAAGTTGTAGCTTTCTTTAGTTTAAAAGTTTTAAATTGTTCTATAGAAGCGTATTAGACAATTAAGAGTTTTGAGCTTTTGTTTTAAAACAAAATTTTCAAATAAATATCTAAAAATATATATAATTAAGTTTATAAATTTTTGACTTATAGTGCAAAATATGTAGGTACTGCATTAAGTGCTAGATGCTGCACTTAGGAACTTCAGTTTTATTTACCAACAAATCGATTACATTTAAAAATGTTTCGTCGGTGTACACAGATGTGCATGCATAGTAATTAAATACTAATTAAATAATTACTATGCATGCATAGTAATTAAATAATGATTATTTCTTACGGAATATCCAGAAGCTTTTCACGAATGAAGATTTCGTCCAGCTTGGAGACTACAATGCGAGACAGAAACGGGAAACTGATCCTGAATCTCACTTCACAACCCTCTGTGACGCATGGAAGTAAAAATAACGGAGCTAGAACTTTGACTTATATCAAATATACAAGAGTATCTTACCTTTGCGCCTCGCTGGATGAAAATCTATTGCCGACTGCTGGGGCAACCCCATTTCAAGAGGACTCTAATGAAGTCATAACTTATTTAACACGAGGGCTTCAGTTCCGGCAAAGAAGAGAGGGAGGAAGGGAGGGTTATTCCAAACGTAACAGAAATTCTCTGGATCATTTCTTAGACTTATTGAGGTAGTTGCACGCTCATTAACTTTGCAGCGCTAATATTCACATTGTTTTCTTCTTACAAGGCCATGCTACACTTGAAACGTAACTTCGACTGTCTACATGGTGAGAAAGCGGTAGTATAAACAAAATCGCATCATACATCTTCAGTGAAGCCTCTCTAAAGCGAAACGCGATCGTTGTCATTTATTTTTCGTTTAACAAGGTTTCCTTCTTACGGAGGGTTGTATTTGAGTACAAAGAAATAGTCGTACAAGGGTAGAACGAAGAAGTAATATAGAATGAAATGTAAACTTCTCCTTCTTCTTCTACCTCACGACTTTGGATTGTTTAAACCGTTCCGGCTCCAAATTGGTCTGCCCATCTTTTCTTCGGTCTTCCCTGGTTTCTTCTTCCTATAGGTTTATAGTTTAAGGCTATTTTTGGTATTCTGTTATTATTCATCCTCTGAACATGTTCTTTCCATTGATTTCTATTTCTTTCAATAGTATGGTTTACTTCTTCTACTTTTAATTCTGTTCTAATATCCTGACTATATCCAGCTATTGCTCTTATGAATTTCATTTCTGATGACTGTATTCTCGTACAATTTCTTTTTGTTAATGTCCATGTTTCTGATCCATAGATCAGAGTTTGTATTGCCATTGCTTTGTATAGTTTTATTACAGTGCTTTCTTGCTTTATTTTTTTAATGTTCTTGTTATTGTGCCTGTTATATAGTTAAATTTATTTATTTTCTCTATTATATCAGCTTCCCCTTGGTACGAGACATTACATCCTAAATTCTTAAAGTGTGATTTCTGCTCAATTATTATGTTATCTTAAAAAAAAAAAAAACGCAAGGACTCCTAATTTCTGGAAGGACAGGCCGTAGGCCTATATCATAAGAATAAGAAGACTATCAAAAAATCTTAGCCTATATACAGCTAGTGTGGAGAAATGATTAATTTCCATCAATTTACTAAAATAATGATAGTTAAATGATGAAGCCTGGGACTCAAGTACTTACGATAGTAAGTCGCCACAAACGGTGTATCTCGAATGCGGGAGCCCCTAGTGGCCTACGGGGGAAATATACGAGTCAAATGGAGAATTTAATGTTAGGACGGCACGTTGGCCATGGTAGCTCAATGGGTTAGAGCGACTGGACGGTAACCAGGAGATCCGTGATTCAAATCCAACCATGGCATTGAATTTTTCATGTTCAATCTATCAAAGAAACCTTAGCCTATATACGGCTAGTGTGAAGAAATGATTAATTTCCATCAATTAGCTAAAATAATAAAAGTTAAATGATGAAGCCTGGGGCTCAAGTACTAACAATAGTAAGTCGCCACAAACGGTGTATCTCGATTACGAGAGCCCCTAGTAGTTTACGGGGAGATATATGAGTCGTTTGGAGAATTTAATGTAATGACGGCAAGTTGGCCATGGTAGCTCAATGGGTTAGAGCGACTGGACGGAAACCAAGAGATCCGTGGTTCAAATCCTGGCCGTGGCATTGAATTTTTCAGGTGTATATAACTTGTTTATTTATTGTTATATCACTCATACATCCACTGTATATAAATTGTGTTCTCATCCTAGATAAGATAAAATTTGAGATATCAAATGAGACTTTAAAATTTACATCCTTTCTCTGAAAGTGTCTAAATAGTGACATAGGTGAAATGCTTAAATACTACAATTTTTATGTAAATGCTGCAAAATGTTATCACCTCTATTCTACCAAAATTGAAGTGATTTTGAAACTTTACAAAAACGGTTAAAACTGTTTATAAAACTATTTATTACTTATATTAAATGATTAGGAATTGCACACCACTAGAAATAATTTTGAAAATACAAAAATGCTACCACATTATCTAAATACTAATACATTTAAACAGTGCATTATTCACTCTTCTGGTACTTTCAGAAAAATTAAATATTTAAGTATAATGTTTGTACAATTTTTCCACAGTTGTTAAATTACATGGGTCATTCAAACATTAGTGGCAACACTGACTGCATATGGTGCTATCATTGGTAAATCATGTAAGCTGATAATAATGAAAAATAAGAGCATCAAATATTTTTAGCTGTGAGTTTAAAGACAATTTTATTTAATAAGACACTTTAGTAAGTTTAATTGCAGGTTGTTTTCTTTAATGCTCTAAATATGTTTAGTAAATAAGAAGAAAGATGCTTAGTTAAAATTCAGGTTACAGGAGGTATCAATGCTCGAAAATGCCATACAGAATTACTGGAAGCTTGTGGTAGATAGACTTTACTATATCGTACCCTGGCTAGGAGGGCGAATGCTTTTCGTAGAGAAAGCAAAGCCGTTCATCAAAAACGTAGAGCTAGCTGGCAGACCGCAATCAGCAAGTGACGATGTGCATGTAAATGCTATTAGAGCACTGCTGGAAGAAAATATCGTTGTTGGACTTGTATTGAACAAGCAAGGTAAAATGAAATTACCACTTAGAGGAGCTCGGTTTAGGACCGGCAATTATAGCAGCAGTGGAGCAGCATTTTTGGTTGTAATTTACGCCCTCCAACGTTGTCATATCGGACGAGGAATGAAATTGGTAAAATGGCGCTCAAATGAGTCCGGAGTCCATGGAGCTTAGAGCACCCGACATTCGTCTTCAAGGTTAAGAGAAGCCCCCGGAAAAACCTTATCCAAATAACTCACCCTGACCGAGATTCGAACTCGGGACCTCTTGAACGTGAGGCAGACACGCTACCATCTACGCTACCGAGGCGGGCGTAGAGCAGTCTGTTTGAATATTAGGACAAGACGCTACGGATGGCATCCGTCGGCTTCCTGATGTGTGGAGGCGAAGAGGAAGAGATCATTTCTAAGCACTACAATAATGTGACTGCTCCAAAAATGTTTTATTTGTTGTTAATTCAAATGTTGTAACTAATTATTAAATTACTGATGTATCTTATATCTTGACCAATTTAAGTTGTATACCAAAATATATATTCTAACCTTTTAAGTTCATTCATTAAGAGTTTCTGCTGAAAATTTGGACAAGATGGATTACAAATTGCTTCGTTATTGCACACATCAATAGCCCTTTTTGCGAACATTTATATAGTTTTGTTGGAACTTCTGAAGTTGTATGTTATAATTGAAGATTAAGTTCAAAGAGCTTTTGGAATCAAAACTATAATTTTTTTGATTTCCTGTAATTTTATACAGAAGTTTGGCGACTGATACCCCTAAATTTAGCAAAATTCAGTTATTCCATCTGGGCTAACGCATGCATGCAGCTTTTCAAAAATATCCAAACGTAGGTGTAACTCTTTACCTCACGAGTTTTGGCTTCCACGTGCCTGAATAAATATAGAATAGAGAGCATTAATGAAGAGGAATCTGTATAAGAAAACAAATTTACAGGGGCTCAGAGACCTCAGCTCCGTTTTGCCGCTATGCTGTTTCCACACGAACTGCACTCTATAACAAGACTGGCGCCTATTGGTTGAGCTGGTCACGTGCTTTTCTGTTGCCACTGTGCGTCCTATACCCAGTCACCTTCGTGCTCCAGTAGGAGGTGAGCGGTGGCCGTCAGACCGTTGAAAACCCCAGCGAGACCTAGTGCTTCTGAGGTTTCAAGCTTTAAAGCGAGGTTATACTAGAATCTGTGTTTGTTTGCTGTTGTAAAATGTTGGTATTTCACGCTAATTAGTTAAATTAATTGCTTAGTTAATTAATTACAAGTAAAGCCTTTGTTTCACCAGTATCATTGCATAAAGAAGCTACTTCCGAACAGCTAGAGTGAACACTCGCAAACCACCCATCATCACATCATGCCTTCAGTTGCATGTTTGTAAAAAACGTCTGTCGGGATTTAAAACTAAACAGTGCCTAACCGCATGAAGTAATTCAAAATATCCCTTGGAGCAGCGCACATTTTTATTAGACCAGAGCTGCATTTAATATAATTAGAAAACTGCTTACATTAGGAGTTTCACAGAGTATTTCCCGAAGCCACATTATCCATATGTGGTCCATTAAGTTTTGATACAAAATTCATGACAGATGAAAGTGAAAGTTAATAGCTTCATTAATTAAGTACTCCCAGAATGAAATACTCTGAGCTACATTCCCTGGTTTGCTTTAAGCCTTTAGCTGGATATTTCATTAGCATCTATTTACTCTTAAATGCGATAGTGCTTTTTTGTTCGGTGTTTGTTTTACTTATTTTCTAGCCAGGTGAACTGCATTTTCCAGTTTCACCTCTTCTGCTTCTCTGTTGCATTTTAATCTCCGAAGTTTTGAAGGTTGGCCACAATTCATATTGCAATCTCATGTATTCATCGACAAAGATGTATTTCTGTCTCTATTCCTTCCTATTTATTTCCTTCGTTCCTTATTTGTTTCTTCACACACCTAAAAGCTCTGGCGAACAGCATCTTTGAGAATATTTACGTTGTATTTACAGCTCTTTGCTACGACTTCACGCACAAAATCTGTCATTTTATAAGCATCTTTCACGTTCTATTTTTAGCTTATTTGATAATTTAAATTTTGAACATACTTAAGCAATATTATGTATGGCTTGTAATGATTATGTTTGAATACTAGGAAAACGAAAAAGTTTATAATTTTCCTTAATAATCGCATAAATTATATATTGAAGAAGTATGTATAGTCATAGTAAATCGTAAATTGTATGTGGATGGTAATATTTGATTATTTCATAATAAATCTATACCTATAGCTAAGCAGCGTTGTTAAGATTTACAAAATTATACAACCTATGCTATAAATATTTATAGATAACTGAATTTTGAGTGGGATGTAGATAAACTAAAGCTTGGGTGACGTTAAACGCTTTTACTGCATTTTAAATTTTTTTAAATGCATTGAACCCATAAGGAAAGAACATACAATATATTTAAAGTTACTAAATCTATAACATTTTACAAATTACAGCAGAGATGCAACCAGATATACCTATTTTAAGCTATTTAAGTATGTATTATTGATTCAACGGTCACCAATGATTATTTATTGTGTTCTGCTGAGAAAAATATTATTCTATACCTATACAGGTTAAAAGATATAATTAAATTTAAGGTTATTTCTTTTCCCAAAACACAGAAGGATAATCATAACGACAAAGTGGATTTCTTTTACTGGTTGAAACAAAGGAAAGGGAAATCAGAGCTAGAAGAAAATACAAAATGTTCCAGAAACGTGAATTGAGATGTCATTTGCTTGAAATCGCCCAGTGCCCTGGTTGTTAATAACTTCTTATTGCCTAAAGTCGAGTTGGCGCATTGGGATGGCAGCTGTTAGCTTACCAATGACTGTATCAACCAACATAATATAAGTTTGCCCTTAACGAGAGACGATCATGAACCATACGAGAAAATGAGGTAGTTGGCATCATACTTCCCCCTGTGGATCTCTCTCCCACGTTTATTTGTACCTACTTTGCTACGTACCTAACAGAATAAGTATTACATTCCAACCGAAATTGCACGTTGGGAATTTCACTGGCAATGGCATTTTGAGGCCCATGAATAAAAATGGGAAATTTTAGAAAAACGTCTGCGTTTTTGCAGGCATATGCCTACGTATGACAGGATGTGTCTATGTGTGTAAAAGAGAGAGTGAGAGAGAGAGAGAGAGTAGCATAGCTCAAAGATAAATAACAACATTGTTTTAAGTTCAGTAGTTTTAAAAATTGTGACATGAGCATGAACAAAGTGAGTACCACCTGAAACCATCCTTTACATGACAAATACTTTGTAACTTTTTTATTTTCTTTATTCAAGTACAATATACCTACTTGCAATATACCTGCTTGAATTTTTGTGAATAGCCTTGAAGTGCATTTAATTACTGAACAATTTTGCATAAGGGAAACATATAAAGTTAATACTATAAAATGTACGAATCATCATAATTTTTACGGTCATAATTTTTCGCACCAAAATTCAATCTTATTATATTCTGTTGGCTTAATGTGAAACAAACACGCCGTAGTAGTTTCATTGTTGGTACTCCTGGTTCCCGCCTGTGAGAACCAGGCAAGTTCAGACATGTTCAGTATCGCCTACCGCTGCAATGGAGGTAACATGCAGTTAAAGTTGATGTTAGAGGAAGATCCGGAGTCTCTTTCAAACGTAATCACTGCTGATGAAACTTAGCTACATCATTTTGATCCTGTGAGCAAACAGCAAAGCTCAGTGGGGAAATCTCCTTCATCACCAACCCCCCAAAAAGCAAAAGTGGTTGCTTCTGCTGGGAAAGTTATGGTCATCTCATTCTTTGATATTCATAGAGTGGTTTATCAGCATGTTATACGTGCACATACATCAGTAACTGGATAATACTACAGGGATGTCCTGAAAACATTGCAAGTCCATATCAGGCGCAAAAGACCACATTTCTGTGAAGCAGGCAGGATGCTGCACCACTATAATGCGCAACCGCATATTGCCAATGTAGTTGCTGAATATCTTGTAAAAATCAACGTGAAGTGTATCCCTCACCCTCCCTATAGTCCGGATTTAGCCCCATGTGACTTTTTTCTATTCCCCAACTTGAAGAAACGCCTTCGTGGGAGGCATTATCCATCATCAGAAACAGTGGTGAAGGCTGCGGAGGCGATTTTGAAGAATATCTCAAAAAATGGTTTCCAGCATGTCTTTGAAGACTGACAGAAGCGCTGGGACAAGTGCATCGCATTCAGGGAAGACTATTTTGAGAAAGACATTCAAAAATTATGAGGATGAGTAAAGGTACGTTGTCATTCTTTATTGTACAGCCCTAGTAGATGTTTTTAGAACAGTTATTTCAAATAACTGCTCGTAGCATCAGTCATTTCGAGATATTTATTTTTATTTCTTTAGAGTTTTTAAATAGTTAATCATTTCTGAAGCAGTATTATTTATGTGTCGTTTATGATGTCATGGAAAAACTTTAAAATATTTGAAAACGGCTTCGACTTCCTGTTGCCATGTATCAGCTATTTTTATGTAGAAGCTACATAAATATAAATGTGCCTTATAGAGAGTCACAAGCTTGAATGCTTTGGTGAAACACAGTAGGTCCTTTAAGCTTAAGGTATTAAAAATAATACAGTAGAATTTCGATTATCTGAAAGCCATTATCTATTCAGTGTATTAGCCTCAATAATATTTTTGTGTACTTTTTGTTTAGTGTTATTGAATTAAAGTGCACTAATCTTCTATATGTGGCATAAGCGAACTTGTTTTGGCACAACGTTTATGTTTCATTACTTCCCGGGACGCCATGGCAACAATTACTACATTTAAATGGGGGAATTTAAATCGATTAAATCAATACTGAATATAAGGCACTTTACCATAGTAAAATCACTACGCATTGAGATCGATTTGAATACACAAATTGGCTTACTTTAGCGACAGGCGAGCTCATTAAGCATAAACATCATTTGTTCTATGTGCAAGTTGAAAGCTGTGAGCTGGAGTGTGTGTGTTTTTTTATACAAAGCATGCAAATATAATATCGTAAAAATGGTAAAAGCAGCCCTGTGGTGTGTGAACCATTTTGAAATATGAATATTTCTTTAACAAATAATATGAGGTAAAAGAAATCGGCAGGAACAATTGAAAATAAAAGAATTATATAAACCAATAATAGAATATAAAATCAGCTGGAAGCAGCATCGAAATAGAATGGAAGAAAATAGTATTCCTAAAGTTTCATATAATTTCCATTCACAAGAACAAAGAAAAAGATGATAGAAGCAAGACTTTGGAGCCAGAGCAGGCTAAATGGCCTAAACCGTGTTGGAGATGATGAAGAAGAAAACGGCAATTTTCTTGCAGTCCCAAAACCTGTGTTGCATAACTTTTTTTTTATTTTTGCTTGTTCCATTTATCTTTAACTACTATGGCCATATCGGCGGCCGTTCTCCTTTGGAACATACTGAAGTTGTTAACTCGTTATCTTTGGGTTTATTTATCATTACATCACGCACACATTCACACTCTCATTCATACTTCCAGACTCTGGGGAAGATGGGGAATTATCTAGGTCGGAGAAAAATCCCCACCCCCACCGCCGGGAGTCGAACACGGGAGTAGGTGCTCTACCGACTGAGCTACGGGGCCAGCCTCCATAACTTTGTTTCAGAAGAAACGGGTGAGATATGGATCTGTATTTTGATTATAGGAGTAGCGTTAAAGATTGGTGGGAATATATAGTTCATTTTCATTTTAAGAAAGAAGATTGGCTATAAAAGTTCCTAAATGGGTGAAGCCATCTTTAAATTCACCTTCCACTGACCAGAACTATAGTTTTACCACAGCAAAAGGCGATAGTTGATCAGGGAAATAAATGAGTACAATGTATTTAGTTAGTTTTAGTAGGCACATTAAAAGGTTTTCTAAACAATGGAAGAAAACTTGATCCAATACTGCTAAACATGCACAAATCTAAGGTTCAAATAGATCAGTGTCCTCGTTTCCATACAATATTCAACAAGAAATAAGCACTCAAATCGATTTCAATTCCAGTTTCATATCTGGCAGACATCACAAATTGAATACAGAATGAACATGTCTACACTCCAGTCAAGAGTTTATCTTGGCCATACAATAGACAATCGATAAAATTAACTATTACGCAATGATACCCACCTTATGCGAAAGAAGAGAGAACAGAATTGCCTCCACAAACTTATTGTCTAGCATGACGCATTCATAGGACTGAAAAGCAAATATCTCTAATGCTTAGTAATCCGAGTGAACTGAAATTAAAGCACCAAACAAGCAGGATGACGTCGTCGTCACTTTTTTTTCGAAAAAAAAATGGTCGACTGCGGATTTTGATTACCAGTTTTCTAACTATACAATACATATATCATTGAACTAGTGTTTTAGTGAGTTTTATAACTGCTTATTTTATAATGCAATTAATTTCATTAATTGACGTTCTTCTGTATTAATGCACACTGGGACTGAACTTTTAGATGTCAATAACCTTCTCAATTTGTAATTGTCATATATTGTATAGAGATCTGAGAATCATTTTACTCATATTTTTATGATAAGCCGTTTTTAAATGCCCAACAATATATTTAAATCATCGTGCTACTCTTTTAACCACACTGGACCCTTTACAACCGTGTTTTTCCCAAAATTTACAATTTTCGTATGAAATGGAAGCCATATATTTCAGTTTTGCTCTTCTTTCTATACAAATTTGCATGCATATTCTAAAATAATTCACTCAAATATTCAAACATGTATTTTGTGGTTGGCTTATTCTTTGGCTTAGAAAAAAAAATTAGTTTATGCCGAAAACAAGTAGCATTTTAACCTAAACTCATGAAAAAAAAAAAAAGAAATTTATTTATCTACGAGGGTGGGTCAAAAGTAACGCCTCCTATTTTTTTCTCTTTTAACTGCCAAGAAAATTGATCCCAACTTACATAGCTTGAAAACTACAACATTGACAATTAATGTGTCACTATTCAATATAATCTCCGTCCTTTTCCACAGTTTTAGTCAACCTTTTAACTAGGGCATGTATTCCAGTGTGGTAAAACACATGGTCTTGCTTCCTAAGCCACTGACGCACGGACGTTTTCACAGCCTCCTCATCTTCAAAATGAATCCCACGATGAGCTTCCTTTAGTGGCCCGCACAGATGGAAGTCTGATGGTGCCAGGTCAGACCTGTATGGGGGTGAGGTAAGACTTGCCATCCCAATTTCTCAATTTCTGCAGTGGTGTAACGGCTGGTGTGTGGTCTTGCACTGTCATGCAAAAGAAGAACATCCGCCATAGGCTTTGTTGGATGAACTCGGCGAATACGTGCTTTCAGCTTTTGGAGAGTTCTGACGTATTGGACAGAATTTATTGTGCATCCCTGCTCCAAAAAATCAATCATAAGCACACCCTCTGCATCCCAAAACACTGTCATCACAACTTTCCCTGCCAATCGCTGAGTTTTGAATTTTCTTTTCCTTCGGTGACGTTGTGTGATGCCATTCCATTGACAGCCTCTTTGATTCAGGTTCGAAAAAGTGAACCCACGTTTCGTCTCCAGTAACACTTTTTTTCCAGAAACTCCTCTCCCTCCAAATTGAAGCGCTGCAAATGTTCAGAGGCTATTGTTTTACTTGTTTCTTGGTACCCAAAGTGAACAAACTTTTGAGTAACCCAGTTGTTGAATAATCGTCATCACACTGCCTTTACTGAGGGAGGTAATGCGACACAATTCACCTGTTGTTACCCGGCGATCACCACGAATGATGTCATCGACTCGCTGAATGTTACATGGAGTCACTGCAGCCACCGGCCTGCCGCTTCGCTTTTCATCTGCCAATGGTGTTTGCCCTTCAGCTTCGTTACAGCGACGAACCCATCGTCTGCCAGTGCTGGCATCCACGTTGCATCACCATACACATTTTTAGCCTTTGGTGAATGCGAATTGGCGTTTCACCTTCCGCAGTCCAAAATTCAATCACAGAACGCTGTCTAATACGAATGTCGATGTCAGCCATTTTGCAAGAGAATGCAGTGCCAACTGTTGACTTAGGAAGCTACTACTGCAGGGGATTGGAGAAGGTTTGAGGAATTGCGCCAAATTCAAAGTTTTCACATAACTTATTTATTTAAGGAAAAAAGTAGGAGGCATTACTTTTTGACCCATCCTCGTACAACCAATAACAGCCATAATTAAATTGTATGTTTTGACAGAAAGTGTCACTAAAATACTTCTGTATCTAATTTAAAATACAAGCAGTTTTAGAAGATTTTCTATGTTTTTTCTAGAATTAAAATATTTAATTATATTATCTAAGAAGCTCTTTGAGCTGTAGTCAGTTTTAAAGCAAATAGCTTTAACATTTAAAACGTTAGGAAATTGGATGCCAGTGACCCTTAATATTTTGCTTTACAAACACAGCCATCGATGTTTGCGGGTTGCGTAATCTACATCAATATTAGTGTTCACACGCAACATGCGAAGAATGCCTAGTGACCTACAACCGGAATCTCGAGCAGATGACCTTGACCTTATCGCTGTGGCTCTGCGTTTGCGAAAGTTGGGCTCGTTTGATTGCCTCTCGCTAGCCATGAAACAAATCATAACGTACAGGCACTCGCCCACTATTACTTTAGCGATGTTTACGTGCGTGGATCCCTAATTATTTCCTCAATTTCACAGATAACCTTCGCCTTTAAATGCCCACATTTACGTGCAATCGCCTCTTTAATTATGCACGTGTCAATTTAGATACTACGTGCATTGTATCCTTGTACGCAGTTTAGAGGAAAGTATTTCCGTTAGAAACCGTTAGGTTTTCCATACACTACATCCTCTGAAATGGACCAGCTGTGTAAAAGCTTCTGTTCTTATATAAGTTTCTGTTCAAATATGTATATTTCAAAGTATAGACTATTATTATGTGTTTCAAACGGGAAGGATTCTGGAGTCCAGCCAATCAGATGGCGTATCACACTCAGCGTTGCCAGCTTGTTACACCACTCCTTTTATATTTCCCTCTCTCTCGCACACTCATACAACATGCACGTCTGCTTAGACGTAAGGGTAAGCGAATTATATTTTACAAACTTTTACAAGATAAAGTTGCCAAAATCAAAATTGGAAAAAGCATTTTCGCAAATTATGTATATTTTTAAATACTATAACTATAATTATAGTTTATGAATTACCTGCTTTTCTAATCCAAATGCGCGACACTTGTTTTACCTACACCATACGCTTCAGCAGTAAGCCGTTGAGCATTTTTGAAATCGAGCTGATTTCTATGTTCCTCATTGCCCAATTTTTTGAAGAACGTGTACACCGTACACCTTAAAAAATACTTCGAGCCTGACTTCGAATAATTGCCTTCTTGACTCGCCACTAAATTCACTGCAAGAAGCCATTGCACTATCTAACTCTTACTCTACTGTTGCGTAAAGAACAACTGAATGATATTGATCTGAACTATCCAGAGTAAATAAACACTTCTTATCCAGCATTCATTCATAAACATAAGCATACAGCATTCCACAGGCTAAAAGGAAATGAAATGTTCGCACTTTCTCGAATTTAACACCTTGATTTGCTCACAGTAATGCTTTTATCACGTCATGTCATTAGTTTAAATTTCAGTTCTGAGTAATTAAAAGTATATGTACATACATACACACCAACCACTTTGAACTCTCTGGAGTAAATAGAGATTACGAACCATTCATAAACAAAGATATAATGTGACCAGACACGTTCTGCCTGGGCGGCAGAAAATTTATTGTTTCCTCTTGCTTATTTAAAGTAATTCTTTTATCACGTCATGTCAAACATTTACGTTTCAGTTCTGAGTAATTACAAATATACGTACACACATACATGCCAACCAATAATGATATTCATACAGTGCTTACGTCGCGATTTATTGTTATAATACAGGTAATGGTGCTTTATTTATTTGTATTAGAAAAACTATTTAAGCTAAAAATATGGGGTTTTCATGGTTATGTTAGATATATTACTCTCTACCTTCCACATGGATAAGTTTTGGCGAACTATGACTATGAATAGTATTTCATATAGATTGATTAGGTTGGCGCTCCTCACACACACCAGTTAGCGGGAATACAATACGACAATACTGCAGAACTCCGATTGGTTTCTCACCTAGTAGCGCTTAAGGACAAACAACTTCCCATTTGAAACACATAATAGATTCTATTGTCTTGAGCCATCATTCAGCGAGGTTTATTAACCCCAGACGGTACCAATCTCTGGTTTTTGATGCAAAGAATTTGATGACACCCACTTGCACTGCTTCAATATTGTCAAAATTTCTTACACTTAGAAAATAGGCCATGGATCGAAAAAGATAATAATTTAGTGGTGCGAGATCAGGGTTGTATACTGTGTGTAGTAGCAGTTCAATTTTTTCCAGTTCCTGTATTTTTCCCTGGTTGTTCGTTCAGTATGGAGTTTTTCATTTTCCTGTTGCAAAAGAACTCTATTTCGGTTAACTAATGCTGGGTATCTCTGTCTCAAAATTTCATGAACTTGTTTCAGTTGTTGAGAGTAAAGATCTGCCTCAATCGCCCGCCCGTTTGGAACAAACTCCCAGTGAATCACAGCTTCAGAATTCTACCAGACACGCATTGCTTTGGGACCGAATTGATTTCTTTTTAACAATGACTTTGGCAGGTTTCGAGGTATCAGGGTTTTGGTAATATGCCCATTTTCATCACAAGTGACAATTATCCTGACAAATCTATCATGCATGGGATTATGGATAAGCTGACGACAGATATTCACTCTACATTCAGCCTGTTGAAGTGTCAGTTCATGAGGTACAGATCTACAGCTTCGGTATGATTTTCCAAGTGTGTTAATGTGGTGAGGTGCGGTAAATTTTCATGCACCAGTTCTTCTGAAAGTCTACAGATACTTTTTGCGGATTTTCTTGCAAAACATGGCACGTATCCTCAATATTTGTTACCTTAGGTCTTCCAGAAAGGAGTACATCTTTAGTGTTTTCGTTGGAAAGTTGGAACCATCGTTGTGCCACACGCTCACTTACGATACCTTGTCCTTCCACTTCACATATTTTTCCAGCTGCGGCAGCGGATTTATAATCTTGTTTTCAGTAGTGTTTTAGGACTGTAAGTTAAAACTTTATCTCGATTTGTGATTGTGTATCAACAACTGAACACTGATACATGCTCGCAGTGTATGCAACACTAGCCATGGCATCCTTTAAATAGCATTGCCAAACCTAAGAAATCCAATAAATTTTCAAAAAACCAGAATAAAAAGCCCACATACTTATGAAGCAATATAATAATAAAACTAGTGAGACAAAAATACTAGTTAAACATAAAAAGTATGGAAATTTTAAAAATAAAATTGTAAATTTTAGAAAAATAAAACCATAAATATTTAATAACCAATACTTTCTTTCTCTGTATACCACCCTTCTGTGGTATCCCACTCACAGGATCTACAATTACGCGACTGGAGTCAGATGCCTGTCGAGGTGCAAACAAATTTGGTGAGAAAGGGTAGCCGGGGTGGGTTTATGTCCGAAAGCCTGGTATGACAGTGAGGAGGGAGATGATAAGAAATGAGGAGTATCTGGATTAATGGATGATGATGGATACCTGCTGGAATATATTGTGGGGGAAGAATCCGGAGATAAATCCGCCCAGATGCCGCTTCGTTCACCACTTCATCTTGCACACGATCCTCTGAGCGAGGACGCGAGCTGTGTCAGCAATTAGTCGGCAATCACCGCCTTAATAGCCAATATTTTGCCATAAAAGTCATATAAATTAGGTATTTTGTATCAACTAATGCCTTCTACAAATGTAATGAAAACTGACAGTCTGCTACATGTGGCAAATGCAGTTAGGAAGCAGACTATTTTCTTATCAACGCTCTTTGAAGCGAGTGTAGATATCTGATTTATTGCCAACACGTGTTCACAGATGACATGATTTCCGCAAACTTCAGACAAAAAGGTGACATCAGCTGAAAACACACGAATGTCAAATTCACCAACAAATGTTTTCTGTACAATACTTCCTGATACTGGCGAACCTACTTTCTAAGGAAAATGCTGAACACTTAAGAAATACACAGATGCCCACATTCCAATGTAAAATATGTTCATGCTGTGTTTCCATTTAGAGTTCTCAGGTTAATAGAAAATATGTGTTACGTTACATTTACATGATATTCATTATCCATTCAACAGATTATTCTTAAAAATATGCTTTTAAGTACTTCATATTATGTAATCCAGATAAACATTATATATTATATGTTACCTTATAGATACGATGAGGATAAGTATGTGTTTTGAAACTCCATTCTCTCCTTATCTCCAGGAGGGGGAAAAGAACAATAGCGATTTCACAGACTTGTTTAAAAAAATTATTTTCTTTTTAATTCCAGGAGTATCGAAACATGTATCCAATTTTTGGTTGGAATGTATCCAATTTTTGGTTGGAATAGAATACCTTCTACTGGGTAAAAAAGTAACAATTTAAAATTAAATAAAAAGGTTTATGTTGTTTTTTTTTTTTTAAAAAAGCATTGGCATGTGTAATTCAAACAGGCAGGTATACAAGCTGAACAAACCAACTAAAACCAGGTTCTGTAATTTCTAAATTCTTCAAAATATGATTACCATTGGTATAACTCTTGATTTATTACCCTCCTGTTAAAATAAACCATTTTTTCAACATTTGGCTCTACGTATACCTGTAAAGTATAAACAGTTTACAAGAGTAAAAACAGTATTAGGTTTTCAAGTCGTTGTGTGTTTGTTGTTAGCTGCATGTTACCTTTTCAACCTGTTATACTTTGGAAATCATTCTAGCAGAAAATGTTGAGGAGAGAAAATAAATTCTCTATCCCGCTGATGATCCATTAAATCAGAAACCAAATCGGATTCAAAGTTCTACTCTATGTGGATTAGTTCTTTGTAAGTTCACTTATATACTTTTATTGCAGATATGATTTTCTTAATTACGCCATTTTGGCAATAACATTTTAATATAAATTTAAGCATAAATTAATGTAACATGCTGTAACTGTTAAAGAAGTGAGAATCGCTTAAATATTTAAAAATGCATTAGCTAAGCACTTTTCCTGCATTGCTTATTAGTAAGTTCAGTGTGGGTGAATTCTAAACAAACTAACTGGGCAGTTAAATTAAATTAAGCAAATTGGTAATGTTTTTATATTTATCAACAATATTTCAGGATGACAAATTCGGTGGCTATTCGAAATATTTAATATAGCAATAGATAAAAATTATATATTTTCCCTAATTAGGACTTCATATAAAACAAAAGAAATAGACGTAATTTCCAAGGAGTTGGGTTTATTGATAATTTTAGCACATTTCTTTCTTCAATATTTGTGTCTAAATGCGGCTTAATTTTATTTTTACAAGTGAAGACCTCAAATTTGGCTCCATTTTACCCCTCATAGCTCCATTTCTACTAAGGTTTTCATAGCTTTTCTTGCAAGTAGAATTTTTCTGATTGTTGTTAATTATGGTGTATTCCAGGAACCTAGGGTGCATATTTTGTTATATAGATTTAATGTACGTTAAATAAGAAACAACAAATAAAATTGGAAGTATGTTATAAGCTGTTTTATTGCAATTTACCGTGTTATGTTCGCATGTGATTTCACTTCTGGTGACCTTTTATCGACTACGAGAGAAGCATGTTTTAGCAATGCAGTATAGACATTCATCTCAGTAATAACTCCACATAATATTTGCCCTTTCTCTCTTATTTACGTAACCTGTTTTTTTACGTCTAGTTTTACCTCGTGTATTCCCAGTCTAGTATGTGTTTTTCCACGCAAAGGGACATATTTATGAGCTCTTGGTGGGCGACCATAACCTCGGTGCAGGTGAAACACGCGCATCAACATTATTTATTCAAGCACTTTCACGAATTCCTCACAACAAAACTTCTTTTCTGAAAACCTCTGGTTTATGTTAGGCGTAGCAGGTCTCTTGAGCTTTACACGTGTTCCATTTATATTTCATTTACTTTTTTTATTTTAAGAGAAGTGTGAGAAAATAGCAATATCTGCATAATAGTAGTTTCTTCTAAGAGATGCTTTTAGATCGAATGCTTTGAATTTTTGGATAGAATACAATACTTCTTATGCTTCTTAAGGTCACTGGGAGGTCGATAGGTTTCAAAATATCCATTTTTGGTTTTTAATGTTAAAAAATTATATAATTCTTCAGCTTTAAAATGATATATATATAATATAGGTTGTCATTTGGTATTACAGCCCTTTAATTCGTAAATTTAAAGATGGCGGCGTAATGATATGCGCACTTCCTGAGAATGGTGCTTAGTCTTTGATCGTGATTTCTCAAAACCTGATTTTTCATACTTTAGGTGCATGTTTCTCAAAAACTGTAAAAGATATTGGCACAAAATTTGTAGTAGTTATTTTTCAATATTCCTTGAACACATTCCGCTAACACTTACATGCATGTGATTTATAAAATGGATGAAAACAAATAATCAGTCCTTGAAAATATTATCTTTATTTTAACTCAAAACTAACTAATTTTTCATCTACATAGTATAAACTATATGTAATTTTCATTTAGCCGATATTATAAAACTGTATCTTAGGTTATTTAGGTAGAAACTTGGTGCATGTAGCTTTAAATTCCTACAAGTAAAGTGCACCTGAAATATAGGGTGCAATATTTTTTTTCAAGACACGCGGTGTGATTTATTGCCCTTTTGCATGGACCTATGTGAACGTAACAGTTAAATGCACTCATCCTTATACTACCAAGTTTCAATTTAAGATAATGTTTGGTTTTCTATATATTCAAATTTTAATATTGGTAAAAATTAGCCTTCTCTAGGTAAAAATAATCTCCCAGTGCCCTTAAGCAGTAGTAAAAAGCTAAAATTACATAACTTGTAAGTACTTTAATGAGCTCTAGTTAATGACCTATAATAAATTTCATCTGGATTTTATGGTTTTCGAGTTATACTAAATTATACAATATTCTGCAAATATGTGCAAGTTTCGGGCACTCTTCACAGGAAATTTAAGAAGTACGTTTCATTAGTCATGCAGGTTTTTGTAAAGTATGGAATTTTAATTAAAATATTGTGACTTCGTGTAATCGTAGATTTAAAAGTCCGTGTTGCAGATATTCCAGATGTTCTTTTAGTTCCGTAGAAATACACTGTTCAATTCTTACGTAACATTACGTCACTTACACACAGCCTACCAAGGTCGATGATAATAACAATCAGCTTTCGTTACAACAACACTCTACAGCTGTTAACTGCTTACGACTGACTCTTGGCGAGTAGTCGCCTTCATAAATACTTCATAAATAAATTCTAGATATTTCCGGAACAATAAAGAAACCGAAAAATCTCTATTAATCAAGATGACACCAGAAATTTCCATTTATCGCAGTTTTTTTGTTTCGGCAGACCTTTATCTCGCGCTATCTTTAACTGCTTATGCAAGCTCTTTATTACCGCGAAGCCCTATCCATATGTTGTCTATTTGCGCCGAAACTTTGATGCCCGTTGCCGTGACAATATTTAATAACTTTCTGAGGATATAACAAGTGTTGAAATTGATGTAACATTCTTGGAAGATACAAACATAACTTTTACATTTGTTCGAATTCTCGACCCTCTCCTTCCCATCCCGCCACATATATATATATATATATATATATATATATATATATATATATATACATTTTGTGTGTATATATATACACAAACACACAAAATGTTTTAGGGGAAACTGACTACCAAAAACACGTATTAAGAGACAGTCACGATATCGAAATCTCAAGTACAACTGAAAACTTGCTTTAACTAATACAGCTAAGTGATATATTAACTAAATCTATCTTTATATTAGAATATGAACTCAATTTTCTGTCATGTTTTGTTACATCAAAAATATATAACTTAATGTTTAATCGTCTAGACAGTTTAGGTCATTCAATCCAACAGTTGCTGAGAAGAGTGTAATGTGTTGTATGAAACCTTTTTATATTATTGAACCTATTTTATAAAATATTTGCCAAAAAGTTACTTTCAAGTATAATATCACTTTTCAGAGCTTCTGGGAGGTTCAGTGTTTTGTATGTTTCTTTGGCCAGAATTATTTCTTATCCTTCATAGAGTCTAAAGTGTGAAAAGGAGAGAGTGAATTTAATGACAGCCCAAAGTACACAGTGATTAATACCGTAACACAGTACTTATCATGAATGAAAGGCAAAGGCACCCATGTGACCTCAAGATTAAAGGCGTCATATAAATAGAATAAAAATAAATGACAATCTCAAAGAGCAGAACATTAATCTTGTGTGCGTCATTAGGGAAAAGTTTGAACTAAATCCATTTGAGAAAATTGTTGTTACACAAATATAGTGTATGGTGTGTATATTTATGTTTCCTACACTTTCATGTTTCTGTAAACAAATTCGTAATCATTTTAACTCAGAATATATTAAAGAGTAGAGCCAGACTGAAAAATTCAATCCCATAGAAGGGATTTGAACCACGGATCTTCTGGTCTCCGTCCAGCCGCTCTAAGCCATTGAGCTACTATGGCCAACGTGCCAACATGACATTAATTTTTCCAACTGACTCGTGTAAACCACTAGGAGTTCGCATAAATATTTGAGACAACTACCTCAATGGCGACTTACTATGCTGTAAGTACTTTAAGGTACGGGCTTTAAAGTTCGGGCCACTATTAGGTACAATTAATGGAAATTAATTGTTCTTTCACACTAGCCGTGTGTAGGACGCACTATGAAAGAGTAGAGCCAGATAACAATAGCCGGGATCTTCTGGTCTCCGTCCAGCCGCTCTAAGCCATTGAGCTACTATGGCCAACGTGCCAACGTGACATTAAATATATTCTTTGTATCTTCCAACACCAAAGACCGCTTGGCTCTCACCAAGGCGGCCCGGGTTCAATCCCAGGTGACCACAAAGTGAGATTTGTGATGGACAACACGGAGCTGGGGCGGGTTTTCTCCTGGACCTCCGGTTTCCCCCGCCATCTCATTCCACCGGTGCTCCATCTTCATCTCATGTATCATCAGTGTCACCGCCTGCGGTGCCGTATGTAGTAAAAGCGGGCGTTAAACACTACACTTCCAACAACAACTGAACAGCTACAGGATAAACTGTTCCACTATCATGTCCAATTTCTGTTAGAAGAGTAAAGGGATAAGAAATTGCATGGTAAATGGTACAGAGAAGTGACTAGAAGCTAGGATCATTTATAAGGTAGTAACTTAAAAGGCACAAGATGATTACATGACTAATAGATCTTTTAATAGTGTTTAGCGCCAATTCTTATTAAAGTACCAAATAAAGTGTACATGATAATACAGTTGGAACAGTAAGTTTAGGAACGAAACATTCCAGACCTAATATTTGGGGTATATGTCCGAGAATTGAGGAAAGTCTGCAGAAAACCCGAATTAGAACCTTACGGAATTCCAATTTCATACCTCTTGTACATGAAATCGTGTCTTAATGTGTCAACTGCAAAGGTTAGGCAAGCAATTTAATTGGAAAAAGGTTATCTACAGTGACCCGAGCTCTAAGCGATAACCCGCCTAGACAGACATGCCATATGTTGTTAACCTTCGACCGTGGCGGTAATAAAGAAACGTGTATATAAAGCAATGACCTTTAATACATACTTACTATTAGAGCATGTTTTTGTGTGTAATCTATTCTAATATAAGTATAGAGGAAATACGGGTGTGTGTGTGTGTGTGTGTGTGTGTGTGTGTGTGTGTGTGTGTGTGTGTGTGTGTGTGTGTGTGTGTGTGTGTGTGTGTGTGTGTGTGTGTGTGTGTGTGTGTGTGTGTGTGTGTGTGTGTGTGTGTGTGTGTGTGTGTGTGTGTGTGTGTGTGTGTGTGTGTGTGTGTGTGTGTGTGTGTGTGTGTGTGTGTGTGTGTGTGTGTGTGTGTGTGTGTGTGTGTGTGTGTGTGTGTGTGTGTGTGTGTGTGTGTGTGTGTGTGTGTGTGTGTGTGTGTGTGTGTGTGTGTGTGTGTGTGTGTGTGTGTGTGTGTGTGTGTGTGTGTGTGTGTGTGTGTGTGTGTGTGTGTGTGTGTGTGTGTGTGTGTGTGTGTGTGTGTGTGTGTGTGTGTGTGTGTGTGTGTGTGTGTGTGTGTGTGTGTGTGTGTGTGTGTGTGTGTGTGTGTGTGTGTGTGTGTGTGTGTGTGTGTGTGTGTGTGTGTGTGTGTGTGTGTGTGTGTGTGTGTGTGTGTGTGTGTGTGTGTGTGTGTGTGTGTGTGTGTGTGTGTGTGTGTGTGTGTGTGTGTGTGTGTGTGTGTGTGTGTGTGTGTGTGTGTGTGTGTGTGTGTGTGTGTGTGTGTGTGTGTGTGTGTGTGTGTGTGTGTGTGTGTGTGTGTGTGTGTGTGTGTGTGTGTGTGTGTGTGTGTGTGTGTGTGTGTGTGTGTGTGTGTGTGTGTGTGTGTGTGTGTGTGTGTGTGTGTGTGTGTGTGTGTGTGTGTGTGTGTGTGTGTGTGTGTGTGTGTGTGTGTGTGTGTGTGTGTGTGTGTGTGTGTGTGTGTGTGTGTGTGTGTGTGTGTGTGTGTGTGTGTGTGTGTGTGTGTGTGTGTGTGTGTGTGTGTGTGTGTGTGTGTGTGTGTGTGTGTGTGTGTGTGTGTGTGTGTGTGTGTGTGTGTGTGTGTGTGTGTGTGTGTGTGTGTGTGTGTGTGTGTGTGTGTGTGTGTGTGTGTGTGTGTGTGTGTGTGTGTGTGTGTGTGTGTGTGTGTGTGTGTGTGTGTGTGTGTGTGTGTGTGTGTGTGTGTGTGTGTGTGTGTGTGTGTGTGTGTGTGTGTGTGTGTGTGTGTGTGTGTGTGTGTGTGTGTGTGTGTGTGTGTGTGTGTGTGTGTGTGTGTGTGTGTGTGTGTGTGTGTGTGTGTGTGTGTGTGTGTGTGTGTGTGTGTGTGTGTGTGTGTGTGTGTGTGTGTGTGTGTGTGTGTGTGTGTGGAAAGTTCCGAAACCACTAACTCGACTTTGACAAGTTATTTTACGATTGAAGATCACGGACATAGACTTATAAGATTCCTGATTACAATTCTTACAATAATAAAAGTAATTTACAAGTCTGGATCCTAGAATAGGAGCAGGGTGGACCTGGAAAATAAAAGTACAAGAGAGTATGGCTTTTCAGGATGCCATTAGCCAGCAAATGTAGATTGTTACACCTCAAAAAATACGTAAGCATACATGGGTCATTCAAAAATTAGTTACAACTGTGCTATCAGCTGTAAAACATGTAAGCTGATAAGTGATAACACTGAAAAATAAGAGCATCTAATTTGTTAGCTGTGAGTTTGAAGACAATAACTGTATTTAAGACAGAAGAAGCTTAACTAAAATTCAGGTTGTAAGAGGTATCAATGCTTGACAATGCCATACACAATTATTGGAAGTTTGTGGTACACAGACTTCTTGTGGTGGACCAGCTGTTCGTGGTAAACGTCTAAATCTCTTGAATTCTCATCACAATTATGTTACATGAAAGTGCTCGCTCTAACACGTCGTCCCCTGTTAATTCACTTCGCAGATGGAAATGAGAAATTCTGCAGCA